>OU862928.1:4250233-4631220 GCA_917880885.1 Limnephilus marmoratus | reverse complement strand
CCCTTCTTTGTGTGTTCGTTTGTTTGTCTTGTATATCTTTAGCAGGGTCTCCTCCGACCTCCGATACATATCAAATGGAAATATTTCAAAAACATTCGCTTATACATTTTTTTTGTTTTTCAGTCTCCTCCATTTGTTAAAACGTGGTAGGAACATTAGGGCGAAGTGGGCACCACAGACCACATTTTGACATATTTTGTCTAGTGGTCTGTGGTGAAGACGTATCTACACTTGACGTTTGATGTTTACATAAATGTCAATATGAGTTCTGATGAGGAAGAAATCAGAGATAAAACCCAGATTTCTGAGGTATTTTAATAGATATTTATTTATCAGGAAAGATTTCTGGCTAATATCGATTGTTGCATGACCAATGAAATATTTAAGAATTTCGTCTATATAAATAAATGGGGAAGTGGGAAGAGATTCTTACGGTTTTAGCAATACGATTGTAATTGCTGCTAAGACAGAAGACTAGACAGAAAACACAGATTTTTAAGTTGGACCATACTACCTAGATATTTTATTAGGTATTTATTTATCAGGAATTAAGAATATAATACTATTTGGATTGGGCAATTTCTTCAAAATTTCACCAGGAATACAAATTGGTATTACATGAATATTTCAGGCTATTAGCATTCGTACAAGACTTAAATAAAGACTTAAACCTTTTAAGAATTTCAAAATAACAGGTCATCTATTACGATCGATATTTAACTCATAATTTAGGCTCTCGCCACAGAAAATATAAACATTGCGTTTGCAAACAAAAAAATGTTTAAAGCCACGCCCCCTTTGACAAGGTTTATAGTAATGTTCAAGCAAATGCTCATATTGTTCATGTTGGAGGTCGCAGGAGAGCGGGCTTTAGTTTAATCCTTTGTGTTGATTTGACAATGTTCTCGTGTGGTTTAGGTTCGACGGTCAGCAAGGGCGACAGCGGGGGCGGATTGGTGTGGCCCGACAAAGGTAAGCAGCGCCGGTGGCTTTGAGGCATCCTCAGCCTGGGCCCCGCGATGGTTTCTCTTGTGTGGAGTTTTATGAAGAAACGTTAAGAAACTTTTTGATATTGCTTTACGCAAATATATCGTTACCAATCTGTGAAAATATCAAAAAAATGAGCCTCTCTTTGGTATTTTAGAAACTATCGTTCTAAAGGTATTTTGGGCATTTGCACAATTTGTTGGGCACATTTTACAGACAGCAATGAAAAAAAGTTTCTTAACTCCCTCTTCATAAAAATCCACTTTTTTCTGTTTCGTTTCTTACCTTCTATACCAAACGACCCAAAAGAAAGGAGAATTTCTTTATAACTTTTTATTATTCAATATTTTTACACCAAAATTTGGTCTTCTTTAAAGTGTTCACCATTAGAGTATATGCACTTGTCCAAACTTTTTTTTTCACTGATTGGAATGTTCTTCATGTCCTCCAGCGATTTTTGTTTTACTTCTCCAACAGTATGAAAACATTTCCCTTTCAAGTCTGTTTTCATCCTAGGGAGCAGAAAGAAGTCACAGGGAGACAGATCAGGTGAAAAGGGTGGGTGAACAATTTGGCTCATTCCATGCATACATAAATACTGCTTTACAAACAACGCGGTGTGAGCAGGCGCGTTGTCCTGGTTAAAGAACCAGTCGCCTGTGCGCCAAGGATTTTACCGTTTTCGACGATTTTTCCTGATGCTCTCTCGCAACCTCTTTAGAACCTCCAGGTAGAACTGTCGGTTAACTGTTTGGCCAAGAGAAACAAACTCTGTGTGCACAACATCTCTGGAAAAACCAATGAGCATCGTCTTGATGTTCGATTTCTTTTCCACCTTTTTCCTGAAGAGGAGAGAGAGCACTCTTCCATTGGCTTGATGCTTGGTTTCGGGATCGTACCCATAACACGATGATTCATCACTCATCGCCAAAATGATCTTGGAAAAAAATCTGGGTCCTCTTCGAGCTGATTTTTCAATTCGTGGCAGGCTTGAAGGCGAAGGCTTTCTTTGATTCTCAGAGAGGATTTCGCGTTTTCGCCGAAAGAAGAAGTCTTGATTTACTTAAAATTACGCTTTGGACGAACGCTTGGATCCACAACGCCGCGGCTTGGCCACGGACACTGACCGAGAAAGAGTTACCGTGCAACAGCCGACCATACAAAACCTGTTCCCCCTCCACTTCTCCCCTCTACCGCCCTAGTCTCATTACTTTTGGGTCCCCCTACGTATTTATTGTAAAATTATTTTATTATTTGCTGATCGCTTATGACAGGTATACGAGTATAATCTTTTGACCACACTTTCTACATGCTGACCTATGTATAGTGCCACACTTTTCTTCTCAGCCTTTCTTTTGGCATCTTTTTGGAAACTTTTTGACATTGACAATTTTCGTTCTATAAGTATTTTCGATATTTAAACAATTTGTTGAGCAATTACACAATTTTTACAAGAAATTTCTTAAAGCCCTCTTCATAAAATTTAACTTTATCTTATTTAACAAAACTTAACTGAACTGCTTGAAGAACGGTATGTTCAACCGCTAAAATAATTATCCTTATTCCGGTGGTCGTACAAATAATTCGGCTAGTTGTTTTGCTACTAAAAACGATTTGCAGCGGCTCTAGGCTTGCAAGCAGTTCTGCAAAGCGAATGTTAAGTTGGTTTATAGTTGTTTCTTGATGTTAATTAATACCTTCCTAACTGAGAATATCTCGTATTTAGTAAGGGATTATTATCATGGATTAAATAATTTCAGGATTGCTATAATGAACGTATATATTATAACGTATAACATTAGGGTATTTGAATTTGGATTTTAAAATTCTTTAAATATATGTAAAGAAAACCATTTATGCGCGCTTTCCTTAAGTTTGTACTTGCCGCGTTACCGACAAGTTAGTTGGTGGCCCACTAGATGTCACTAGTCGATCGAGTTATGAAAATAAACTGTCAGAATTATTTCATTAAACATTCCTGAAAATTCCTGTTGTCAAAATATTTTTTTCTGAATGAATAAAAAAAATGTGTTTAAAAAAATACAAGAAATGTTTAGAGTTATGAAAGGGTATTGAATGTTATTTTGTAATAATATATCAATATTCTACAAAAGCAGGCGAAATAATTTTTTGGAAATATGAAAAACTTTCTTTTCACTCTGGGATCGTCCATTAATCACGTGAGGCTTGAAAGGAGGGTAGGGTTCGGAAAAAAATCACGAAATATAACAAGGGGGGGGGGGGGTATAATGAGATATCACGTGTATTTATTTTTCGTGATAATATTCTGAAAATTTCAAAATGCTTTGTACTAAAAAAAATACACGTGATTTGGGGGGGGGGTTAGTCTAAAACCTCACCAGGGGGAAGGGTTAAAATGTTGCTAAAAACATCACGTGATGTATGGACGACCCCTCTCCTGAACAATTGACATTTTGTCATTTACAACATTTCAAATTTCCGTAATCGATATGTACTTACCGGGACAAAATTAAAAGAATCCATAGTCTGCTGTTTCATAAACAAAGCTAATTCAATTATTTTTGTGAACAATACTTTTTGCAAGTTATGCTTTATAATATTAAGATAAATTATTTGTTTGCGCCCGTACATATGCAATATAATAATAATAATAATAATAATTGGATAATTTATAAAGCGCCGTTTTTGTGAAAAATCACCTCAAGGGCGCTGTACAATTTATTATGAATGCTTAGGTTCTAACTGATTTTACTATCTATGAATATGAATAAATAGTTATTTGCGTATACAAACTCAATTTTCCAAGAAAGGCAAACGGATACAAAATTGTATCGGTGATTCTCTCGAATATTGTATTTTTATGCCTTTCTTGAAAGAGTTACGATTTTATAATGACAATTTTTTTATTCATATTCATACTGCGTATTTACGGGAGTAAACAACTACTTCATCGGAGGAGATTAATGCTAAATCACTATTATACTTTAATCTTTACTACAAATTGGTTTACACTTACATTTACATTTATATTAAGCGCAATTATATAATAAACACTAATTATATAAAAAATCCAATTAATAAACACTGTTAAAAAATATTTTAAAGATAATATAAAAAAAAAAAAACTAAAAAAAAAGTTTCCGACTAATCTAATCTCAAGAACAACTACTTATAACTCAGTTTCCAAGTGATACTCTGTTCTTCAAATAAGTTAAATTTTGTATTGTTTTTAGCAACTAATTACATATCACAGAACTTACAACTTATTGTTTTTTACATTCACATTGTAATTTAAGAACTTAAATATAGCATTAAAAATGTACACTACTCTTCCAGACACAAGCTAATGCTTCCATGGAAGAGTGGTATTAACGTATTTTAAAATGAACATGTACGCAAATTACTACATTATCTAAATGTATATTATATTTTATATGCTAAAATAAATAAATAAATAAATAAATAAAAAAAAAATAAAAAAAAAATAAAAAAAAAAAAAAAAAACTAAAGTTTAGATAAATTGAAGCTTTTACTACCGTTTCCGTTGAGTAGAATAAAAATGTATTTTCAATTACTTTATGAAAATATAAGCGTCAACTACAAAAAAAATTCATTAGAAATGTATGATCTCGTATTAGAAAAAACTTTTGAAAATATAATTTTATGGTTGAAATTATCTGCGACAGTTTCAACTTTTTTAACTATGAAATAATTCACAAAATAAAACACTCACAAACTGTAGACTCCGTTTGCTAAGAGATTTTTATGTGTATCACCTATATTTAGCATTCCAAAGCTCTTTGAAAAAATCATTCTTAGCAAAATATCCTCTAATATTAAACATGTTATTACCAATTGCCAACATGGGTTTGTCTCTTCTAGATCTACTCTCACAAACCTTACAGTATATGAAAACTA
The DNA here is from genome assembly GCA_917880885.1 of Limnephilus marmoratus. Lineage (NCBI taxonomy): Eukaryota > Metazoa > Arthropoda > Insecta > Trichoptera > Limnephilidae > Limnephilus > Limnephilus marmoratus. Next base: position 4,626,333 of record OU862928.1, on the reverse strand, counting down.
TATAAATACAGCATTAACTAACAGGCAACAGGTAGACTCCATCTATACTGATTTTTCCAAGGCTTTCGATAAGGTCTGCCACAAAATATTAATAAATAAACTAAAATAATTAGGGATAAGTCGTAATTTTTTGGCTTGGTTGATCAGCTACTTATCTGATAGGTTACTCTTTGTAAAGGTCAATGACTGTTTATCCCACGATTTTATTGCTACCGGCGGTGTGCCGCAAGGTTCTCACCTTTATCCTATTCATCAATGACGTTACTAGCATTTTCCATGATGTCGAAGTTTTACTCTTTTCCAACGATATGAAACTGTTTAAAGTCATTAATGATGTGCACGATTGCATAATCTTGCAATAGAATCTCAATAACTTTTTCAAATGGTGTTCAGGTAAAAAACTTCAGCTAAATATTAACCAATGCCAAGTTATGAGGTTCTACAAAATTAAACGCCCAATAATATATAATTATTCACTCTGTAATGTAGACTTAATCTCTGTAGTCGAAATACTTGACCTAGGCATCATTTTTGACCAGAAACTCTGCTTTGTATCTCATATAACTTCTATAAGCAAAAGGGCTATGAAAATGTTAGGTTTTATTTTAAGGATTTCAAAAGATTTTAAAAATAATCACAAATTAAAAATTCTGTTCACATCTCTCGTTAGAAGCATTCTAGAATATAACTCTACAATTTGGTCACCTGTCTTTAATAATCACATTAATGTCATTGAATCCCTTTAGAATCAATAAATTATCACTTTTTAGTACACTCATTGAAATTGTCGAAGTTAAGTGACAAAAGAAAAATTTTTGATCTCATATTTTTATACAAAATTGTAAATGATCAGTTGGATAGCCCTGATATATTAAAGTTGATTCACTTTCATGTACCTACCATTAGATCAAGGTTACTCACCATTGATAATTTTTATGCCAATGTTGCTGATATTTTTAATATTTCCTTATTAAAATACAAATCTCTACTTATCAAACATTTCAGCCTTACGTATTGTAACGAGGTTACTTCGTAACAAGTTTTTCTTTTTATTTCATTGTATCCTTTTAAAGTTTTCATTAGTTGTTAGAAATTTTTTCTCTTTTTCTCTTATTACGAGAAATTAAATTGTTCACTGTACTATGACTGTTTAAATATATTAATAACAGATGTTTGTAAATGGCACTTTGTGCCGTAAATTTTAAATAAATTAAAAATTCGTGGCGAAATAAGGCTCACTAAGAATACATAAATTTTTGACTTGTGGCAAAAAAAGTCGTGTGTCCCGTTTAACCTTAAATTATACTGTTACAGAACACTCCTTCACAACGCCTCGGATTCCTGACAACGTATTGATTGGGTAAGAATGGCTCTAATCATTTACGTGAATTCTGCGAACGCATTTACACGGGTTCCAGCTGCCTGGAGCCAGTGTGAATCAGTCCTTAGCTGAAACGAAGGGAGAGACAATGACTATCTTGAAAACATTGTTTTCATAATAATAATTAAGTCAGCTTTCATTTTCGTGTTTGTTATTAACAAAAGTAAAAGCTTTAAAAAAAAACATCCTTAAAAAGAATGCACCCTCGACAACTTTCGGTGTATCAATTTGAGTCTCCGATTAGCTGACTTGATCGGTGGATACGCGCCATAAATATATTTGTATCCATTTTCTTAATCAATTAATAATTTATGCTATGAGACCATGAGGGCGCCATCTATGTTTTTGTATTGTATTGAATTTACCTATGTGGCTTGAGATGCAGTATATTCATGCGTTTCCTTACCTTTGTGAATCAGGCAATTACTTCTGACGGGAGTGTCAGTAAAAGGCCAAGAGATGTCTCTCCTGGTCAGTCATAAGAATAATTCATCTAATACTTGAATTATTGTTGTACAAAATTTGGCACGTATCATTAATATGCAAATTTATTCATTGTTGAAACTTCCTTGCTGTGCGAAACATCTGTTAAGATTATGCAATACCGCCTTGATATTTTTTTTAATGAAAAGAAGTGTCTTTTGTGTTGGACATCGCCAATGAGCTGCATTCTCTGAGTGAGTATTGTTTTGTTTCACTTTGGTTGGAATTGCTGGGTCAACTGTTTTTTGTGTCACATAGGGAAGAATTCAATTTTCGTTAATTTACATAGGGTAGTAACTCCCTCGTGTCAGGGGCTATTTACACGCCCCTACATATTTAATGGTCCTTCGAGCCGGATTATTCATTCAATTCGAGATTATAGCTGATATTACATGGATGTTCGAATTTACGTATTTTTTTGGTAAATTTGAAGTACCTCTCATTTTTTGAGAACTATAGCTGGTCTTGTTTTTTGCTTTTGGATGACATATTTGGATGTTCGCAGAATTATCGTAATTTTGGATAATTATTCGCAACATTATTATTATTAATTAATTGTTAACATTGTTCGCAGAATTGTCGTAATTTTGGATAATTATTCGCAGCATTATTATTAATTAATTATTAACATTGTAACATTATTGTAAAATTTTGTGGTAATCTTTTCGCATATATAAAAAATGCCAAGAATTACGGAAGAAATTTCAAATGATCAATATGATCGAATGCTTATTTCGTTAACAGCGAAAAAGGAAAACTTTTTTCACGTATTAATGATCTATTTAACTTGACAAAAAATGTCTCTGATTTCGATTTTAGGAATAATCAAACTTTCATAGATCAGACCGGATTAATAGATGAAATGTACATTCAGTTTGAAAACATTATTGACGATATTAATTATTGTCAGTTGACTTTAAATCCAGGGTTTCAACCGGAATTTGAATCATTGAATGCCTTTGTGGATCTGTTTTTACCGGTCAAACGAACTCGTAACCTGATACTAGCCTCGGCACGTACATTCTCGACTCAAAATATGCCCTTGGAATGTTGTATGTGTTGTAAAAAAACTGATCATTTAGTCAACGTTTGCTCAAAGTTTAAATGTATGAGTTCCCCACAGGCTCGATTTGAATTTATAAAATCGAAAAATGCCTGTGTAAATTGCCTTAGTGGTTCACATACAATCAAGTCATGCAAATCGGGGTTAGTTTGTGATTTGTGCAATAAACGTCATCATACATTCTTACATTTTGGCAGTGTGAATAATATGAAAACCAATACTCATGTACATACGTCGCAAGTACCTACCAGTGAAGAACCGTCAGTCCCCCCTCCAGTGTCATCCAGCATCAATGGAACTGGCATTGGTGATAAGCAAGTGGAGGGGACTGCGAATGTCAATTCTTCGTGTTCGCTTTCTGCCAAAGTAACACCGAACCCTTCTATTTTACTTTCGACCGCACAAGTATACGCGAAGCTTAAAAACGGAAATAAAGTTATTGTTCGGTGCCTAATTGATAATGGCTCTCAAAATAATTTGATTACGATAGATTGTTGTAAGTCACTGAATTTACCAATAATTCCTTTGAGTAATTCTTTTGTCAAAGAAATTGGTTCAGCTTCACGACCAATCTTCAGTGACGTCTATTTAGACATTGAGTCGCGCGTGTATCCAAATAATAAATGTAATATACATGCACTTGTCGTTGATAGTATCACAAATAAACTGCCTAATCACTGTATAATCAAAGGTGATATGAGGTTCTTAGTATTCTGTAGTAGGTCTGAAATTGCAGATGATGGATATTACATCCATCATGCCGCCATTCGTCCTGATAATCCTATGCCTAGGATTGTGCTGGACGCTAGCGCTAAGACACATACAGGGCTGTCACTAAATGACATCTTGCATACTGGTCTCAATTTGCAAACTGATTGGTTTATGTTTTTATTTGACTTTCGTCAGTTAGCCAAAGATATGAGACCACATTTCCCGTATACTGCCAATGTGGCAGAGTTCAAGTTGTATGTGGACAACCTGGTCTATTCTATTGCAGATGAGTCCAGCGCCGTACGTCTTTCTCGAGAATTAATCTCGTTATTCAAGTCCGGTGCCTTTGATTTGGTCAAATGGACTACTAGTTCTCAAGTTGTACTTGAAAACCTTCCAGATTTTCACCGCAGTGCGGTGGACTTCACTGTTGGTTCTAACAATACCTCTAAGGTGTTGGGCCTTTCGTGGGAACCAGCTGATGACAGCTTCTTCTTTACGACATCTTATGTTCAGGAGAAGTGCACAAAGCGGAGCATACTCTCTATAGTCGCCCGCTTATTCGATGTCCTCGGCTTGGTCGCCCCCATCATTTTGTACGCTAAATTGCTCATTAAAGAGCTATGGCTGTGCAACATTGGTTGGGATGATACCCCCCCTGATAGTGTTATTCATCGGTTTTCGGCGCTTACACAGGAATTTCCTCTAATTTTACAATTCAAAAAAGCTTCGGAATTTATTAGTTTTTCTCGATGAGGAGTTACAGACTGTGCTAGTTCAAATTGAGTGCATAATGAATTCGCGTCCACTTACAGTTATGTCTTCTGACCCTTATCCAGAAGTCCTTACGCCTGCGCATTTTTTAATGTCGACACCATTGCAGTACTTGCCTGCTTCTGTCCTGGCAGACGGTAAAATCAATTTGACTCAGCGTAAGCAATTATTAGACAGCATGGTTCAGTCCTTCTGGAAGAAGTGGCGTTCAGAGTATCTGCACACCTTGCAAGTTAGGCAGAAGTGGACTACTTCTGATCATCCGATTGATATCGGAACTGTCGTACTAGTGGGACAGGAAGATTCCCCTCCGTTAAATTGGCCTTTAGGCGTGATAACTGAAATCCATCCCGGAATGGATAAAATTGTTCGCGTTGCGACGGTAAAGACACGATTTGGTTCTTTTAAACGTCCGGTTGTCAAATTATATCCCATTCCAACGCAATAATTTTATATTCTATCTATTATTGTTTATTTTTATTTATTTATTTTTTGTTTTTTAGTCATTGTTTCAATGATCTCTGACCCAGACATGGCATTACTTAATATCCGTTATCTTGGTCAATTGAACTTTATTACATTGTATTTTTTAGTTATTTTTCTTTATTTTGTGAGATTCTGCGAATTTCCAATGCGTGTCATTCCTTAATATTACCGGTGAATACAGTCACTTTATTTCTATTTCATTTCTTGTTTCATTTGTATTTTTATACTCTTTCTTTTGTAAGCTCTACGAACTTCCAAGGCGGGGAATATGGATACGCGCCATAAATATATTTGTATCCATTTTCTTAATCAATTAATAATTTATGCTATGAGACCATGAGGGCGCCATCTATGTTTTTGTATTGTATTGAATTTACCTATGTGGCTTGAGATGCAGTATATTCATGCGTTTCCTTACCTTTGTGAATCAGGCAATTACTTCTGACGGGAGTGTCAGTAAAAGGCCAAGAGATGTCTCTCCTGGTCAGTCATAAGAATAATTCATCTAATTCTTGAATTATTGTTGTACAAAATTTGGCACGTATCATTAATATGCAAATTTATTCATTGTTGAAACTTCCTTGCTGTGCGAAACATCTGTTAAGATTATGCAATACCGCCTTGATATTTTTTTAATGAAAAGAAGTGTCTTTTGTGTTGGACATCGCCAATGAGCTGCATTCTCTGAGTGAGTATTGTTTTGTTTCACTTTGGTTGGAATTGCTGGGTCAACTGTTTTTTGTGTCACATAGGGAAGAATTCAATTTTCGTTAATTTACATAGGGTAGTAACTCCCTCGTGTCAGGGGCTATTTACACGCCCCTACAATCGGTCTCTGATCAAGTCAACTGATTAGAACCGTTCGATTCGCCTGTTGGTCGGAGAGTTGCGTTGGGAAGAGCGCATTTGTGCATTTGAGGAGTTTTGAGTGTTTTCTCAGAAATCGCTGGTTAAAATCTTTCGAGTATGTCCTGTTACTCCCTGTATATCTTCTATTTATTTAATGATTATTACGTTCAAGAGTACACCGTTCATGTGTACACGATATAAAATCAAAACTCTAACCGCCTTACCAATAAACCTTTAGTAAAAAGGTTGTTCATCAGTTGTGTGAAAAGTTCCCTAATACGCACAGAGTTTACCTCAAGTAGAGTACAGAAGCGTGCGATATTTTCTATTACCGGTAAAATATATTTATTTGCAATACCTGCATGTCACTCTAATAATTCTGCCTGTCTGTACAATGCAGGCAGTCCAAGTGCGTTCTGCCAGCTTATCCGAACAACGGGCGCTACACAATAGGGGGTGACGACGTGGTGAAGAACTTATCACCGGGAGCCATCGTGACGGAGTACACCGCCATCATGTACTCTTGCAACAAGGACTACGAGCTCTCCACGAAGAAGAAGTATTCCATGTGCGAGCAAGGCAGCTGGAACACAACGCCACCGGTTTGCATAAGTATGTTCGTTTCTGTTTCTTTTTCCTTTTCTGTTTCTGTGTCTGATTTGTTTCGGTTGCCGTTTCCGCTTCCATTTCAGTTTCCGTTACTGTTTCCATTTTATGTTTTTGTTTACGTTTCTGTTTCTGTTTCTGTTTCTGTTTCTGTTTCTGTTTCTGTTTCTGTTTCTGTTTGTGTTTCTGTTTCTGTTACTGTTTCTGTTTCTGTTTCTGTTTCTGTTTCTGTTTCTGTTTCTGTTTCTGTTTCTGTTTCTGTTTCTGTTTCTGTTTCTGTTTCTGTTTCTGTTTCTGTTTCTGTTTCTGTTTCTGTTTCTGTTTGTATTTCTGTTTCTATTTCTGTTTCTGTTTTTGTTTCTGTTATTTTTTCTGTTTCGGTTACTGTTACATTCTCTGGTGCTGTTTTTTGTAACTTATAGTTATTGATTTACATTAAAGTGAAAACCAGTACGATAGCTGTACTTGAGCTGTTAAATCTCCGGCAGTCAGGAATGTATTGATCCGTATACGGCTGGATCAGATCGTTGCGATTATGGTATCGGACTCTAATACGACTGTTGATGCGTCCATATCTTGTAGAAGTGAGCTTCATAGTTCGTGCTGCAGTATTTGCTTGCTATAATGAATTTAAATTTGTTTCAGAAAAATGTAAAATGATGAGATCCCTAACGGTTGACTTCAGTTGTACGAACAGACGGAATAAAAACATACCTTGCTCCAGTTTTCTGCGACCTGGAGTCAAAGTTAACGCCACCTGCAAACCCTGGCATAATGAGCCTTCAGAAGGCCTTGACGTACTTACCTGTGGAAATGATGGAAATTGGGACAACCCCAGACCTGAATGCATTCAAGGTACAAAAATATTTTAAATAATATATAAGCAGTAGAACGGTCCAATCGAGGACTGAGGAGTAGGGTAAGCACCCTCAATGGTAGAATGGTGAGTTCCTAGGCTACGAACTCTGTTGAGGGTTCGAAACCCAGAGAAGAATAAACAAAAGGGTATATAAGACGATGCACGAATGGGAATGAAGCAAGGAGTATGTGCCACGACCGAGTCGTTTGGTGGTACTCTGATGATGGACAGTGTAACGCTGTCTGAAACGTTGGCTAAAGACAAAGGTAGCGCAACGCGGCATAACACCCCAAAAATAAAGAACGAAAATGCTTTTGATCGTAAAATTCTAAAATCATCATCAGCTCAGCTTGTGTTAAGCGAAACCGGTCGGTATGAATAAATTAAATTAAATTTCTGGTTATGTGGTTATAAATAAAAATATTATTTTACTTCATTAATATGACGTCAGACCACAGAGTGACTGCTTTGTACCAAAATAAAATCATTTTGATTCGTACTTTATTCTTCACACAGTCAGTTCCAATTTGTGAAAATAACACTTAAATTCAAAGCAAATTTGAGTTCGTTGAACTTGAATAATAATAATCTTTCGTGAATAACTAACGCAATCTTGTACAGAAAGGCTTGGTTTTTTAATTGAGAATTTTGTTTGAAATGTTCCAGAATGTGGGTTGGAGAAATCAGTCGAAGCAAATCCCATTGTCAACAGAACAACAGCCCCAAAGGGGACCTATACTTGGCATGTTGGGTTTTTCAAATTGGTCGACAAAGAATCGACATTATTATGTGGAGGGACTCTCATATATTCAAATATTGTCATCACTGGTAAGATAGAGTTTGTATAACTATTTGTATTTTATTATTTTCTATTGTTTATTTCATAGGCTACGTCCTGAGTAGAGTGGCTTAAGGCGCCCAGCCGCTACAAATTGATATAGATAATTTAATTAATAAAGCGAATTAACTCAATCATGACCACGGCCAGATACATCAGTTGATTTTAAGCTCGATTTGGTTGGAATGTCGAACTTAGCACGGCTTGGAACATAATCCGTATATGGGTCGAAAGTGTAGATGTCACCAATATTTCAGGTATGTGATAGAGGAATGTTTCTTTTTTCTTTGAAAAGCACAACTGCATGAGTGGTATCTCTATGCTCTCTGCTGTCATTGTTATCGGGACATATCTGTGCACCGGGAGATAGCTCACTATTTCCATGACTGCGCAGAACTTGCCGAGAGGCCCACCGGCAGACCCGCTTTTTTAAGGCTTAATAAACGTCCATTCTCACTACAAACTAGTTTCAATCTTGTACTCGATGACATAGGATTTGTCATTGTCAGATCCTAGTCTAAAATTATCATGATAGGAAACAGCAATATCGTCGAGCGTTGCACTTTTGATGGGAGGGCCCGAATCCAATAGTAATCGTCAAATTCTACCATTATCATCGCGGTACTACATTTCAGTACGGTATTTTACCTTCTCCAAAAATTCTCTCCACTGGTTCTGGAGCTTCCACGTTCCAGTTCGTAGACCTTCTAGGCCCTCTTCCACACAACTTCTCCCTTTTTTTCGTCTTTGGGTAATTCATACAGTAGCACCAACTTGGTCTTCATTTTCTGTTCCGGTTCTGGTACCTTGACATTCACCTCCAGTTCACAATTCCTCTTTCACACAGTCTTTCCACATCTTCCTTGAACATATACATCTGTTAAGGGAAACCGGTTGGTATGAATAAATTAAATAAATTTCGTGGTTATAAATAAAGTTATTGCGTTATTTCACCAATATTGAGGTACAGATGACTGAGAAGCTATCCAAAGGCAGATCAAGATCCTTGATCTGCCTTTGGATCGCTTATACTGGAGCACCCACTTAGTCAGCATTTCTGTATCCTGTCATCTGGAACTTTCTCCGCTGGTTATGGTACCTTGACATTCACCTCCAGTTCACAAAGTCCTCTTCCACACAGTCTATCCACTTCTTCCTTGATATACTTTTGGATCGTTTCTACTGGAGCATCCACGATATTTCGATATATTCGATATTGGATTTTATTGCGTAACAGAAATATTTTGATCTTTTGACAAATAGGCCATAGGCCTGAGGTTAACCTAATATTGTGTATGAAACTTTAATATTTTGTTTTAATATATCTTCGCAGCTGCCCATTGCTTGAGAGATTATGACACAGGATCAACAATAAATGCCGAGAATGTGAGGGTTGCAGCCGGGAAATTCCTAAGATTCTGGGACAGAGACTTGGATGAAAACAAAAAAATTATCCAAAAATCAGAGGTTGGTATACAATTTTTTAAATAAGTCTTGTAACGAGAAAACTTACTTGCTCGCTCACACCTAATACGGCGTCTTTGTCTACGAATGATGTACAACTGGACCTATATAAATCATTGTACAGCCTAGAACCAGTAGAGATTCTGAAAAAGCCTCAGGTTCAGTTCCTGAAACTAATAGTGCGATATGTTGTCCGTATTAGTAAGGTGTAGAAGTTCCTAGAGATTTTCTATCCTCCGAATACAGTTGGAGATAATGCGCCGTGTTGATCACGCGAAGGGTGGTTGTATTTGTTGACATATCAGTTGATATTGTTTTTTTTTATTAATTTGATACTTTCCCTACAATGAAAGTTTTTGTTCAGAACTCACTCTAACAGCCTTACTAAAAAAAACCTTTCACGGCCGATAACCTGTGTTGCTGCAATAATATGAATAAACCCCGTATACTCTAAAACACAAACTATTACTAATAAGCTTTCTTCCGTGGTCACGTTTTAAAATGCATTATGAATCTGGCAACATTGTAAATGGCCACAATTTACTTCGTGAAAATGGTTGTTTTAATTCTTTTCCGCAAGCGGCGTTATTGGCGTACCTGCGCATTTGTGCTCCGTGGCCCGCGCAGGAAAAACATTTTGGTTTATTTATGGCGGGAATTTTGTTAGCAAATAATATTGCGATTTTACTGAATGATTTCTATTATAGTGACCAATTCACTCTTCTATTCATATAACTGATATATTAAACGTATTTTTGTGGTTTTTCAAGTTTAGTGAAGTTATAAGCATAATAATCGTACTTTGAAAGTTTAATTGTCAGAAAATTATTTTACATAAGACATGAAAATTCAAATTCACATTTACGGATCCTTATTTTATGAGAATTTCTTAAAGGTGGTGTTTTATTAAATAATTATATCTAATACATGTATTCATAAATGTATCAAAAAAATTAACGTATTTAGAGATAAATCTCGGTTTATTTTTAGGTGACTTTTCACTAAAGCAAACATAGATTTTTTTTATTCTTTTTTTATTGTACGCACGAGGAAACAGTGAGGTGACAGTTTCCTTCCAAATTCACTGTATAAAAGGATTTTTTTTAAATTTCTCTACATTTTGGTCAAAAATGTTTTGATAAGATTTTTTTCACTTTTTTCCGTGTTTGAATAATAAAATATGACATTTTTTTAATTCTAAAATGTATTTCACATACACCAATCTGAAAGGTAATTTCATCTAGTTTTTACGAGTAAAAATGGTATTTGTTTTTACGACATCTTCAAAAATAGAAATATACATAACATTCAAAATACTTTGGAATAATTCCAAATTTTGTTCAGAAATCAAACAAAAGAGTCGTACATTACCCCCCCCCCCCCCCCCCCCCCTCCCGGGCTGTGTAAATAATGAACATATATTTTTTCCATGAACAATTTTTTAATTAGTAATGTTTTCACATACACGGTCGTTAATCAATTAAATAAAAATTTCAGGCGGTTTGTTAGTAAGGCTGTAAGAGTTTAAGATATTTAATGTTATAGTCTTAGGAGTAAAGTATTATTATAATAATCTTTTCTATTTTTAGGTTTCCAAAATCTACGTGCACGAAACTTATAGAGAAGTTGCACAAAGCCAGCAATATGATTTAGCTCTTCTAAAACTGACAACTCCATTTAATCTGTCAGAATCTGTTCTTCCCATTTGTTTGGCTCTCAGGGACACATCTTTTAATATCTACCAAACACGAGCAGGCACAACTGGCAAGGTAACGTACCATCTGCTTTGATTGGATTAAAATCTGATACGATTGACGGCTTTATCAAACAAACCAGGTTTAAATAAAATTCTCGCAACACGTATACGACAAGCACTTAAGAGGAACGTTTGCGCGGCCCGTTTCATACAAAACTTATTTTTTTAATTTGAGGCCAAAATACCAAACCAACCTGAAAATATATATTTTTTAATGAAAAGTTATATTATATCAAGTACCCAGGTGTGCTACTTTATTTATTTTTACTTTAAATTATGATATACTAGGCCACACTTTACTGTGGCTAACGAAACACAATGTCATTGCCCAACCTTTATAAAATCTACACCACCCGCTTGCCAGCTGCCCGCTGCCCGCTGCCCGCTGCCTGAATTGAATATTTGAATTTCTCGGCTTTTCTCTACTATAATAAGCATGTATTATACATATAAACCTTTCTCTTGAATTACTCTATCTATTGGTGAAAACTGCATGAAAATCCGTTGCGTAGTTTAAAAGATCTATGCGCACATTCATTCTGAGCGACTTCATTTTATACTATGTAATGATGATAAGTAATTAAAAAAATCAGATTCGCTTCATTTTGGAAGCAATTTTTAGATTTTTTTTGTGATAAAGAAAAATATCCGTAAAGGAAAAGGGTATGAAGGGTGGGTAGGAATCTGAGCGATAGTGTGTTCAGGAATGACGGACGTACAAATCCATTTCTTCCACTTTGTGAGAGGGTCGAGAGAGCCCCGCTGGAGAGGTAAAAAGGTTTCCCTTGACCAATCTCTTCAAATCCGGCCGCCACACAGGAGTTGGGCAGACGCATCCACCGCCAAGACCTAGATAATCCTCACTCAATGGACCCAAGCACCCTTGCTAAATTGGTATATTTGTTTGCTAAACTACTTAGGCGAGGAATTGGCGAGTTTGCTACATGATTTATTTGAGAACTGTATCGTTTATGCCTAGTGGGTCGAATAGGTGCTCTTAAGTTGACTAGACTCAGGAGTTCACAATAGTGCATGACAAACTGCTTAACTGTTGACACACTGCATTGGGAGTTAACGGGATTGTACTTTGAGGAACAATAAAAATAAAAATAAGTAAAAAAAAATAAAAAAAATAAACTTGATTATTAAAAATAATTATTAAAAAAAATAAAAAAGGTCTAATAGTTATATTGTTGGTAGTTGGCTGGCTGGGGGGAGTTGGCGAGCGGAGAGCATTCGGAGAAACTGAAGGATATGGAAGTAGAAGTCATCACCATTGCGGAATGCAGTAAAAATGTTATTCCAGGTAGGACCAATGGCCTTACCGCTGATAAGTTCTGCGCAGGATACTCACACAATGGTAAATATTATTCTTATTACTGTTAAAATTGTTAGGGTCCTTTTAAATAACTTCACTTTTTATTCACTGTGACATGTTGTAGAAAATGTATAAAATAACGGTGTTAATATTGTATGCACCGGGCCAAAAACACTGGCAGTTGTTTTACTGTTAAACTTTGCGTAGGAAAGAAGCCACAATAATCAGTTGCTATCATTTTTATATTAAAAAATCCTGCACACATTCAAGACTTAAAACCATACATTTGACGTTTTGCAAGTATTTACCAATACTAGGTAGTAACAAACATGGCGTCTAACTAACTAGTAGCTAAGGCAGATTCCTAAGCCTAGCAGAGACTCACACCATTAATTTGAAATGGTCAGCCCATGGGAGTTTGCTCAAACCCCCCATAGATGGCGGTAGTAGGTCAATTTTTGCCACCGGTAGCCTCAATTTTCAACAATTACAATGATGTTATAAATACAAGGTGGCGCAAAATTAATCACCCTGTCGGAAGATGTTATAATTTTTTTCAAATGGCGTCGTATGTCTATCATATTTGACATTTATGAACTAGGCGGCTGCAGAATACAAACCGAAAAGCAATGGAGAGCTATACTCCGCAAGAGCGTAGAATAATTGTGTCGATTTAAGCTTTTTGTGTCGAAAGTCATCATGAGCGACGAGGCGCATTTCCACTTAAACGGTTATGCCAATAAGCAAAATATTCATTTCTGGGGCACTGAAAATCCTCGTACGATGCACGAAAAGCCATTACATCCATTGAAAGCCACTATGTGGTGCGGCGTTTACACGGGAGGAGTGATTGGGCCGTGTTTTTGAGGACGCCATTGGCATTACGGTCACTGTTACTGGCGAACGCTACAGGGCCATGATAAACGACTTCTTACTTCCGGAATTGGATGAGCGATGCTTGGTGAACATGTGGTTTCAACAATATGGTGCAACTGCGCACACAACACGAGCCACTATGGATATTGTGAAGGTAGCGTTTCCTGGTCGCGTAATCTCTCGTTTGGGCGATTTGGTATGGCCAGCAAGATCGCCCGATTTAACCATCCCAGACTTCTTTCTTTGGGGCTATTTGAAGTCGCGGGTTTACGCCAATAAGCCTCAGACAATCGCAGCCCTTAAGGAGAATATTCGACAGGAATGTGAACAGTAGTTATCACCGCAAATCTTGCTGAAAGTCATGGAAAATGCGATAAAACGGGCACAAATGTGTATCAACACTGGCGGCAGCCACTTGACGGATATCATCTTTTCCACTTGACAAAAAAAATTGTCAAAGTCCAACTAAAGATTTCTATTACTCTAAATCTTTTTTTTTTTATTTAGTAAAAAAGTTATTCAAAAACAAAATTGGATGATTAATTTTGCGCCACCCTGTATAATCTATAGACGCGTGGTAGAATATTATAAACGTTACGTCAACTACTTTTTGGTCGTTCCCAAAAATTTCATAAAATTGCGATGGGAATCATTGTATTCATTTTAATTCTTTATTTTTTTTTTCTTCTGTGGTTAATTTTTAGATTTAAGTGTAAAGCGTTGTGTTTTCTCTTTCTAACACTGTTAAGATCATAGTTTAACCTTTATAGTAAGGGAGATAACGATTTCTATGATACCTTACTTAGACAGCAAACTAATTTTTGAAAAGCACATTGAAAACATGATTTCAAAACCTGTAAGACGCTAGGATTCCTATTAAGAATATTTAAAGTTTTTAAAAGTGCTGAGATTCTGGAAATATTATTTTGGTCATTGGTCAGAAGTCCACTGGAGTATGCTTCTTCTTGTATGAATCCTCAATATAAGGGATGGTGGTCATTGGTTTAAATGTTCCAATGAGGCGTACCAGGCACACATTACCTTTTCACATAAGTCGATAACCTCAATCTAAGGAATCCAATAACAATAATGCAGCAAAAAATTCACCAATCTCTCGCGCAATCACACCCTGTACAGTTGTACACACTATGAAAAATTACTACACTTGGACATTTTCACGATTCCTTGTAAACATACAAAACTAATTAAACAATTATTATAAGTATCGATATGCTTGGTGTAACTCTAAGTGACCAGCTCAGGTACGGGGGCTCCATCGAAACCAGAGTTAAGTTAGCCTCTCAGAAACTGGGCGTACTGTACAGGGCCTGCAGATATTTTAATAGTAACCAACTGCTAACCCTGTACAAATCGCAAGTGCGCCCCACGGTTGAATTTGGCAGCCACCTCTGGTCTGGAGCTCCAAAATACCTAACAAAAAACCGTTGACTCTGTGCAGAAAATTGTTTGATAAATTCTCCCATCTTAACAGACGGACTGCAATCGTAAAGAGCATAGGCGTCAGGTGGGAATGCTGTCCTTGTTCTACCGGTATTACAATGGAAGATGCTCCGAAGAACTAGCATCATTGATCCCCTCGGCACCGGTGCATAGTCGGGAACCACGCCAAACACACGCCCAACATTTGTACATGGTTGACATTACTCACATGAGAACGGGTCGTTTCTATGACTCGTTCTTGAGTTCAACGGCTCGGCTGTGGAACGATTTGCCGGCCTCTGTGTTTCCTCCCTCCTACAACATGGGTCTCTTCAAGACCTTAAGTGTAACCCTAAGTGACCAGCTCAGGTATGGGGGCTCCATCGAAGCCAGAGTAAAGTTAGCCTCCCAAAAACTGGGCGTACTGTACAGGGCCCGCAGATACTTTAATAGTACACAACTGCTAACCTTGTACAAATCACAAGTACGCCCCACGGTTGAATTTGGCAGCCATCTCTGGTCTGGAGCTCCAAAATACCTGAAAAATACCCTCGACTCTGTGCAGAAACGGGCGGTCCGTTTGATAGATTCTCCCATCTTAACAGACGGATTGCAATCTTTAGAGCACAGGCGTCGGGTGGGAATGCTATCCTTGTTCTACCGGTATTACAATGGAAGATGCTCTGAAGAACTAGCATCATTGATCCCTTCGGCACCGGTGCATAGTCGGGAAACACGCCAAACGCGTGCCCAACATTTGTACACGTCATTTGTCGTTTCTTCGACTCGTTCTTGTGTTCAACAGCTCGGCTGTGGAATGATTTGCCGGCCTCTGTGTTTCCTCCTTCCTACAACATGGGTCTCTTCAAGACCAATGTTCATTCCTTCCTCTCCTCAAAAAGACTCTCCACACAGCATCCCAGATGACATAGGCCCTGAGGGAAATTATTTTTCTCAGGGCCTCCTGTGTGGAGTTAATGTAAAAAAAAAAAAAAAAAACCATTGAGCTTATCTCCTACCCGCCAAATAATTCAATATATAGGTACTAATGTTTTATTCAACAATTACTGCTTGTTACATTTTTCCACCTGCAAACAACCAACTTTATTTTTGTATGGGAAAGGCATTGTAAGTGCTAAATCTCCCACTAGGTGGCGTCCAGACAAATTATGTCTACATTTTTGGAGAAATACTTGTAACACGTCAAATATTAATTATAATTTTTAATTGACAAACTAATGTTTAAGACAAGATCTTTATTTTTTTTTGTTTTACAGTGAATACCGTACAAGAATCTCAACTGCTCCCGTCTGGAGCCAGTGAGACTATGGCATCCCCAATTGGGGTATGTTGTGAGGCTGAAGGTAGTGGGGAGGGGAAGGAGGTGGGGAAGAGGAAGGTTGGGAAGTAACTGGCTATTCAGATCTGGTCACTAAACAGGGCTAAAGCCATTTTCAAGCAACGTTTCAATTCTGAATGGTGGTCTTACACCAGGGCGATACTAATAGTATCTTCCACTCTGGAACATGCCGTAAATATACTATATATTATTTTAAATGAATTAATTGTGAAATAACACAAATTAATCAAATAAAATTTATTTGCGCATGCCGGGTTCGAACCCGCGACCTCCGGAATGTGAGTCAAGAGTCTTAACCACTGGACTACGGAGGTCGTCGAATGCATAGCACAAAGGATAACAATTATTAAAAGTAATAATTAGGAGCTTGAAACACTCATCTACATTGAAAAAATCTGCCGACAAAAGATACATGCCGCCGACGTGACTCGAAACCGTGTTCTTCTGATTTCCGGTCAAATGCTCCACCATTGAGCTACGTCGGCTTATCTCCTACCCGCTAATAATTATTACTTATAATTATTACTTTGTGCTATGCGTAAAAATCTTGTCTTAAACATTAGTTTATCAATTAAAAATAATAAAACTAATTTACTTCTTGGAGTGATATAATCTATTTTAAAACTTCTTACAGTTATCTTTTCATTAAACTTTAAATACAATTACTATTCGTTAGTATGCAATTCTTGTTCTAGATATGTCTCTTTATTTTCAAACACAATCTTCCTTTATATTACTCTTCTAATTTTTTGAATTAGTTAAGTTTAAAGAACCGTTCAAATCCCAGGCAAAATTACCTAATGATATTCTACGGACTTACGTAATAGTTAATATACCATGTAATATTCCCTATAACTTGTAAAATTATGTACTGTGTAATGTGTATGTCTTAATAAACAAATAAACATATATGTTTTGTTCCGAAAAACCGAACAAATCAGAGAGTTAAGTGTGTTTAATAAGAATAGGTACATTGGATAGTATGGGGACCGTATAATTGTACTATGATAAGATGCGTATTATGGTTTAAGTATGTACAACTGTTTAATAATGGGCCGTATTCATAAAAAGGGTTATGCTTATACTTGCAGAATATAAATGGAAATCTTTCAGCTCGCATTCATAATATTCCGAGTAAAACCTTATACTTATAGAGTATGAGCATATCCTTCACAAGAAGTATTTGGTTATTCATGAACGTTATCTTTTACTCTAAATAAAAAGGATATCCTTCAATGATTTCGAGTGTGGTCAGTAGCAAACTTTAGTCATGTAGTCATCAGTTGTAGCGAAGGCAGATGTTGTGAAATTGAGAGAGATTAAACACTACCAGCAGCGTTCATCAACACATATTCGTGATTACAAATAATTTTTCAAAAATCACGGGCATTAGCAATTTCATCTGCTATGAACTGCAGTTCGGTTATAGCATTATCTTTTTCTGTTCTTTCACTATCGCTGCTTGACGAATAGGTACATCTTCTCTGATCGAAGTACTGTACTCAAATAACACCGATAAGAAAGAAATATCGTAAATAAACAAACTATCGAAAACAGGTTGGAACCTGCCGCGGCACAGTCACAAGCCAACATGCCAACAACCTATTACTTATTCTTGGAGGATGTTCTTGCAAGTATAAGGTAATCATTATGAATACGAAAAAAGGAAATGCTTACACTCCTACCTTTTTCTTCAACTCAAAACCTTATACTTCTACCTTATACTTACAAGGATATCCTTCAGTTTTATGAATACGGCCCAATAGCATGTATTTCTGCAGGTTTTGCCCCTTGCAAAGGTGACAGTGGGGGTGGTCTGGTATTCAGCCAGAAAGAGGACAACTCCACCCGCTGGTACCTCCAAGGAGTTGCCAGCGGCTCCTTGGCTGCAGGCCCTAGCCGCGGCTGCCTTAACGACCCCTATTCAACCTTCACCAGCATCTTCCGACACAGGGACTGGCTGGCGGAGAAGATTAAACGCATCTTGCATGACTATCTGATTGGATGACCAACTTAACCTCAAGTGTTGTACCGGGAATGCCTATCGGCAACCGCTCCCCGGTGTTAAAGTTTGTTAAATGGATTTTCACGCTTTAAAACTTAAAAATTAACCATATTCGCTTGTCAATAAAGTAAACAATAAGAAGAGACGTTTTGCATTGCTTGAAATTGTTCACATCAAGGTGATAAATACTTTATATTGTTGCCGTAACTGGTGAAAATAAAAACATATACTTAGAATTTTCTTTGACATTTGTCAGTTCATCCGTTTCCTTCCTTAAATAATAAGATTTTGTTTGCTCCATGGTTCCAAAAACCAGGCTAGATCAATCCCATTTATTATTTATTTATTAACGCCCTTTTGCGGGGCTTTTACATCTAATTTTGTTTATTAAATAACACAGGCCTGCAAATTGACACTTTTTGATTTTTTTTTCACCGTAATGAGTGAATCATTTGTATTTTGGTGCGCTGAGTCCAAATATGCCCTCAGTTTTTCTCCAGCACGTAGGGATTTTCCGCAAAATGAAAATAAAAGTTATGCAAAACCCGCAGTACATATAGGTAAAAATGTATTTTGAAATGAAAAAAAAAATCTATTACTAGTGATTTATTTACATTTTTAAATACAATTTGATAAAAATAATATGTATATACAATAAGAATTTCTAATTCTTTATAATATCTACATCTTTTTCCCTCAAAACTCCGTTTTGAGCTTTTCCGTTTGTGTGGGATGTCTGGAAGTTCTCTATGGAGCATCACAGGTCTGCAAAATGACATTTTTATATTTTTTTAAATGGTAATGGGTGAATTATATGTATTTTGGTACGCTGATTTCGAGTGTGCCATCTATTTCGACCCATCACGTAAGGATTTTCCGCAAAGTGGAAATTAAAATATAGGCAAAACCCGCCTTACACTACTTCAGTAGGGAATGTTCAAAAGAAAAAAAAAAAAATATGCAAATTTAATTAATTTTAAGTCATAAAATATTTTATTTACATCATATACAATTTTAAATCTATATAAAATCTGCTTTTTTTAGTTTCGAAGCTTCGTTTTGTGCTTTTTCTTTTGTGGGACGTTATATTAAAATTGTTGAGGTCCACTGGAGTCGCTACTTGAAAATCCTGACTAGAAGTTTCTTCTGATGATGGCAAATCGTCTAGGCTTTAGGGGTGCTTGTGGTGTAGGAATGCCAGGTCCGTGAGGGACTGGGCGGAGTGCCGAATCCATGTTTGGGTAACAAATTTGTTTTTTATTATTTTTGGTACTATACCCTTGCACGTTGCACGAACAAAAGTAGGAGTCATCGCTGTGGCTCTCCAGAGATCATGGGAACACCAAAACGAAAAGATTAACTTTACTTTTTGACCACATTCTAAGTCCTTCAATACACCCTGAACAAACTCCATGCGGGGCCCAAGATTTGTCCTGGTCCCCCTATCTTTACACCAAATACGCAAAATACACTTTTTTAACAAAATCAGTAATATTTCATTGTTGTTTTTTCACTACAAATTCACCACAAATATAGCAAAAACTCTCAGAAAAATTTACACAACCTCTTGAAGTCATTTTTTAAACGCACCTTAGGAAAGTTGGAACAGAAATAATAAATAAAAGGGCATGGACGGTAATGTGCAACTTGGGAATTTCGGCATTCTCTCATCATACTTGCTATGGAAAATCCCGATTGTGATTCAACGCTGACTAATTTTATCGTCATGAGTTACTAAATGTTTTGTTTCAATCTATAAAACATAATATTATCTTATAATAAGTTGGAATTAATAAAAAATATATATTTCGGCAATAAACTCCGTTTTGCGCCTTAATATAGGCACTCCCACTGCATTTTGAGTTTTCCGGAAAAACCTTACGTGGTGGAATTTTTTTTTAAATTTTGGCGAATTTAGCAACCAAAAATTCTTGGGAATTATCTCTTTTTTTTCAATTATTTCTGGCTTTCACCCTTCAAGGGTGTTCTAGGCCATCATTTATAATTACAGAGAAAGGAAAGGTGAATTTATATATTAATTTTATTTAAATGTGCAAATTTCAGAATTTTATGGAAGATTGGAGTAGAGTTCAGACTTAGAAGAGATGAGATGTTGAATGGAGGAGAGGCAATTTTAGATAACGCTTGATAGAAGAGAGGATATTTATTTAGAGAGGGACAATCAAAAAATATGTGATCTAAAGTTCCCACATCTAGACCACAGAACGTACAATCTGGGGAGTCAAGCACATGAATTTTATAAAGGTGAGAAGGAACGGAACAATGTCCGATTCTCATACGAATAAGTAACGAGATTTCTTTTTTGGAAAAATGGGGGAATTTTTGAAACCACGGTTTTGATGGGATAGTCCTTTGTATTGAGGCGTAGCGGGCACCCTTGGATTGACTAGCAATGTTCCAATACTCTGTCCAAACATTGCGGGATCTATCTTTGATGATGGAAAAAATATCAGACAGGGGAATATGGTTTACGAGGGTAACGGTAGGGTTAGACGCTCCTTGTTTTGCCAAGGAATCAGCAATATCGTTACCCACTATGCCAACATGTCCAGGAATCCAAATCAGAGTGACAGTTTTTCCAGAGCTTTGAATGGAGGTTATCAATACTCGAATAAGACATACAAAGTGATCATCAGGATGAAGAAGAGGACTTATTTTAAGTTTTTGGAGGGAACTGAGAGAGTCAGAGATAACAAGATAATGTTCAAAATTATTTTTTATTATATATTTGAGAGATTCAATAATCGCAATGCACTCGGCAGAAAATATTGAAAATTGGTTTGAAATTGAATAAAATATTCTTTCATTAGAATTATTGTGGTAAACGTTAATACCAATACCACAGTTAGGAGAGTCCGGAGATTTGGAGCCATCAGTAAATAAAAGAGAAGAGTTGGGCCATTTAGAAGAAATAATGTCATTGAACATATTATTGACAGTACGGGCTGGGAGATTGGAATGACTTTTAAGGATGCCGATCCCTTCTAAAATCGTTGGGGATAGGGTGACGTGACTATATTTTAATTTGTACAAAGGAAGAAGATCATTTTTGATAATTTGAAGCTCTGAGAGAGAGCGAAAATTTTTACAGATGGCAGGGAGAGGTTTAGTTCGAGCTCTGATTGTAGATGAATGTGTTGAGTCGTTGAACAACAAGACTCTAGGAATAATCTGATGACTTTTAGAATTTAAACATTTAAGAACAAATTTGTCAGCAAATAATTGACGCCTTAAATAAAGAGGAGGATCAGAACATTCTACTTGAAGGGAATTGATGGGCGACGATTGCATCGCGCCAGTTATTATTCGCAATGACTTAGATTGAATTTTGTCTAATTTACTGAGTGCATTTTTGGATGCAGTACTAAAAAGTGGGCAGGCATAGTCGAGATGACTTCGAATAAGTGCATTGTAGAGCAACTTAATGCAGATAGGATGAGCACCCCACCAAACGCCAGTCAATGATCTGATAATATTTAAATTTTTTTCACATTTAGTAACTATATTATTAATGTGGGAAGACCATTTAAGTTTCCTATCAAATGTTACTCCCAAAAATTTTACTTCGGAAGCATTGGGGATTGGAGAGTTTTTAAATAAAATTTGAACAGGGGGGTTATTATGACGATTTGAGAAGGTAACACACTGACTCTTTTGTACTGAAAGTTCAAGACCAATTAAAAGTAAGCCATGTGCAAAGGGCATCCATGGCTTCATTAAGATATTTGACAGCGGATGGAATGATTTTGGATGATAAGAAGAAAGCTATGTCATCTGCGAACTCAACAACTTTTACTTGAGGGGGAATGGTGACATGCATATCGTGTGTGTATATATTATACAGTAAGGGGGATAATACACCGCCTTGGGGTAAACCCTTCCAAATTGACCTACTCTGAGGAGTAACATCTGGTAGCTCAATGAAAATTTTCCTATCGAGAAAAAGATTAATAATAGATTGGACAAACATGAGGGGTAAGCCAAGGCCTAAAAGTTTTTTTTTAAGAATTGGGATGGAAACATTGTCAAAGGCGCCTTCTATGTCTATAAAGACTGCAAGACATACTTCTTTGTTAGAAATGGATAAATTAATATCAGTGCTGATGATGGCGAGGTTATCTTGTGTAGATTTCTTTTTCCTAAATCCAAATTGGGATGGAGAGAGAAGATGATTACTCTCGACAAAAAATTCTAACCGGTTTTTAATTAATTTTTCATAAATTTTACTAAGGGTGGATGAAAGAGCAATTGGCCTATAGTTGGATCCAGAATTGGGTGATTTGTTTAATTTTAGAATTGGGATGATTATTTGAGAACTCCAGTCATCAGGTATTATGCCAGTCTGGAAGATTTTATTTAAGATGCTTAAAAAGTGATTTAGAACATTATCATTACTATTTTTGATAATGCTATAAGGTATACCATCTCTGCCTGGAGATGAGTCCTTGACTGTTGATAAACAATTTTTTAATTCAATTAAAGTGAATGGAGAGTCAAGCCAATGATCAGACATAGGAGTGTTGTGGATTGGAGTTATTTCATCTAAGTTAGGTACAGAAGGGGGGGCAATTTTGTCCAAGAACTCGTCTATCCATTTAGAATGAGAAGCTCGAGGAGATGTTGGACTGAAGGAGGATCGAAATCTTCGAATCATAGACCAAACTTCCGAAATTGGAGTGTTCGGAGATACTGAACTGCAGAAGTTGTACCACCCGGATTTTTTTTTTGACCTCAATACCCTTTTGGCATTGGCTTCGGCATTTTTGTATATGAGATAGTTCTCCATAGTCATACTGTGACCATAGGAAAGAGATTTAGCTTTCCGAATTCTCACTACTTTGGAACATTCCTCATCCCACCAGAGAGATGGAGGGAGTTTTTTGAGAGATTTGGTTTTAGGGGGAGGATTTGATTTATTGATTGCAGTTACGAGCATTGATTTGAAGTTATCGTAGTCATCTTTGACAGATAATGTATCGGTATAGGATAAATTTTATATAAACTTATCCATATGTGAGTTAAATTCGTCCCATTTGGTGTGTTTTGTTTTAATCTTTGTCGAAATATGGGCCTTGTCTGAATGGAAAGAAGTTTGATAAGAGATGGTGATCGGGAAATGATCACTGGAGCAGGGGTCGGGGGACACCACCCACGAGGAGAGAGGTGCCAGATTAATAGAGCATATGGAGAGATCCACTGCACTGGGGTTTGTGTTGGGGCGAGAGATTCTAGTAGGAGATCCGTCATTCAAAAGAAAAAGGTTGGATTCATCTAGGAAATCCATCACACTTCGACCGTCTCGATCACAGAAAGCAGAACCCCAGACGGGGGAATGGGCATTAAAATCACCCAATAAATAGAAAGGAGGGCTTAGTTGACGGACGATTTGCAACCACGCTTGTTTATTGAAGTGCGATGTTGGGGGAAGATAGATAGAAACAAAGGAAGTGTCCTTTATTTTAGCTGCAACCATTTGAAAGTCAGCATTGGGGGGTTTGATATTATTTATTGGGAAAAACGGAAGGGATTTTTTAATAAAAAGGGCAGCACCACCGCCCGTACCTTCCGGGAGATCATCGTGGAGACAGGAGTACCCTCCCACATTAAAGTGGGTGGATGGAGTAAACCATGTCTCCGAGACAGCAGCCACAGAAACAAGGTTTGAATTTAATAGGGTAAGAAGGTTTGATTTGTTAGAAATAGCACTGCGGCTATTCCACTGAAGAATTCTGACATCTTGAAGAGCCATTTTGAATAAATGATTTTAATGTGGAAATAATAGAAGCAGCGTTGGACGGTAGATTAGTTTGAGAAGAAATTAGGTCAATTAGAAGCATAATAAGAGTTTGAATAAATGAAAAATTATCTTGGGAGAGTTGTTCAGAAAGCTTTTGATAGTTTGTTGAGGATGAATTATAATTGTTTGCGCACCCATTTGTGGCGTGTGAAAGAGGAGAACCATTGGGATTTAAGAGAAGTGAGTTGTGTTGTTGCTGATCGTATCCACGAGCCTGTTTAGAGATAGGGTTTTTGTATGTGAATTTTGTTGAACGGGAAGATGTTGAGGAGGAGGCGAGAGGGTTGGATGAAGAGTTACTGGCTAAAACCTCGGAAAATGATTTTTTGACAGGCGGGAATAATTTAGAAGCCTGCAAAAAAGACAAGTTCTCAGAGGCCATAGAAATTTTTATATTTTTTTGGCGAGATTGTTCGGGGCAAGAAGAGTTAATGGCGGAATGAGCGCCTAAGCAGTTAAAACATTTAGGTGAAGAGAGAGAAGAACATTGGTCAGCCGAGTGGTTTTCTCCACATTTGAAACATCTGGGAGGGGATCTGCATGCAGCTTTGGTATGACCAAAACGGCAGCAGTTATAACATTGAGTGGTGGGATAAGTGTACATTTCAACTGGTAAGGAGTTGAAAAATAAATAAATATGGGAGGGAAGAGATTGTCCTTCGAATGTGATGACGACAGATTGGGAGGGCTTCCAGGAAACGATGCCCTCAGAGGTGTCCTTATAATTTAGCCTCCTGGCTTTTATGGGATTGCCGATATGTTGGGGGGTTGAAAGTGAGGACAGGATTTCTGGAATGGACAGATCGGTTGAGATACCCCTGACCAGGCCCATTCGAGTGACATTGAAAGTTGGGATGTACGCCTTGAATTTAGAATTAGATGAAATAAATATATTTTTGATAAAGTTGTTGGCGGCTGAACCTGACAGGAATTCAACAGAGATTCGGAAGCGACCCTCGGCTTTAACACCTCCAGGTTTAATCGAAAGGTTCTTGTTATTTGAAAGAAATTTACCAAATTCAAGAGGATGGATGGTTTTACCTTGTTCAGTTTTTTGCGCAATACAATGTAGGGGCCACGGGAATGAGTAGAGTAAAAAATTGTTGGAGGAAGTTGAGGAAGAGCTGGAGGGGACTGAGAAGACAAAGGCGAATCAAGTTTTTTGGGGGAAAGGGGACTAAATTTTCTTTTTTTAATTGAGGTTAGGATGACAGATTCATTGTCTGAAATGTTTGAATGTTCTGAAAAGTCTATTTTATCTGAAATGTCTCCATCTGGAGGGTCAGGAGGGGGATCTGGGGGCTTTGTAAGGGGTACAGGAGGGAAATCCTCCTCCATTGTTCAAAAAATTACAGCTTATATAAAAAGTGAGAGAAGTAAAAAAATTATATAAATATCTGAAAATGAGCAGCAAGAAGTGACTCCTGGAAGATCAGGGGGAGAAGATTCCAACACACTAAACTTTTTACAGCCAAAACACAATAAAAAGATTGGTTTAAGAATATTTTTTGAAAGAGCAAAACAAAAGAACTGATGACAGCCAAATGTTATTGTTGCGAGTCGAATTATCTCTTATTTTAAAGAAGAAAAAAAACAGTCGCAGGCCTGTGTAATTAATTATTTGTTTTGAAGAATTTTAATTTTCAATGTACATTTGTTACTTTAATTTTAAAAAATTTGCGACCGTTTTCGACACGTCCGTGTCATTCACGAGCAAACTTAAAACTGTAAATGTACATTGAAAATTAAAACTCTTCAAAAAAAATTTTAGAAATTGTTACACAGTCAATGCCCAAGAAATACAAATAATTATTTCTTAATTAATTCTTATTATCTAATCATTTCAAAGATCCAATCATGGCTGATTAGGTATGTCTAAAAGGGATCGAAATGAAAATCTAGTCTCCTTCAATGGAAGCAATCATCCGAACAGGCCCTCCGATGATATGCTTGCTGTAACTCAAAGTGACCAACTCAGATATATGGGAGCTCCATCGAAGCCAGAGTAAAGTTAGTCTCTCAGAAACTAGGCGTACTGTACAGGGCCCATAGATACTTTAATAGTACCCAACTGCTAACCCTGTACAAATCGCAAGTGCGCCCCATGGTTGAATTTGGCATCCACCTCTGGGCTGGAACCCCAAAATACCTGAAAAACCTTCAACTCTATGCAGAAACGGGCGGTCCGTTTAATAGATTCTCTCATCTTAACAGACGGATTGCAATCCTTGTGGGAATGCTATCCTTGTTCTACCGGTATTACAATGGAAGATGCTCCGAGGAACTAGCGTCATTGATCCCTTCGACACCGGTGCATAGTTGGGAAACACGCCAAACGCGTGCCCATCATTTGTACACGGTTGAAATTTGTCACATGAGAACGGGTCGTTTCTTCGACTCGTTCTTGTGTTCAACAGCTCAGCTGTGGAATGACTTGCCGGCCTCTGTGTTTCCTCCTTCCTACAACATCGGTCTCTTCAAGACCAATTTTCATTCCTTCCTCTTCTCAAAAAGACCCTCTACACAGCGTCCCAGATGACATAGGCCCCGAGAGAAAATATTCTCCTCAAGGCCTCCTGTGTGGAGTTAACGTAAAAAAAAAGAAACGGTTGGTCCGTTTGATAGATTCTCCTATCATAACAAATGATATTATAAAATGGGGGTTCAGCAGAGGTAAGCCACCCAGAAAGACCAATGTAATTAAATCATACTGTAAAGTGAAAATTAATAATGTACAAAAATAAAATTTAAAAAATTCTTAGAGCACAGGCGTCGGGTAGGAATTCTGTCCATGTTCTACCAGTATTTCAATTGAAGATGCTTCGAGGAACTAGCGTCATTGATCCCCTTGGCACCAGTGCGTAGTCGGGAAACAGGCCAAACACGCGCCCAACATATGTACATGGTTGACATTTGTCACATGAGAACGAATCTATGACTCGTTCTTGAGTTCCTCCCTCTTACAACATGGGTCTCTTCAAGACCCGTGTTCACACAATTTAAAACATCTTGGATAAAAACTTCTTTATTTATTTATATATTATTTATTAACCTCCTCGTGGGTTTTTTACATACAATTTTACATTTGATTACAGTCTATAAGTGTAACCTTTTTCAACACCTTCCTAAAAGAAACCACCTATTGCATCACTAAAAAAAACCTAAAAAGGTTATATAAACATTTCAACACATGGTTACTACTCAAAAAAAGGGCATGCATCACCAAGTTACTTGTAATACCATTCTAATCTAATCTTCATTCTCTATGTACAGATAAGTTTTATTTTGATAAGTTTTAAGATTTTCACGGCCAAAAGCATTTTCGTTATTTGTTTTGGGGGTGTTATGCCGTGTTGCGCTACCTCCTTCTTTAGCCAACGTTTCGGACATCGTTGGCTAAAGAAGGAGGTAACGCAACACGGCATAACACCCCAAAAACAAATAACGAAAAAGTTTTATTTTATTTAAAGAAATTTATTCTTTCCTTTGCTGCTTATGTTTTACGCACTTTAAGTTTATTACTACCTCATACATTAAGAGGGTATCACCAAAGAAAACCAGAAATACGTCATTTTTAAATCAGATTTTAGACATATTGACTCTTTTCCACAAAAAATTATAAATGGATTTCGAAAGATTGTTCTTTTATCTAGCATTCACATGTTTTAAATTTTGAGAAAAAAAAATATTTTTAGTACAATAAGATTATACCATAGGTCGTTGGCAGATTTGTTAAATATTCAAAAAAGATTTTGTATTATACCACACCCATTTCAAATCATATAATCACGCAGTAAAATAAATCAATGCATTATCTAGGTATCGCATGTTTTAGAATTTTAATTTTAGTTTAAATAAAATCATTAAAAAATATATACGTACATGTGTTTCTTGACGAAAATTGGTCCGTTAGTGTATTTATTTGCGCATTTACAAACTAGTGTATTTCAGATTTTTTTAACATTCTTATTTAACTTCTACATTTTTGAAAAATGATAAATACTTATAATCAAAAAATAATTACAAAAAGTAGATAATTTTAATAGTTTTATCATCACGTCTTTCAGCATTTTTGGATGTGGGTATAAATTAAAGCAAATTTGGAATGAAATAAAATCGATATTGAGTTATAATTTTAAAAAGCTGGTACGGAGAATAATTAACTTTTCTCACTTTCGACGAAATGTGGATTTTCGGCCGCTGGCTGGTTAAACGTTCTTAATTGTTTGCGCCCGTACATACTCAATATGAATATGAATATGTTTTTTTTTTTTACATGAGCTCCACACAGGAGGCCCTGAGGAAAATAATTTTCCTCAGGGCCTATGTCATCTTTGGGGATGCTGTGTGGAGGGTTTTTTAAGGAAAGGAAGGAGAGGAGTTTTCTGGGAAGGAAAAGGGTTTAAGGGGTGGGTAGGAATCTGGGGTTCAGTATGTCCTGGTCACCCGCCTCCAAGACCTAGACAAACCTAACCCCATGAACCCGGGCACCCCTGCTAAATCACCAAACGTAGCGAACCACTTGGTGTTGGCTATCCAATAAAGGTTACCGGGGCGGCGGTATCCACTCCAGCCTCCCAAATTGAAAGAATAGATAGTTTCGTCTATAAATAAACTCAAATCTTTCAAGAAAGGCTAACAAATATAGTATTAGATTGAGTCACCGATACAGTTTTGTATTTGTTAGCATTTCTTGGAAGATTTGTGTTTGTTTTTGGACAAAACTCTTTATTCATTTTCGTATTGCGTATGTTCTGGCGCAACCAAAGAATTCTTCTTGATATTTTAAAGAACAACTTGCAAAAGGTGTCTTAACTTAAAATTAGCCAAACTTTCGGCGCCACAGCCGATCAATGAGATCGGAAACAACCCGTCTCGGTCTTAAGATGTTGATCTCTTGAGTTCGAAAATTTGAAAAAAGAATTTGATCAAAAACAAAAGAAAATGGTTCCTATGTTAAAACAGAAAATTATTAGTCTATAGATAAATCAATACAACAGAGACATATATTAACAATAAAGAACTCCAGTCCTATTTTTATGACCTTCTAACCTAAATAACTGCATTTTTTTTATAGTTTGTTTAATAGTTAAAATAATTGTCAAAATTTTAATTTTTCAAGATCTCCTGAAAACCACCGTACGTATAATCGTGTGTCGTCATCACTACCGAAAAGTTATTTTTATTTTCAACAGGTTTGTCATTTTGTATGACAGTTATACGGAAGAAAGTATGATACTAGTCGATAAGTTAAAACATTATTCAGGTGGAATTATTTATTCATTATATTACTATATTTTTCAATATTATTACGGGAGAATGGTATAAAAATTGTTATTTTTTGGCTTTTAAGAATCGAAATCAATTTTAATGGAAACCGAAGCTCCGAACTGATAAATAATAGTAGGAGAGCCCAAGAGAAGATTTTGAGATTTACTCAATCCCATTGTGGGGACCCATTGGATTGTAGACCTATTGGGGCACCCTTTTAGCCTCTTGAGCTCCCCTTTTGTAAGATCGGGCAATCAGCTGTTCGACTGGCGCCATTTTGAAATTCGGAGTTCGAAGTATTCTCCCTAGAAGTAGCATTACATTTTTTTTGTACAGTAGTTTTTGAATATTTTCAATAATAGAGATAAACTAATAAGAGATTCCTTTATTTTTGAAACTGAATTAATTAGGTCTAAATAATGTTTCAATAAACACTACAACTAAATCTCTATAAACAGTATGTAAATATACGAATAAGATGAAATGTCGTTAATACGATGGTTTTTGTCATAACTATACCCATACAATGACTTTACGGTGATCAGTGACGTCACCACTAAACATTTTAATAATACCAACTTGACGGCGTGTTTCAATGAGAATGGACTTTTGAATATATTTTTTAAAAAGTCTGCGTTTAATATTATTAAGTAAAACTTATATGTTCAGAATCAGCGTTTATTGGTCTATATGAAAATATTTTTTTAAAGCCATAATATTTTTCACTGGAGGTCCTTATTGGCTGTATTATTATTATTGAGAAAATCTTGGTAACATAGCTTCAAACCTTTTTTACCGTGTTCATTATTTTGTAGAGATCTTAAAAAATTAAACATCTACGTTAACGTATGTAATTGTCTTGAAATCCAACTCCTCAGTTTGAACACCTGTGTGAAGGTTGTGTAAGTCAACCAACACTCGGAGCTGCTGTTGGTCGGCGGGCCGTTGCTGACGACCCCAACGAGGTACCATCGCATCTCTCCTAGGGAATCATTCTTCGGGGCCACCAGTCCTGCTCCGCTATCCCCCTGACATAAGGCACTTGAACCTGGAAAGACATGTAGAAAACCAAAATTTATTAACGGAGGAGCGTTTTCACAAAGTGATCAATTTTTTTCATAAAGGGGTGTAGATTTTATTAGATTTAAATATAAAGTCCAGTCACTTAAGCTTCAAAAAAGGTCAACCTTTAAATAAAACGGAATAAGCTGAAAATTTGCATAAACCTTAATTTTAGCATTTTAAATGGTATCTCAAAAATTTCATCAGGTCACGCGTAAGCGTCCTTAAATATTCAAGGTCAAAAGTCACGAAAATCAGTTTTTTTGAAATATCTCGTTTCCTTTACCTCGAATCCCGTTTGCATTCATTATAAAATTTGTAGAATATACTCGTAAAATTTTCTACAAGTTTTGGGTGTTTTAATTTTTTATGCGGTTAACCGTTTTTAAGATAGAACGCGAAGAGCGCGACGCACTCAGCCATACATAGCGCAAGGTCGGTCACTGGGATTCGCGAGGTGAAATCTAAATTGACTGGACTATGTTATGTTTTCCAATACCGTTTAGATAATATTTATCACCATGATAGTAAGGAAGACACTACGATTTCTACGAGACCTGTATGAACTCTTCCCAGAAGCGAATAAATTAGCCTAAGGGATTAAACACAATTATAGTCACAAATGATTACATACACTTTAAACACTATAGGCAGGTCTTCACCGACCTCCGCCATGAACGTGAACATTTTTTTGTTTTCCGTCACCTCCGTTTGTTGCAACATGGTTGTCTCTATCTTTTTCCATCCTCATCCTCAAAGACAGAACTCGCATTGTTTGAGTAGAGTAACACATTGATGGCCAATCCAAGGGAGCCTGCTATGCCTCAATACAATGGATTATATATGGTATATCCCATCAAAACCATGGTTTTAACAATTCCCCCATGTTTCCAAAAAATAAACATCCTCACTTATTCAAATTTGACATTGTTCCGTTTCTTCTCACATTTTTAAAATTCACATACTTAACTACCCAGATTGTACATTCTGTGGTGTAGAAGTGGGAACTTTAGATCACATATTTTCAGGTGTCCCTCTCTAAACAAATATCCTCTCTTCTATCAAGCCTTATCTAAAATTGCCTCCCCTCCATTCAACATCCCATGTCTTCTAAATTTGAACTCCCACGTTCCGTGCATTCAGTCCTGGTGCATTCAGTTTTTAAACAGCTCGCGTGCCCCCTATTGCAATTTTTTATACAAATTTTATAATGCCTAAGCTCACCAGCAATCTGAGGAATAGTATAGGAAATAATTTCATAACGCCAGAGCTCACTACTATATATAGAAACCATTGCTGACTTGCTCAAAACAACTCACCAAAGTTTAATCGCAATCGAATATTTAGGGACCGCGTAAGGAAAAAAAAGAAACATTCATTCTTATGTATTAAGATATTAACAAACCATTGGTGTATCCTCCACACATCTTGTCTGACGTAAGGACCCTCTCAAATCCGTATTCAGAGTATTCATCCCGGCATTGGGTGATATTAACGACAGGGAAAGTCATGGATTTCAGACTCCATGATGGTTCTCCTGTCTTATTTATGCCCCAACTGAACACCTGCAAATTGTGGACAAATTTGTCTTTATTTTTTTGACAAAAAATTCTGATTGGCTGGAGATGTTTAACCACTGCAGCGTTTATGGCCATATTTCGGCAAAATTGCAAACATCCTCGAGCGCTCGCTGGTCAAAATGTGGCATATTTGAAAAGATATTTTAAAACATTTAATGGAATTATTTCAAAAGTTTTCGCGCATTAAATACTTCGATTAATCACAAGGTTAACTTAGTATTTTCACTTTTTAACAAGAGATATCTCACATCTCTTCTTAATTATTTGTTATTGACATTTTGTCCGAAATTATAGAAATATTTTCCTTACAAATCATCGATCGTGTGTTAAATCGTGGAATTTAAATTCATATCTGTGATTTTCAACTAAGCTGTAGAAAACGCAAAGAATTCATTTTATTTAATATTCTCCAAGTTGGCAGGTACTACCTACGCCAATTTTAAATTAAATAATATGCAGAATTCAACCGTCTATAAATTTTAATGTTTTTTTATATTTCTATGTTAATCTTGAAAATAGGGCATAAACGGTTTAAATTAGAAGCACTAAATGGCTCTCTAACGGTGCAAGCAATGTATATGTCTTCATATTAAAATTCGAAGATGTGATTTTTTAACGACACGGTGGGAAATATCAATCTCGGACGCTGGACGCATATTTCAATTATTAACGCCAACGTTCGAGTGGTTAATACGAATGTTTTTTCACAGTTTACTTCCTTGTTTCTAAAATCTTTAATAATTTGCCAATTGAAATAAAGACAGTAGACTAATATCACTCTTTCAGGAAGGCAATTAGGGACTTTTTAATAAGTGAATGTGACAGAGCCAGTGGCCTGTTTCTCGTTCTCAGATAGAACAACTACTATACTACACACATATATATATATATATATATGTGTGTTAATTTATATGTATACGTAAATGTATGTATGTGCGCATGTATGTATGTGTGTCATGTATATGCATGCTTGTGTACGCGTATGGATATATATGTATGTCAGGGTTATATGTATGTGTACATGTATTTGCACATGTATGCCTATACTTTAACAAGAATTATGTTTTTGAATATGATCTAATAATTATGTGCATAACTTTTCTCTTTTCTTTTCTATTTTCTAGTTACATTAAAAAAATCTCATTATAAACTTTCTACCATAATTTTTCCAATTTTTAATATGTATAACACAATTGTTGGTAAAAGGTTATTTATTTAAGAAAGTAAGTTCACAGATCACATAATATGGTAAAAATAGTCACAATGTATCAATTCACTAATTAACTGAGCAAGGGATCGGAGGGAACCTTGCCGTTAGGCTTTGGGAACAACAAAACTGACTGTGGTTCTGCTTAGAGGGTCGTACCATAGGACGAAGCGCAACTAAGGCAGCAGTCGGGGGTCTGGTTGGTGCTTTACTTATGATAGTAGAATACTCCTTAGAGGGTCGTGCCAGAGGACGAAGCGCAACTAAGAGAGCGTACTAGCCAAGAGCGAGCTGCAGACGAACTGACTGATTTAGGGCGCGCAGCCTGTTATATTGCCCATTCCTTGTTGCGGGGTGTGGTTTATGTAGCGGCTCGAGGGTGGGAGATGCGCAGAAGGCGTCGGCGCATCCTGGTTTGCTTAGGGGTGGGTGAGCAGGATGGCGCTGTACGGGGGAAAGAGATGGTGTAGTGGCAAGCGTAAAAACGGCGCGCTACATCCTCCCCCTCTGGATCGAGGAACGTCCCGTCGAAGATCCAGATCTGTAGTAGCGTGGCGGCTACTTATTCTTCTTTGGTCGACCTCATTTGCGCAGAGGAATAACCGGAGCGGGCAGCGGTGTCAAGTGCCCGTGGTATGGAGTCAGTGCTGAGGTGTGGTAGGTGCCTAGCGAGACATCTGGTGCTTCCATTGAAGCTATCTCGTAGCTCGTTGGTCCATGTTGCTTCAGGATCAGGTAGGGGCCATCGCGTCGTGGTCCTAATTTTGCGCTGAAGCCTCTTGCGGCTTTGCTAAGAGCGTGGGAGTGGACAAAGACGTGATCTCCGGGCTGGTAATGGGGGTTTTCTCGCCTCTTGTTATCCACGTAATTCTTTTGTTTGTCTTGTTTCTCATCATTGTGGGTCCTGACAAGACGTAGGGTATCAGCTAGTTGTAGCAGATGCGGCGTTATCTCGGGGATGAAGTTTTCCGATAAGACAATGCTTCTCAAGTCTCTTCCGACGTCATCGGCTGACCTTAGCTCACGTCCAAATGTGAGATAGGCAGCGGAGTATCTGGTGCTCTGACAGAACGCGGTATTCATGGCAAAGCGTATTGATGGAAGGCTTTCGGCCCATTTTCGGTGTTCTGTGCCAACCAGGATGGCTAGTTGGGGTTTGAGGTCTCGATTTTTCCTCTCGACAGGATTGGCCTCTGGGTGGTAGGCTGGTGTGAAGGTGTGCTTGATGTCCAGGCAGTAAGTCATCTGCTGCATCACGGCACTCACGAACTGGGTACCGTTGTCGCTTATCAGTTGGCGTGGGGTCCCGTAGCGTAGGCATACTTCATCAATCAGGACGCGGGCGCAGGTCTCGGCAGTCGCGTCTTTGAGGGGAAATAGTTCTATCCAGCGTGTGGCCACGTCTTCGATGATGAAGATCCAATTCTTCCCATCCTCGGAAGTTGGGAGTGGTCCGAAGAGGTCGAAGGCTACTGTTTCAAACCTCTGGTTCATTACTGAAGTCTGTAGGAGGCCGGCGGGTTTTAGGTTTGATGGCTTGTATCTCTGGTACTCCAGACAGTTCTTGACGTATTTCTGTATGTAGGTCCGCATATTCTTCCAAAAGTATCGTCTGGCAATTCGTCGAATCGTGCGTTCTACTCCGTAATGCCCAGCGGTAGGGGCATCGTGATAGGCCATGAGTATTTGGTGTTGCTCATGCTCGGGGACGACTAGTTGAGCGTCCTCTTCTTCGATATTGGGTGCATATCGGTACAATACACCGTTTTGCATCAGGTAGCCCTTAGTTGTCCAGTAACTAAGGTCTTCGTTTGGATTGTTGGCTTCAAAACACTCGATAATTTTCTTCAATGCAGTGTCTTTCAATTGTTCTCTGCGGATGTCAGCCGCGTTGCGTACTGGAACGTCGAGGGTTATCGTGCATAGTGCGCAAATAGAGGGTGGGTCTTCAAGTAATGGTGGTCGTGATAGTGTGTCCGCCACCAGGTTTGAGCGTCCAGGTGTGTATTGGATTTTCAGGTTGTAGGGTTGAAGCTGCAGGGCCCATCTTGCAAGGCGACCTGTGGGAGACTTTAACGTCATTAACCACTTCAACGCTTGGTGGTCGGTAACCACGGTGATTGCTGTTCCTTCAATGTATCCTCGGAACTTTGCAACTGCCCATACGACTGCTAGGGCTTCTCGTTCTGTGGTAGAATAGTTCCTCTCTGCTGGTAGTAGCAGGCGGCTCGCGTATTCTACCGGATGTTCTTCTAGTCCCTCCCCCTGGACCAAAACTGCTCCTATTGCGTAGCTGCTTGCGTCCGACTTTATGATGAATTCCTTGCTTCCATCGGCTTGTCGTAGTATGGTGGCGCTAGTGAGTAGTGCTTTCAGGGTGTCGAAAGCATTCTGCTGTGGGGATTTCCATTCCCAGGTGGCGTCTTTCTTTATCAAGTCGCTGAGTGGCTTGGCGGTTTTGGCGAACTCGGGTACAAATCGCCTATACCAGGAGCATGTCTGAAGAAATGTCTGTAGCTGTTTGACATTGTTTGGCTCCTTCATTTTAGAGATCGCCTCTATCTTCTCCGGATTGGTGCTGATTCCTCCGGGGGTTATTACGTGTCCTAGATATTTTATGCTTGGACAGCAGAAGTGGCATTTAACTCGATTTGCAGTGAGATTAAATTCTCGTAGCTTGGTGAACACCTGTTGTAGATCGGCGAGGTGTTTATCGAAGGTGGGCGAAAGTATGATTATATCGTCCAGGTATGCTAGGATATTGACTTCATCTAGCTCGATCTTAAGTCGGTCAATCATGCGCTGGAACGTCCCAGGCGCATTGCGAAGTCCAAATGGCATCTTCAAGAAGCGGTAGAGTCCGAATGGGGTTATAAAGGCCGTCTTGTCACGGTCTTTCTCCAGTATCTTGATCTGCCAGTAGCCAGATCGTAGGTCTACTGTAGACATAAAGTTTGACTGCTTTGCCGAGTGTAGCAGGTCATCCATTCTGGGCAGGGGGTACACGTCTGGTACTGTTATCGCATTGAGAAGGCGAAAATCAATGCAGATGCGCTTGTTTCCGTCTTTTTTGGGCACCATAACCACAAGTGCGGCCCACGGTGAATCTGTTTCTTCTATAATCCCTTGGGTTAACATACTGTTAATCTCGGCGCGGAGTTCTGCTTGGCGGGCTGGCGAGAGCCTGTAAGGGGCTACTGAAATCGGCGGGTGTTGTCCGGTCTCGATTCGGTGCTCAATTTTTGTCGTAGATGACAGGGTGGCTGAGAAGACAGCGGCGTTGTCGCACAGCAGGCGGTCCAGCTGGTCCCTCTGGGTAGGTGTAAGGTGGGTGGCTTCGTGGAGGTTTAGTATTTCGGCGTCCAAGGCACAGAGCTCCACTTCATTTCTGGGTTTTCTTGGGGAGTCATCGAAGAGCCGATAGGAGCGTATCATTACCTCCCTTAGGGCGTCTTCCTCCATCGCGTCCTCGGGAAACAGCTCATTCAGGGCTATCATCTTAGCCCAAATGTTAGTGCGAGGCGGTGTCTGTGAGAGAGGGCTCATGAACGGTGGCACGTAGATCTCACATTCATTGTCCTGTACTGGTGGGGCGGGCAGACGAACCTTAGGCGGTGTCTGTGGGAGAGGACTCATGAACGGCGGCACGTAGATCTCGCATTCATTGTCCTGTACTGGTGGGGCGGGTAGGCAAACCTTAGGGGGTTTGTGTGCTCTCACTTCTCCTATTTTGCCAATCTTTTGACGTTGTCGAATACCTCGGTTTGGTGGTATGGCGTCATTTTCCATATGCAGCATATACCGTACTTCGGGGCTGTCCGTGAATGCCCATGCGCGCTGGGGAATGTTTATATCGATCCCCGCGTCTTCGATAAAATCGACGCCTAGGAGTGTTCGATTCTCGTGTCCTCCTGGGAGCACGATGAAGCTGGTGGGTATCTGTCGGCCTCTTAGTGTCAAGGTGGCGGCTATTGTCTCGACCTCCTGACGTTTAGGGACACCATCTGCCAATACGATGTCCATGATGGTTTGCTGGGTTTTGAAATTTTGAGCGATTAGCCGCCGGTGTAGCTCAGCTGACGCTACGCTCAATTTTGCTCCGGTGTCTACGTGAGCAGTGCCCAGGAAGTTTCCAATCCCGATGTGTAGTATAGGTCTCGCTCGGGGAAGGCCTACTTCATGTATCGAGAAAAAATCGGCTCGTGGGTGAGGGGTGTCTATTCTCCCTTGGCTGCATTGCGGGCACTTGCTTCTTACCACGCCTGGTTTACCGCAACCGTAGCATGCGAACTTCGCATCACTGGGTGTCTCCAGCTTCTTGACTGGAGGAGTGTACTTTACGTGCGCTCCTGTATCGTAGCGGGAACGGCACTCCTCGGAACGGTGCCCAAATCTGCGGCAGTTAGTGCAGCGTAGGCGGCCGTCTGTTCGGTTTTCCATCGCGCGTAGTGGGACGGTCTTCGTGCTCTCGTACAGGCTTTCTTCCGCTGCACGGGCTTTTTGTAGTAGTTCGGCGAAGGTATTGATCGCTTCGCGCGGCACTCTGTCTCGTATCCGGATATTCAGTTGTCCGAATATTAGGTCTATCTGGACCTTCTCTGGATGGCTGGGCGGTGGTAGCTCCGCGAGTAACATCCGCTGCTTAGCAATGAACACATCGGTTGACGTTAATGCGTCTTGCTTGCATAAAAATATCTCTGTGTACACTTTGTACGCTGGCTTCTTAGGGGCGAAAGCATGCCTGAGGAGGTTCGTTGCGCTCTCCCAGTCTCGTACTTCTCCTTTTATGCCGAGCCACCAAGCAGCGGCGTCTTTCGTAAGCAGCAGTGGTAATCCTTCCAGATCGCTTGCGTCTTCGATGTTCTCGGTGACCTTGAAGATGGATGCGGCGGCAATAAAACTCTCGACCGCACTCCTGTCTCTGGTACCATCGAAGCGTGCCGTACAGGTGGTGAATGTACCCGTACGTGTTGGTTCCGACTGCATCCGCTTCATGGAGTTCATTAGTTCCGCGAACTGCTCCTGCGTGAAGCAGATGCCAGCACTTTCCTTGGCCTGCATTGTGAAACGAGGACTTCGACGTGGTAGCGACGAAATTTTGTAGATGCACTGATTTTAATTTTACTTTATGTGTCTGGCCACTAAGTTGGGCGCCAGTTTTATAACACAATTGTTGGTAAAAGGTTATTTATTTAAGAAAGTAAGTTCACAGATCACATAATATGGTAAAAATAGTCACAATGTATCAATTCACTAATTAACTGAGCAAGGGATCGGAGGGAACCTAGCCGTTAGGCTTTGGGAACAACAAAAGCTGACTGTGGTTCTGCTTAGAGGGTCGTACCATAGGACGAAGCGCAACTAAGGCAGCAGTCGGGGGTCTGGTTGGTGCTTTACTTATGATAGTAGAATACTCCTTAGAGGGTCGTGCCAGAGGACGAAGCGCAACTAAGAGAGCGTACTAGCCAAGAGCGAGCTGCAGACGAACTGACTGATTTAGGGCGCGCAGCCTGTTATATAGCCCATTCCTTGTTGCGGGGTGTGGTTTATGTAGCGGCTCGAGGGTGGGAGATGCGCAGAAGGCGTCGGCGCATCCTGGTTTGCTTAGGGGTGGGTGAGCAGGATGGCGCTGTACGGGGGAAAGAGATGGTGTAGTGGCAAGCGTAAAAACGGCGCGCTACATATGTTTATATATTTAATCCGTTTGTTCATACTAGACACCACAAATTAACTATATTCCATTTTTATCACCATGAAACAGGCAACCGCCTAGTATGGTGATATAATGTATCATGTACATGAAAATGTTTTTAATGTGTTATCATGTAATTTATAAATAAAAAATGACTCTTCGATCCAGCGACAACTATTTACAAATGGAAAATACTGCATTTTAATAGTTAATTTAATTCGGGTAAAATTATTTATTTATTTATTTATTTTTCTATTTTTTTTATTTACTTATTTATTTATTTATATATTTATTTACTTATTTATTTATTTATTTATTTATTTATTTATTTATTTATTTATTTATTTATTTATTTATTTATTTATTTATTTATTTATTTATTTATTTATTTATTTATTTATTTATTTATTTATTTATTTATTTATTTATTTATTTATTTATTTATTTATTTATTTATTTATTTATTTATTTATTTATTTATTTATTTATTTATTTATTTATTTATTTATTTATTTATTTATTTATTTATTTATTTATTTATTTATTTATTTATTTATTTATTTATTTATTTATTTATTTATTTATTTATTTATTTATTTATTTATTTATTTATTTATTTATTTATTTATTTATTTATTTATTTATTTATTTATTTATTTATTTATTTATTTATTTATTTATTTATTTATTTATTTATTTATTTATTTATTTATTTATTTATTTATTTATTTATTTATTTATTTATTTATTTATTTATTTATTTATTTATTTATTTATTTATTGTAAGAAACAAACAGCAGTTTTATACAGGATGTTAAAAATGAAGCGGTTAAAAATGAGGTAAGCCAAAACAATTTCTTATGCTAATGGTTATTATGATATAATACAAAATTTTAATTGGTTATAACCACTACATGAAAATGAAATTAACAAAAATATATAAATGTAAGTATATTCGAAGGAAGAAGGAATAGGAAAGGGCAAGAGGCAGAGGAAGATGGGATGGGGACAGGAGATGCTCATGCTGTACCTTTTCTATAGCTGTGCATTAATTTAATTCACATTTGTGGTCGTACGCTTGACTTCGTATCGGTATTTCACAAGAGTATTATTAAGAATATCGATATTGTTAAATTGCGTGTTATATTGCGCGCATATGCGGGGGATTGGAGAATTTTTTCTAAGGTTGGTTCTGTACGCGGGCAAATGAAAAAAATGGTTTAGTCTTGTTGGTCTTGCAGGTATGTGAATTCTTAAATAATTTATGAGTTCAGGAGAGTCCAGGCCGTTATTCAGAATTTTGTATAAAAATATTTGATCAGATATTAATCTACGCGTTTGAAGTGGAGTAAAGTTGTGAAATTTTAAGGATTCGGTGTTATTTGCAAAGAGTAATTTGAATTAATAATTTATGTGTTTAAAAAATTTGTTTTGCACACTTTCAATTGGTAGAACGGTGCCCAAATTAGTGTGCAGTATTCTAAGTGGGGGCGGATATACGTGGTGTAA
Source organism: Limnephilus marmoratus (assembly GCA_917880885.1). Lineage (NCBI taxonomy): Eukaryota > Metazoa > Arthropoda > Insecta > Trichoptera > Limnephilidae > Limnephilus > Limnephilus marmoratus. The sequence continues at coordinate 4,585,925 of OU862928.1, read as the reverse complement.
AGGGAATACATAGTTTTAATATTGCGAAAAGGTTTAGATATGCGAATTATAAATCCAAATTTAATATCTTATTTGCTTTGTTGATTACTTCGTTAATATGTTTGATAAAATTTAGTTTTACATCTAGTACTACCCCAAGGTCACGGATTGATTCTATTTCATTGATATGTGTATCATGAAAGTTATAATTAAAAGAAATTTTATTTTGTTACGCGTAAAAGATAATTTGTTGCACTTAGAAATGTTTATGATTAATTTGTTTAATTTACAGTATGCAAAAAGACGATTTAGGTCTTATTATAAATTATGCAATTATACATAAAGATTGCTGAGAAAAACAAAATTAATTAAATAATCTTCCACACATTTTTAACGGTTTTCATAGTTTGTGAAAATACCACTTGGAGTTTTCTTGTTAATCATCACATCTAAAAATGAATTGAATTTTCATTTAAAGATTGTCATAAAATATTGAAACCGAGTGAATTATTATTCACCTAAAACTGTCAAACGAAAAAAAAGTTTTCATTTGACAGTTTTACTTAGACATTAACTCTTCTCAATTACTGCGTGATCTACTATAAAATAAAAGTAAAATGTTTTGACCTCAGCAAGAAAGCCTTCGCGGGTTTGATCAGCGTCTAAGTAAGCGTCATAAAGGTTGTAGCAGACGGGGTACAGAGAATCCGATAAAGTGAACGGCGTAGTCAGCTCTAGCAAAGCCACGTCACCTTCGTAGTTAAGTTGGTCACCTCCGTAGAGCTCATGTATTAGAATCTTGGTCACCTGAAATCATTAAAAAATTATTAAATATGTAATGTTCTTTAAATCTGTGGCTCACTAGCCCACAATAATAAGCATTACAACGTTAGTTCGTTATTTTAGTTTATTGTGAATTACAATGATCGCAAGTAGTATTTTATTTATGTTAACGGTAGCGACTGTTTACTGAGCCTTCGTAAATAGATCTGAACGCTGCCAAACACGCCAGCTGTTTCATTGTACTGTGTGCCCGCTCGTCAAACTCCGGAAACCCGAACCTTTCCGAGCGGGCGCGGTGTGCGAATATACCTATGTACACATATACTACAAAATATAATCAATTATTAAAATTAATACATTCAATCAATAAATCAAGTGGAATGGCGCGCCCTGCTGTTGAATTTGGCAATTATTTTAATTTTGTAACAACAATACTAATGCTAACAACAGTTGTTAAGTAGTACATCGAAATTTTGAAAATATGTGTATTACGATAGAAAAAACTTTTTTGTAAATGCCGCACAAGAGTCCCAACCGCTCCCGTCTGCAACCAGTGAGAATATGGCATCACAATGTGGGGTATATTGTGAGGTTGAAGTTAGAGGGTGTGGAAGTAGGTGGGGAAGAGGGAGGTTGGGAAGTACCTGGCTATTCAGATGTAATTAAACATGGCAAACGCCATTTCAAGCAACGTTTCAATTCTGAATGGTGGTCTTAATAAATATTCTTTTCACGCTTCAGGTTAAACGTCACGTACGTTTTAATGTACGCATTCACAGATGGCACCAATTAAATTATTTAAGTTTTTAAATACTTTTTGAACGTAACGCTTTAAAATATTAAGGTAAATTATTTGTTTGCGCCCGAACATATTTAAAATGAATATAAATAAATAGTTATGTCCATAAACAAACCCAAATCTTTCAAGAGAGGTTGGAAAATTCAATTTTGTATCGGTGGCTCAATCCATTATTGTATTTTTCAGCCTTTCGTGGAAGATTTGGGTTTGTTTATGAACAAAACTATTTATTTGTATTCATATTAAAAATGTACGAGCGCAAACAATTAATTTGCCTTAATATTTTAAAGCGTAATGTGCAAAAACTATTAAAAACCTAAAATAGATTAATTGGCGCTATCTGTGAATGCGTAGATTATAACGTACGTGCCGTTTAACCGGCGCGCGGCGAATGTGTCATGATTAAGTATTTTTAATTTAGGTATTTTTTTCGAAACTAAAATAATGGTTCCACAAACCTCTGACGACGTAACCATCCATGAAAATTGATCATGCAATTGTCTATCCGTAATTCGTGCAGCTGCCTTGTACATACTGGGGGGAAAGGTTTGGTTCTGTATCGGGTCCCAAAAACAGTGTGCAGCTGAAAAAAGCAGGTGCAGTATCAACTTTGAAATAAATCGTTCGGTAGAACTAAAACTGAAACTGAAACTAAAACTGAAACTGAGACTGAGACTAATACTGAGACTGAGACTGAAACTGAGACTGAAACTAAAACTAAAACTAAAACTAAAACTGAAACTGAAACTGAAACTGAAACTGAAACTGAAACTGAAACTGAAACTGAAACTGAAACTGAAACTAAAACTAAAGCTAAAAGTAAAACTTAAACTTAAACTAAACTAAAACTAAAACCAAAACTAAAACTAAAAACTAAAAAGAAATATAAGAAAAAAAAGTGGAAAAAGAAAAAAACAATAGGAAAAGAAAGCGAGAGAAAAAAACATTCCCTTACCAGTGACGACGATGTTCGAGTGAATGAGACTCCCTGCACAGATCTGTTTCAAGAATTTTCCTTCTCTTTTGTAGATCCCTACATGCCAAGGGGAAATGACATTTCGATCCCTTATTGGTAGCATGAGAGCAGGAGATGTTTTACCGCAAACTGTTAAAATTTAAATAAAAATATATTAGTAGCAGAATTTTAGAAAAAAAGACGAATTCACCTCCGTTCATTAATAAGCCAGTTATATTGTATGAATGAATTTGGGAGGCGGATATGGGTACTGCCGCCCCGGAACCATTTGTTGGATAACCAACACAACCGCCATATGTCACCCCAAGTGGTTCACCACGTTTGGTGACTTCGCAGGGGCGCCCGGTTAGGTTTATCCAGGTCTTGGTGGTGGTTGCGTCTGCACACTGGCCGCGTGGCGGGCCTGTTAATTATTGTATCGTGGTATTTTCCTCGGGGCACTTATGGTATCATTAATGTTATAAAAATAATTATTAAAAAGTTGTGTTTTTGGACAGTTGACCCACTCCGCTGTGGCTTGTGTCTAACGACTGTCGGAATCATATGTATGCTAACCGTGCTCGCAAATTAATCAACCAAAGATGACGGATTAATCGTATTACTAGCGATGACGTTAAAAAATATATAGACGCGCTATTGAAATCTCAAAGAGGCATCGAAAACTTATCTCTATTATAGTGCTTTAAGTACTAAACTATCGCTAAGATCGTGTGCTACCTCTAAGTAAATTGCCTTAAAAAGTGCCAAAATACTTTCGTGTTTAAGTGAGAAAGTGTTTTAATTTCTCGGCAACGACTTCACTGTTTAAAATAGTCTAATCACTATGTTTATTTATACATATGTTTGCGGTACAACACAAATCAGCACTAACAACGATTATCATCAACAATCGCTGCCGTTTGCAAACTGTGTGCCCTACTATGGCATGGCCCTGACGGCCTAGTGCTCGTGCTCTAGTCGGCCTTAAGGTAGTATTCGACGCAACTTTTGAATACGATAACGCCACCTAATCCTATTATTTTTTTTCTTTCATACACACATATTTTTTTTGTGTCTATCTTTGTCATACATTAACAACATTTGAATTAAGAACTATTTGGACTGTTACATAACTGCGGGCTCGAACCGCCTTGTTACGAACAGGTACAAATTAATAATGACAATGATTAGGACACAACAACAATGGTTCAATTTAAATACTTACAGAAACCAAATTATAATACAAACCTCCGGCTAGCGTCCCTCAGGGATATCGTGTTTTCAGTTCGTTTGGGATTTGATTCAAAACGACTGTCGCTTTATTGTTAGAATAATTATAGATAGGTTTTTTAATAAATGAAAAGATCTCTTGTCGCTTTTAAATAATTGGTGAATTTATTAATGACTCGACGCTTCTAGGAAAAGCTTTTAATCTCTTTGTGAACTCAAGGTTAATGATTTTAAAATATAATAAGAGGGTTGAATGATAACACATAATTATATAAGTTTTACGTACGTTACACTGTCACGGGCAGCATCTGGGCAGAGGATCTCGTCCGGGAACACCACCGAGTTGATTTAAATATCCAAATTTAACTATATTTTGAATTACGTGTCCCAAACAAATATTGGAATCAAAAAGGCGGTCGGCAATATGCCAAGAACCGTCCCTCACCACAGTTAAAACCAGAAGAAGGCGCCAGGGCTCTCGGCCCCGTCAGAAGGGCTGCCCGGCCCCCTCCCGAAATCCGGGCCAATCAAAACGTCTCGCAAATGTTGCCAACTAATAGTAAATATTTAGTACTTGACGACGGGAATATTCATATAGGGGTGGGAAGTTATAATTCAAGAAAGTACTTCATAACAGGACACATAAGAGTGTTTCTCACTTGCCACGATTTATCTTAATTTTATGCTAGGTATATTGTAACGTTATTGGTGGATAGATATGGGGTTTTATCGGTTGACCGTGATAGACACCCTGGAGGCGCCTTTTTCAAGATAACCCCTGACCTGAATTGATCAAGGCTAAGGAGATGAGGTATGATGACGTGAGGTTATATTTTCTCCAGTTTCAATTTATTACTATTAAATTATTTTATCGATATTACCGACAGTAACATGACGTAGAGTTCTGAATCCATCAAAAAACACAATGACGCTGTATGCAATGACGTTATATAAATAGACTTGCCATAGTCTCACAAACTCAAGATATAATGTGGCAATTAATCAAAACTCTTTTGTTTTCAGCGATTTTCAATAATTTCTTAATTCAAAATTTATTCGTGTATGATAAAGATAGACGCTTAAAAGAATATGTGCATATGAACGAAACAAAAGATAGAACGCGGGCGGCATTTTCGTATTCAAAATTCAAAAGTTCCGTCGAATACTGTCTCAAGGCCGACTAAAGTAGGAGGCCTGGGCACCAGTCGAATTTTGAGGTGTCAAATACCTAGCTATAATGAACAACGATAGTTTGAAAATGGCGTTGATTGTTTTTGTTGTTTCTGCTGACTTGTATGTTGTTCTACCGCAGGCAAGTAAATAAAGAATCATTAGATTATTATTATAAAAAGTAAATTTTACTTAGCGACGGCATGGCATTGACTTTGTAATTTGGCTGTTGCGCATCCAGACCTGTACTTTAGTAGGCCTTGAGTTCTCTAATGACGCATAAAATCTTTGGGCGGAAAGCAATTGTATTATTTTTATAATCGATAATAATAAGTAATAAGTAATTTGCATGTATTTACAAATGAAATGTTATTCCTTCGCTTTTACGACTGTTTACCGTGTAATGGAAACATTTTCTCATCACACAGGAGGGAATTTTGGCGCTTTTTAATGCAATTTACTTACTACTTACTAGGACACGACCTTACTCGACGCGTGGCAGTTTAGTACTAAAGTACTAGAAATCGAGTACTCTACAATTGTCTTGTTGTTGGCTTCCCATTTTGAGATTTCTACCCCGCGTCTAAAGTATGTAACGTCTTTGGCTGTATGGCCATTTGATGACTTTGTCACACGTGAATTTTCGCGAAAAGACTGGTATTTAATCATCCAATGAATGATAAAAACACCTAAAACTATGACGCATTTTCTGAACATAAGAGACACGTCTATAGGTAGGACAATTAGACAAAAACGAAAACATGTAGGTCGTAAAGATTGTGTGTTCCTTGCGTTATCCCTCGCGTATCCAAGATGACAGTCGCCGTTACCTAGAATCTTAAATCTTTTATTGCCTGAGCATAGCGAAGTCCTGTTCTAACTTGACGGTTTTGCATTTGTTTTATTTGCATTTGTCCGTAAATTTGAATGTACATTGCCTGTCAAATCGTGTTTTTCCATTACGACACTGACGTGGGACATTACGGGATCGACCAACTAAAAAGTTGGTTATAGCCTAGGAGGTCACGTGATAAGCACTCCGTCTCCTTCAAGCAGCACGGTAACTAACGAAACAGCGCGTTTATCACGTGATTCCGTTGCGACGTGTAATATTTTTTTAAGTAAAACTTCTTTATGCACGCTTGACTTGGGGAGTAAGCTGGTGAATGCGTGATGAGAGCGTTATGAAAAGTGTGATCGGGCGAGGCGAACGGAAGTTGAGAGGGAGATATAAGATAGTGAAGTTTTATTTTAGTCGTGTGGTCTAAAGCACACACTTTTTTTTATAGAAAAAAATCAACGGACAGCAAAATGATGTCTACTTTATTTTACTCCAAATATGTTCGGGAATCGCTGAATAAAATCTTTCTTGGGCTTGCTTTTATACCCTGTTTGTATTTTTCTGGTTTTATTGCATATATCTCTGCCATGACATCTTGGGACCGCAGGAGATTTTTTTTAAACTTGGTAACAATTTTTTAATTGATCATACTTATTTGGTCTTTCGGTACGGAAAAATAAAAAAATATTGTGTTTCCAAGGGGACTTCAATAACAGAATTAAAACAAACCGTTTCTTTGAGTTGAATTTCAACTCATGCCGGGAACTTGTTAGTAAATAAATAAATCACAGTTCTAGGGATGATTTTTCATTCAGTCCTTCAGTATGAAGACTCTCACCTGGCTTGCAACTCAGCAACGACGTACTAGAATCCCAACTACCATCTCTGCATACCAAATTCTCAAGATAGTTCTTTTCAACGTGGCCTTTCTTGCATGATGGCATAATCATTGTCCCCTCTGGTAGCTTGTCTGTGCAATGAATTTTCAACAGCCGATTCAAGCAAACGAACTTAACCGTGGTGGATGTCACCATTTTGCAGTGACCTAGAAGTAAAATAAAAAGATTAGCTGCTGAAAATTACCTTTAATAGGAGATGTTATTTTATTATATTAACATGAAAAAAAAACATTCTCGAAGAACTAGGGATTCACTAAACGCTTTCAACTATCTGCCTCCGACGTATTTTAAGATACTTTGAATACGTTGCTCGCCAAATTGAGGACTCCAACTTGGAAAAATTCATAGTCACTGGCAAAAAAGGAGAAGCAGAAGAAGCTGAGGAAGTCGCCAATGCGCTGGAGTGACCAAGTATCACTGGGATCCGAATTTCGATGTTCCAAATGTCGATGTCCTTGGCTCTTCACGCAACACAGGACCGGGAGGAGTAGAGGAGTCTTGACCAATATGGAAATTAGATTAGGGTTCACCACGATCCTCGGCAATGAATAACCGACTTGAGGAGAATGATGAATAATATATGCCATGTAGATTATATAGAACCCATACAGAAGATTAGTATTATTATTATTACTGAGGTAAGTTATTTTAGCCTTCTTGTAATTTATATTCTGAGAAAGTATTGTCAATGCTTGCAATCTAGGTACAAATGAATCAGTCCTTATATAATTATTGTTATTAAAAAGAGTAGTTCTTAGTAAATCAGAGCCTCTTTAATACCAACAATTTAAAAAAAAAGTCAAGTCGGAAATAAATCTTCTGTCTGTAATTTGAATACTTTCATCATTTTTTATAATTAATTGTTTCTTTGGGTATACAGAGTTTTTAGTTAACATGAAAAAAACAATTAACATTTTAAACATTTCTTCTTTAGAAAAACGTAGAAAGGACTCTGATCTAATTTGCATATTTAAAATTATCAACAGTATTACTAACACACCTGCGTTGTTACAACTCATCCTGTTTGGTTCTGAAACAGTCTTTTAGAAAACTAAATCCATTTTCCTCAAGTTCCTTCATCAATCATGCATTCCTTTCTCTTCCTCCTTTCCTCAAAGTCTCACCAGGAAAAGAAGAAGATGGTACTACCTACAAGAGGAAATAATTGTACAATATTGTTGCCCAAGTACACCTTACCCACTGGGGCAGTTGAATTTTGTTCGTGACATGGGTCACAGCTCTCTCGTGGATAATATTGCAAATATCGCAAGATTTCGTCTTTTTATCGTAAAAAACTGTCGTTCGTAGAAGCCTGGTGTTGTGTCAGTGCTGAAAGCCAGGATCGATCCTGCATCGCCGTAGTACGCCGTCAAAAGGTAAGAGACTTCCTTTCATTTCCTATTTCCTTACGATTGAATTTCAAAACACAATTATTTGGTATTTACTCAAAACAAAAAAGGGATTTACAGTCATCTTTTCGGGTCTCGGTATCGGCCGTGACATTTTTGGTCCTTCGAGCCGGATATTTTCGTTTTTTGTCGTTTTTTTGGTAGACGTAATTTTGAAGCCAGAGTATTGTGTTTTGAAGTTTGAATCATTCCATTTCGTTGACCTTTTTCCGGTTTTATGAGCTGTTTCAGGATTACACATTCAATCGTGAATATTGATTAGCATTTTAAATTGGTTATTATAGTTATTTGGGCGGCTTAACATTTGAATTCATAGATAGTGGGTACCTTGTACGTAGGTACAAATTAATCGCAGCCGTCGGAAGTTGGTAGGTACCCAAAGCCAAAGCGTTCTCGCAACATTTTTCGTATCTCGTGTCGGTAACGTAGGTCGCGTTAGTTTATCGCGTCAGCTGTTTATAACAGCGGACATCAATATTTTTTGTTTACAAGTTTGACGTTATTTGTTGACAGGGTTTTTATTATTTGGTTTGTTGTTAAAAATATTCATAATGGCAGCTAACACCATTAAGTACAAACTAGCATTGTTAGATATGGAAAGTGTTCGTGCTTCTGCCATCAAAGCTATAACAACGTTGAATATTGTTGACAAAAATATATTTAAAGCACGTTTTTCGGACGTATCTGATATTAGAGATAATTTCGTCGCTTCACATATTTTAATTGAATCAAATAAGAAAGATGAATTAGAAATTAAAGTTTTGCAAGAAAAATATACTGAAATCCAAAATATGTATTACGAGATTCAGTCGTATTATAACCAATTATTTCCAGCAGTTTTGGAAAGTGAATCGGATCATTTAATGGCCAAAAATAATGTTTCGTTGCCAAAATTAAAATTGATTGTTTTCTCTGGAATATCAACAGATTGGACAAATTATATAAACACCTTTAATTCTTTGATCGATTCTAATAATGGTTTAAATTCTATTCAAAAAATGCATTATTTAATAAGTTCCCTTTCGGGTGAAGCCCTAACACACGTTAAACATTTGCCGATTTCTGAGGAAAATTATTTTGTTGCATATAATTTGTTAAAGGAACGTTATGAAAACATACGTTTGATCGCTGATAGACACGTAGAATTAATTCTGTCGATTCAACCTGTAAAAGTTCAGGATAATTTGAGGCAATTTATTTCCATTTTGAAAGAAAATCTTGCTGCGTTAGAAGCTTTGAATTTTCCAGTTCGCCAGTGGAGTTTTCTTTTATTACATATTGTATTACGTAAATTAACAAAAGAATTACGTATTGATTTTGAAATTCAACACAGTTCGGAGAATATTCCAACGTTTGATCACTTATTGAAGTACTTAAATGGACAGTGCTTGGCAAAAGAAATGGCCCTTGGAGTTTTTCCTGAAAACCAGTTACAGGCTCATAAAGGTCAAGCTAAATCATATAATGCAAAACATCGATCGAGCAATAATATTAATGCGTTTGTATCAAACATTGAAATCAAGTGCATTCTTTGTAAATCGCCACACTCACTGCACAAGTGTGAAAAATTCTTAAGCCTTACTCCAAAGAATAGGTACTTATTCGCAAAGGAAAATCATTTATGTCTCAATTGCTTAACGCAAGGAAAACACAACGCAAAAAATTGTCATTCGCGTTTCACTTGCAGACAATGTCAATTAAAACATCATACCCTATTACATTTTCCAAAAAAAATCGTGGAAAATTCAGACCAGCAAGAAAACTCTTCAGAACCGTTGGTGTTGACAACATTTTACAATAGAACTCACAAAACGGTTCTTTTGTCTACAGCTTATGTGGAAGTTTTAGATAAAAATGGAGTATTTCAGAAGGTTCGTGTTATGCTCGATAGCGCAAGTCAGGGAAACTTTATTTCGGAAAATTGTGTCAAAAAATTAGGTTTTACTCGTTCTAAAAAACAACCACTTACCGTGATAGGTATTGGAAATATTCCTACTATTAATTCTAACGGATTAATAAGAACACAATTTCGTCCTGTCGATTCGAAGGAATCTGGAATTATGACAGATTTCCTTATTTTAAATAACATTTGTTCGAATATGCCATCAAATCGTATCGTCGATCATCATTGGGATCACATCGTGGGTCTCAAATTGGGAGATCCAACATTCTACTTATCATCAGCTATTGACATACTGCTTGGAAGTGATATTTTTGCGTCATTGTTATGTTCAGGAAAATTGATGGGGAAAGAAAATGAACCCATAGCTATAGAAACTAAATTGGGTTGGATTTTGATGGGAAATGTTGGACCATCAAATCATTGTATAAATTCATTCTTCACGTCAATGGAGGAAAATATTGATGAAAGGCTTAAATGTTTTTGGGAAATTGAAAATGTTCCAGCTTTGAAGAAAATTCAATCGCCTGATGAAATTCGTTGTGAAAAAATATACACGGAAAGTACCTACCGTAACCAAGATGGAAGATACGTCGTTTCATTGCCATTTAAGGAAAGCCCGGAAAAATTGGGAAAGTCATATGACATAGCATTGTCACGCCTCAAGCATTTAGAAAGGAGACTGAATAGAGATTCTGATCTCAAATCTCAATATATTTCGTTCTTGAGAGAATATTGTACATTAGGGCACATGATCGAAGTGCCACCTCAATCGCCAATTATTGCTAACTATTTCATACCCCATCATGGAATAATCAAAGAAACCAGTTCTACAACTCGTTTAAGGGTCGTTTTTGATGCCAGTACCAAATCGTCTTCGGGTACGTCATTGAACGACATACTTCTGGTCGGTCCCAAATTGCAAAGGGACATTGTCGAATTAATGTGTAATTTTCGAATACACAAAATCGTTTTTACAGCTGACATCCGTCAAATGTACAGGCAAATACTGGTGGATGAGAAATCTCGCCGTTATCAACATATTTTGTGGAGAGAATCATCTGATCATCCTGTAAAGGAATTTGAATTACAAACAGTAACATATGGCACCTCAAGTGCTCCATACCTATCCATTCGTTCCCTTCATCAATTAGCAAATGATGAAAAATTGAATTTTCCAAAGGCTGCTACTATATTAATTGAAAATACCTACGTAGATGATATTATCAGTGGTGCGCAAACTTTGGAAAGCGCTCGACATTGTATAGTGGAATTAATTGCATTACTTCAAAAAGGTTGTTTTGAATTGAGAAAATGGTCTAGTAACCATCCTGAAATATTGGAAGACATTCCTGTCAGCTATCGGGAAGTACCCTTAAGTTTTGAGTCGGATACTGACAAGAAAAACCTTAATATTTTAGGTATTCAATGGATACCGTCGCTTGATCAATTTACATATAAAATTCATAATGTTTTTAGTGACCACTGTACCAAACGCATAATTTTATCGACAATCGCACGTCTATATGATCCATTAGGTTTTATTAATCCTGTCGTTTTTATTGCTAAATGCTATATGCAAAACTTATGGAAAATTCAAATTGGATGGGACGAAGAAATCCCTTCGGACATGAATTTGAAATGGAAGAAATATATAAAAGAGCTTCCATCACTCGCCAATTTAAAAATTGATCGATATGTCGCAACTTCTCCCACCAGTCGATGCATACTTGTTGGGTTTGCGGACGCCTCTGAAAGAGGATACTGTGGAATTGTTTATCTGGTAGTGATTAATAACACAGAAATATCCAGCCACATTTTATTAGCAAAATCTCGTGTTGCCCCCATAAAGATAACATCGATCCCGCGACTGGAATTGTTAGGAGCAGTTTTATTAGCAAATTTGTTGACTTATTGTCAAGAAGTATATAAAGACAGACTTCAAATAGAAAAGACTGTCGCGTTTACCGATTCAACTATTGTATTGGCATGGCTGAAGACACCTTCTTTTCTATTGCAAACTTTTGTAGCAAATCGTGTTGAAACAATAATACAAAATATACCTTATGAACATTGGTATCACATTTCATCGCAAGAAAATCCTGCAGACTTGGGTTCGCGAGGAGCTTTTCCTAGTGAAATCGCAGACGCGTCGTTATGGTGGAAAGGACCTAACTTTATATCAACACCGTTGGAGGAATGGTTATTTGTTAGGCCTCCAAATATCTCTGTGGACCAGTTACCAGAGTATAAGTCAAAAAATTTAATTACTCTATCTACAAATATGTCAACGTGTGACGAAGAATTTTTATTGAATTTTTCATCATTATCGAAATTACTTCGTGTTATATGTTGGTGCCGTCGGTTTATCAATAGATTACGTTCGAAATCGATTATCAATTTCAATGGGTTATCCCCACTTTCGTTAAAAGAAAATAATTTAGCCTTGCAATGTTACATTAAGCTTGTTCAAGCAATTTATTTTCAACAAGATATGAACAATATCTCTTCCCATCGCATGTGCTCAACACAGCTTCAAAAACTCGCCCCATTTATTGATGAAAATGGTGTTCTGAGAGTCGGTGGTCGAATTCGCTTTGCACCGATTTCAGAAAATGCTCGACATCCTATTATTTTACCCAAGCAGTGTCATTTGACAACTTTAATAATTGATTATTACCATAGCATGTACCTTCATCCAGGTCCTCGTGCACTCCAATCCATAATATCATTAAAATATTGGATAATTTCGGCTAGGAATGCAATTCGACATCGATTGAGTAAATGCATTTCTTGTTTTAAAAATAACCCGCGTGGTAGTTTCCCGTTGATGGGTAACTTACCCGCTTCCCGTTTTCGAGAAGGTCGTCCATTTTTAAATGTCGGAACAGATTTTGGAGGTCCTTTTTTGGTACGCGAAAGTAGACGTCGCGGCGCAAAAACTTATAAGGCCTATTTATGTCTTTTCGTTTGTTTATCGACCAAAGCCGTTCATCTTGAATTAGTTTCAGATCTATCTACTGAAGCGTTTGTGGCAGCATTAGATAGATTCATCTCTAGACGTGGTATATGCCAAAATATTTATAGCGATTGTGGCACCAATTTTGTTGGAACTAACAAATATCATACTGGTCTTTCTAAATTCATACATGCATCTGAAAACACTGACAAACTTGTTGACGCAACTGTCGCTCGTTCAATTACTTGGCATTTTTCTCCGCCCTCCGCACCCCATTTCAATGGAGTGTCGGAAGCTGGTATTAAGTCAACTAAACACCATTTGAAGAGGGTTGTGGGAGATCAAATCCTTACCTTCGAAGAATTAACTACTGTTCTGACTCGCATCGAAGCCATTTTAAATTCGCGACCAATTGGAGCGCTGTCGTCGGATCCATCCGAATTGGACCCGTTAACTCCTGCACATTTTTTAATTGGGGCTCCTCTTGTTTCTGTTCTTGAAGAAAATTTTGTGGATGTACCAATGAATCGTTTGTCGCGTTGGCAACTATTGAAACAGATGTCCCAACATTTTTGGAATCGTTGGCGAAAAGAATATCTACATACTCTTCAACAACGCAACAAGTGGGCAACGTCAACTCCTAATTTGAAAGTTGACGATCTAGTCATGATAGATGATTCACAAGCAACCCCAATGCGATGGCCTGTCGGGAGGGTGGTTGAATTATTCCCCGGCGCCGATGGAATGGTTCGTGTCGCTACTGTAAGAACCCCTCAGGGCATTTTTAAGCGGCCCGTGGTCAAATTGTATAAGCTACCCATCGATTAATTAATTATAATTTTAATTTTTCGTTTGTCTTGTTCAATCCTTAGGTTAATTAGTTATTTTGCTTTCGTTTTTTTTCATTGTTTTTCTTTCGCATATCGTTGTTGAGAAAATATCATATTTCCTCAAGGTAGGCGGAATGTTTGGTTCTGAAACAGTCTTTTAGAAAACTAAATCCATTTTCCTCAAGTTCCTTCATCAATCATGCATTCCTTTCTCTTCCTCCTTTCCTCAAAGTCTCACCAGGAAAAGAAGAAGATGGTACTACCTACAAGAGGAAATAATTGTACAATATTGTTGCCCAAGTACACCTTACCCACTGGGGCAGTTGAATTTTGTTCGTGACATGGGTCACAGCTCTCTCGTGGATAATATTGCAAATATCGCAAGATTTCGTCTTTTTATCGTAAAAAACTGTCGTTCGTAGAAGCCTGGTGTTGTGTCAGTGCTGAAAGCCAGGATCGATCCTGCATCGCCGTAGTACGCCGTCAAAAGGTAAGAGACTTCCTTTCATTTCCTATTTCCTTACGATTGAATTTCAAAACACAATTATTTGGTATTTACTCAAAACAAAAAAGGGATTTACAGTCATCTTTTCGGGTCTCGGTATCGGCCGTGACACATCCAGTTTAACATCCCTTCCCGTAGACTTCGAAATAATGAATTGCTGTTCCTCAATCAACATTCTACTAACTATGGATACCATTCTCCCTTATCCAGAATGTCGAGACTTGATTAAATGACTTTCGGCAGTCGATACGCAATATTTAAATGCTTCTTCATACTTTGACTTGTAGTGTCTCTATATGTACTTTTTACATTTTATATTGTCATTGCTATTAATTTATATGTGCTCTCCCTTCACTGGCATCTCTGTTTTTTTATTCGTGTTATTATTATGTTTTTAATGGACTGTTGTCAGTGAATTAATAAATAAATGACTTAGGAATTTATGCTGAATTTTTTCAATGGAATCGTGGATTTTAAAGTGAGGGGCCCAAATAGAAGAGTTATTTTCGACTTGACTTCGAACAAGAGAAGAGTATAAGATCTTTAATGTTTAATTATTTTGAAAGTCTCTGGCATTACGGAGATTTATAATTAAACGTACCTATCACGTATAACCCTTTTTTACTAAGTACATTAGCGTATGAAAGAAAATTAAATTTGAAATCCAAAATAATGCCTAGATCACTAATTTCTTTCACAGAGGTTGATTTATTCTGTAAAATCTTATTGTGTGGCATTTACTAATATTTAGATAAAGTTTGTTAGTTTGCACCAATCTCGTAGTTTATTAATTTTATGTTAATGGGAATACAGTTATCTATAGTTTGTGTAAGTTTAAATAGTTTTAATTAATCAGCGAAAAGCTACACTTCAACATTATTAACAAAAACAGTGACAATAGCATTTATAAAAACTTAAAGTATTGGACCTAAATGCGTACTGATTTTGGAAAGACGATGTGAGGTCTACATTTTTGCGTTAACTAATTTATTTTTATTTTATTTTATTTATTAGCGTTATAAACAGTCTGTACAAAATTCATAAATGACAGTGATAAAAATAAGTATGTCATAGACCAATAAAATAACGACAAATTAATGCGGTGTTAAATGAAACGCGTCCTCCTGTACGGAGCTAATGTTAAAAAAATTAGAGTGTGTAATTCACATGCGATAGAAGTGAAACTAGAAAGGCGCTAGATGTCGCTTTCTTTTTCCTGTTTATTTTAAAGTGGTTTGAAGATTGGATATTGATTTACGAAAAAAAACAAAAAAATTGTTTCGGATTTCGTAGGATTCGAACCTTTTTCCGCTGGATTTCTTTGGGCGCTGAGATATTGCGACGCACTATACCGCTGCGCTATATTGAAGAATATTGCGCCCACCGGTCTTTTCCGCTGAAATAAACGATATTTATTTTTTATGTTAAAAAGACAAGCTCACCAGTGCAAGTTGGAGTATCGGACCACTGGTTGTTTTCCTGGCAGACCGCATATTCTTCCGACAAATCATAGCCTTCTTCGCAGAAATATATCAGGAAGGTAAATTCAGGAGCCCTGTCTCCCGGTTTTAGATTATTTTCATCATCCTCGGCAATTATTGTATAGTTCCCCCTCTTTGGGAATTCTGGCAAAACACAACCAGACCCGGGGGGATATCTAAAACAAAATAAAATGAAATTGTTAAATAGACAAACATGACCAAAAAGCCAATCGTTTCGTACTCACGAGTCGCTCCAAACTGTCAAATAATTCGCCGAAGCTAAATTAAATTGGCACTAAATTGAAACTAAACTAAAAATAAAATCCAGACTACTGCCCAGAAACTCCAATGTATTAGTATACAAAACACTTATTACACCAGTGCTCACCAACTAAGAGGAATGAGCAAGCCATGAACGTTTTTGAAAGGAAAAATTTGAGGCGTAACAGCGGACCGGTTCTAGAAAACGGATTTTGGCGTAGACCTTACTACAATGAGCTCTATACTCTGTTTAAGGAGCTAAGCGTCAATAAATATATAAAACTGCGAAGACTTCGGTGGCTGGGTCATGTAGAGAGAATAACCGAGCATCAGGCACCTAAGTCCCTGCTGAACTCAAGACCGATAGGGCGAAGGAGCCTGGGAAGGCCAAAATTAAGATTGAACGACAATGTCCTCAAAGTCATATCTATATCTACCTTAGAGCTTCTAAACTGGAGAGAGCTGGCCCAAAGGCAGACTAATAGAACCTAAACGAAAGCCAAATACTAAGTTTGGAGATCGTGCTTTCGGAGTATCTGGGCCTAAGACTTGGAATAGACTCCCTCCGGAATTAAGATGCATAACAAGCCCAACAGAGTTTAGGTCCAAACTAAAAATCTACCTTTTTGGGCTCTCATACCCTTCATTTAAATATACCTATCTGAAAGTATCATACTTGTTTTGCCTATGATATGTCTTAATCACACTTTTCTTACTGAATTAAAATTACTCGAGTTCTTACACATCAATCTGTCTCTTGAAGAATCGATTATCATTTAGGAATATCAAGTACTCTGCACCACCCACCATTAAATGTTGCTTTTGTTTTCCAAAATACACTCATAGAATACATTACATATTAATATTAAAACATTTTTCAGGGTTAAATAACATGTGTTCACAATTATGTCCTCTGCGTGCGAATTCTATCTAAATTTCTTTAAATGGACAATATAAAGTGTTAATTTTAAGCGACCTCCCAGGTATATATGGTCCTGTTTTCATTAATTATTAGGCAGCATCGCGTTCATTGGTCAAAATATTGTACATATATTTTCGTATCGGTGATCAATGAACCGGTGTATGCAATTTTTAGCAATAAGTTGTTTTTAATTGTTTGTCTAGCTTGTAGTTTTTTTTAGATTTTAGAAATGTATTATAAGTTTGTACAGCGCCCTTGAGGTGATTTTTCACAAAAACGGCGCTATGTAAATCATCCAGGTATTATTATTATTTATTATTAAAACTGTGATAAGTGGAGGAAGACTTTTGAGGAGGCCAGACCCACTGGGGGTTGCAGAGCAAAGAGTGATGATGATGAAATTGAAACGAAAGTTGTATCAAAATTTTGCAATACACTGACCCTAGTAACATCATTTATCAATATATAGAAAAAGAATTGGTTCTAACCCGGGTTCTGTTGCGTCTGTGGTAGGAACTGGTGCCCATGTTTGAGTTTCTTCTCCTGCAGAAATTGGATCTCCTCTGCCTTCTTCAGCTGAAAAGAAACAACAAATTTTTATCAACAAAAGACCAGGCATGCCCAACTTGTGACTCCATTGAAGATATTTTTGCCAGGAATGTATAATTTTTTTTACGCTTTTTACTTTTCTCGGAAGATCGAATGCAACTAATTTGATTTTAATAAGTAAAGGGTGAGTGTAAAAGACACACGTAGGCGCATGTACAGCTAGTTTATGCCTTCCGGCATTGAAGATCGCGGTTTCAAAATATTAACATTCTTGGACATCGAATTACCAGTAAAAAATAACGGTAAAATCCACCATTTACCTGTATTCATGGACGGATCTAACAGTCAGCATTTCAGCAAACTGACTAGATTTTAATAAGTGGAGGGTGAGTGCAAAGGACGCATTCATAGGAGCAAGTATAATCAATGTATGTCTTCTAGCATTTAAAGTCACGGTTTCACAATAATAGCATTTTTTGAGACCGAATTATCGTAAAAATTAACGGTAACTAACTAACAATCACGCCATTTCTTCGCAGGGGAACAACTCAGTCATGGCACTCACTCTTTGCCTCATTCGCCTTCATACATCTTCTCATACATACTCTTCTATTATTCTGACTCCTGACATGGCCCACTCAAGTATCTGATTCACTTGTGATCAGTGTCATGTCCTCCTCGGGTGTCCCCGACGCCTCCCACTTCTTAACGGTGATACCCGCCAATAACCCCCTCCCCTCCCACAGAGAGAATACACCACACTTTACATTTATTAAAGACCTAAATTCAGGATAAAATTAGATGGTATCTTCTCCACAGTAAGATTGATAAGAGCAGGTGTCCCTCAAGGTTTTATTCTCGCACTCTATTCTATTCTCAGCTCTCTTCAACATCTATTTAAGCGACATCCCCCGCCCCGGTAGCCAAGACATTCACACAAAAATAGGAAACTTTGCAGACGATACCGACATCATGTCAACCTCGGTAAGCGAAAATAAAGCTTCCCGTAAAGTTCAATCCCACGTATCTAACTAGAAACTTTCTTTGAACAATGGCAAATTAGTATAAATCCCCTTAAAAGCTCCGCCTGCGTTTTCTCACGTAGATGTCCCAAAAGGCCACCTAATATTCACTTGTTCGGAGAAAATGTCCCACGGGAAAAAGTATTAAATTTCTCGGTATAACCCTAGACCTAGACGGTAAATTAACTTGGAAAAAGCACATGGATGAAACTCTAGCCTCGGCAAATAAAATCCTTGCAGCCCTTTACCCCATGTTAAGCAAAAAAAAACTAAAAATTAACTCCGAATTTACAAATCAACTATTTACCGAAAAACTAACATACGCGTCCATAAACTGCCTCGCCCGGTGCGACGAAAACGTACATACCACACATAAAAAACCTTAACAAATCCTCCGTAAAGTTTAACCTCCCCGTATTGCAGCCATGAACTTTTGCAAAAAAAAATTAATAAAAAGTAACAAATCATTTTTTTCAACAACCATTAATATTAATTCATGATGAAAGAGAAAGGGGCCTTTTTGGCCCGGAGCTCTGTAAGCCAATATTTCAAACAGTCAAAAAAGGAGTTAAAATGTGGGTCTCATTTCAACATCAAACATCATCTAGTATTAAAACAATAACTAACCATCCCTAGAGATCTCCTTGCAAGCTGGAGAAGGAGACCATGAGTTGTCTGCTCGACACTCTGAAAATATTTCTGCAGTTGCTTTATAGCCCGCGTCACAAGAGTACTTCAGATGGGTGGGTGGGAGTACTGAATCTCCAGGAACTAAGCCGTCCTCGTGACATCCCAAGATGATGTATTTTCCATGATTTGGAAACTCCGGGAGAGGACAACCAAGACTGGAAAAAAAACATATTAATAAAGCTACGGTAGAAAATGGCCCACAACAATTAAATTCTTTACCCGAAAAGCATGTGGATGCAACTCCAAAATTTGAAGAAATGAGTTTTTGATGCAGACTTGAAGTAAATTATCGTGTTTATCAGTCCTATCATGAAGAAAAATTGGATTTTCAACGAATGCAACTATCTTTGTTGCAACAACTATCTTAGAAGCATGAAGATGTACATGGACTTGCATCTTTATGATTTAGTTGCATTTTGAGTATTATGACTCAAATCCATTTGCATCCTTCTGCCTCTAACATTACTACGCTTTCTATGGAAGTAAACAATTTCCAACATTGATCCTTTCATAAAAAAATATTCCATTTCATTTTGAAGCAGAAGAACTCAAGTCCGTGTACGTATAAAATATTTCGTTTTATTTGCTCGTTTTTAAAACAAAACTAATTGATTTAATAAATTTTTTTTGTCAGCATGGTTATCCGAAGAAGTTATGAGACCTTTGAGATATAGTTACAGAAAAATAGTTTTTTGGCTCTCCTGAACATTTACCTTTTTGGACTTACATCCGTATGCTTCCCGGGTACAGAATTTAATCGTTGTATTTAATCACTGATTAGCGACATTCAATCGAGAATTTAAAATAGAAAAATCAGAACAATATACGGTCAGTGGCGGCTCGTGACTTTTGGTTGTGCTAGGGTGCTAATATTAAAAAAATGGCATCATGGATGTTGTCGTATGCGAAAAATATTTTTTTTTTTTTTTCAAAAATCGGTGTTTTGTATGAAGATTTTTCAGGAAATCGGTGCGGCGCACCACCAAACTGAAACTAACCTGAAATTTTTCATACAAAAAACTGATTTTCAAAAAAAAAAAAAAAAATTTTTCGGCTACAACAACATCAATAATGCCATTTTTTTTAATATCAGCACTCTAGCACACCAAAAAGTAACGAGCCGCCACTGTATACGGTCACATCTAGAATTGAAACCAGGACCTTAGCCCTGCTAGGGCTCTGCTCTACCACTGCCCTAATCCGTGGGACCATATCCCCTTTGGTCGTATTTAACTGTACCATAGAACAACAAACATTGTCTTCATTTTCTTAACACATATTCTTATTGTCAGCTCTCTTTATGTATAATCGGAAGATTCATCTCGAACTAAATGCTATCTAGATAGTGTAAAAAAATGTGTTTTTTACAATTTTTGTTCTTACCTTCTGCCTGTTTCTGAACGTCCCAATGACTCGGGAACTGCAAAGATACAATTTTCAAAATTATTTAATAATATTTAAATCGGTTAACTTAAAGTATGGTTTATATATTAGCGTGTACCCGACATGTGTTGCATTGCCACTCAAAGAAAGTTAGTGTTTGTTTTTTAATTCTGTTGTGAGAAGCACGCATTTTCCAAATTCATCAACTGCTACCCCCTACCCTGCTTTGCAATCATTCTGTCCCATTTCTCCGTTACCCCTTGCATGTCCTTTTACATACGTCCCTGTTCCGCTCCCATTCCCCTCCGGCATCCTCTTCACCTCTCGCGTTCCCCTTCTCCATTCCCCATTCTCACTTCCCCCCTCCCTCTCCCCTCTCTCTCTTCCCCCTCCTGCGAATTCCATCCCTCCCCTATCCCGGATTCCCCCCCTCTCTCGTTCCCTCACTGTCGCTAACTATATGAAATACACAAATTTTTGTTAATTTTCATTATTTCATATCTCACTATTGTGCGTAGAAGTCATTACGGGCATGGGCACAACAAATTGCGCCTAGTAGAGAAGGCGGAAGGGGGAGAGGAATCGATAGGGTAGAGGGGTGGGGGAAAGGGGAACCACGAAGTGGGGAGGATTGGGACACCGAGGGGGGAGGAAAGCGGGAAAGGCGGGGAACGCGGGGAAGGCGGGGAATCGGAGAAGGCGGGGAAGGTGTGGAAGGTGGGGAATTCGGAGACGGCGGGAAAGGTGGAAGGGGAACGCGGGAAGGAAGCGGGAGCGTGAACAGGGACGCTTGGAAAAGGACACATACGGAGGAGTGAGGGGACAAGGGTAGGGCAGAGGAAGGGATTGCAAAGGAGACATAGTAGTGATATTACATAGCAAGGGATAAATTTGGATAATCATGAACGGCTTCTATGTGTAAAACCTTTTGATTTATTCGTGTACGGAAAAAAAACCGTGTAATAGCACTTCAATAATCAGAATAAAAACACAGACATTTTCTATCTTTTAGTGGCCTTGCAATGCAATGCAGGGTACTTGCTAATTGATAAATAAATAAAGATTCATGTAAATTATTTAGTGACAATTATATTACTAACGAAAGTTCTAACGACCCAGCACGTGAAGTGATAGATACGATAAACTATTTAAATTTGCATCAACATAATTTTGTACCCAATATATGTGATCGTCTTCTAGATCTTGCCCTTTCAAACAGCTCTAAACTGCGTGTTGAAATGTCAGACGATCAGTTCGTTCCGGTGGATAATTATCATCCCCCCTTACACATTATAGTAAATATGTACACAAACAATCCACCACTGAAACGAACAACACTCAACTTCAAAAACGCTGATTATAATTCTATTAACTACCAACTCACAAATACAGATTGGACTTTTTTGACCACTAACAGTGACATATATCGAACAAATGCTAGAAAAACTCTATGAAACATTTTCTGAAAATATAAAATCTCATGCCCCCCCGCATACACCAAAACACAGAACATATCCAATGTGTTTCTCCGCAGACCTTATACTCTTACTGAAACAAAAAAACATCTACACAAAATTTTTAAACTGACTCACCAAATCAACGACCACTCAAACTTCTCAGAAACAAGGAAGAAATGTAAAACACTACCGAAACTGTGCTATAAAGCACACATCACCTCCGTTGAGAAAACTGCGCTAGGAACAAAGAATCTTTGGAATTTTGTTAAAAAATTAAACAATGAAAGTACAGACTACCCCCCCCCCCCCCCCCCCCCCCCACAATGCATTATGGTGGCAAAATAGCCAATAGCACCTTTGATATTGTTAATTTGTTTACGGATCATTTCCAAAGTGTATACGAAGGCGAAATATCAGATAACAACGTACCATCATATACATATCAAAACACAATACATCTACATAACGCCTCATAACACAGGAATCATGCTTAAATAAAATCATTTCACTTGACCCTAACAAATCTGCTGGCCCAGATAACAACCCACCAATATTTTTCAAACAATGCGCATCTGCAATATCAGATCTACTCACTGCATTATTTAACCATCTACTTCTTCTGGACATTTTCCAACCCCGATTCTCAAAAAAGGCGACGACACAGACATTAAAAACTACCATCCTATATGCATACAATCAGCACACCCGAAAATCTTTGAATCCCTTGTTCTCCTTTAATTTATTTATCCATCAATATTAAAAGTAATTGATAAAAACCAACACGGATTCGTTTCTGGTAGGTCAACTGCTACTAACCTGTTACTTTACCATAACTATATTACAGAATCTTTTACAAAAAAAAAACAAAGTCGACAGTATCTACACTCATTTTACAAAAGCTTTCGACAAAGTATCACATAAATTATTACTTAGTAAACTGTATGCCTTAGGACTGAGAGGCAAGTTGTTGGATTGGTTCTCAAGTTATTTATCTAACAGAATCTTATTTGTTAAAATTAAACATTCTAAACAAAGTTATTATATGCAACTAGTGATCTACCGCAAGGGAGTCATCTCGGCTCCATCCTTTTCTTAATATTCATTAATGATATCATAAGTTGTTTCGACGATGTTCTGCTTTTTGCCGATGACATCAAATTATACAAATAAATATCCAATATAGGTGACTTCCTAATCTTACAGTCAAAAAACATCGTCAAATTACAAAATTGGTGTGTCGCAAACAACTTATTCCTCAATATCGATAAATGTAAGACACTAACATTTTGTCGAACAAAGACCCCATTATCTTTCAAATACACAATAGATAACAAAATCTTAGAAAAAGTCAAAGAAATTAGGGATCTTGGAGTTGTGTTTGATACGCAATTAAATTTTATAAATCACATACAACAAATAACTAACAAAGACATAAAAACATTAAGATTTATAATTAGAACAATCAAAGACTTCGATTCGTTGGAAGTTATAAAAATCGTATATTTGTCACTTGTACGCAGCTTGCTGGAATACAATTGCATAGTTTGGTCCCCATATTATCAAATTCATATAAGAAATATCTAAATAGTACAGCACAAATTTTTAAAATTTATTAACTTCAAGTTACGTATACCTATTCAACACATTAACTGCACATCTTTACTAAATGCAGTTAAATTGCATTCCCTAGAAAACAGAAGAAAAAAAATGACCTATTTTTTTGTTTAAAATTATTCACTCCGAATTAGATTGTTGCAAACTCCTGCATCTCATTTATTTCAAAGTACTTAATCGGGAAACAAGGCAAAACATATTATTCTGCAACAATAAGTCTGTAAACCAACTACCACATACATGCACCAATTTCTCGAATTCACACACTAAAGAACAAATTTACCTCAAATATCGATGTATTTAATACAAGTTTACCATTATTCAAGAAATATCTGAACAATATTTTTATGTAGAATATTTTGATATCTAAGGAACATCACATGGGGTATAATCAAAGATATTGAAATATATTGAATATCTTTGGGTATAATGCATATATTTGTGGATTTCTATATTAATCTACAATGTAAAAACTTGTTACCGTTTTCTTGTTATGTATCTTGCATTTTGTCATGTATTATTCAACACATTTAATCAGTCACCTGTAAATTTTGTAATTACTAACATGCCTACTAATTTATTTCTATGCCATTTATAACTTAGAAACTTTCTCTTTTATTGTAATGCACTCATTATCTTTCCTTAAATTTATCTGTTTACCTACCTTTCGTATGATGTTTACTAATTATCTTTTTATAGTTTATCTTTTTTATTTAAAAACTGTCTGTATTATAAACACGACATGTAAAATCCCATCAGGGCGTTGAAAATAAATAAATTTAAAAAATAAATTGTCTTTCTCAAATTCTGAATCCAGTTAAAAGAGCAATACCTTGGTAGATCTCGCGTTGCGCCAATATTTCATTTATCTGTGGCTTGATCCAGTCCCTCAAAGTAAAAACCCTGGTGAAGGCTGTGTAGGTGTTAGATCTGCAGGTGAACTTATCACGTGGTCCAACGCTTAGGACGCCTCTCAGCCACCACCGCATCTCTCCTCCTTGGGGGTAAGGAAAGACCAAGCCAGCTCCACTATCGCCATTGCATCCTGATGAACCTAGGATTTAAAATAAGTTGGCAAGTGATTGAACACACATTATTATTTTATTCATTTTTTTAATATGAAACGTGGGCGGCGTTTTGTCTGTGTACCCTGATTTGCTCCCCAAATTTTGACACAAATGCAAACATTTTTTTACATAGTATAGATATCAACCATTTGCTTGTTCTTATTGCTTTTTTGATAAGTTACTTCTAGTGGGAGTTATTGGCCTCCTAAAATTCCTAATATTACCTAGTTCGAACGCCATCAACAGATGTTCAGTGTACAAATTTGACTATGTATTTTAGAAAAAGAAAGAAACGAAGAGTGATAGAATATTTTTTCTAATGCAGCTGGTAAAAAAGTTTGAAAATTGGCCCATTTTTAGAAGAGAAAACAAAAATGCAAAACCTCGATTTGGACGATTTTATTTAGGTACAATCAGCCTGAGGTGCAGTTATCCCTTTTGCTCAGTATTCAGGGGAGGGGTTAACAGCAACCGCCATAGCAATAGTTTTATAAAATACCTATTTTTCAAATTTCTCTGTGGCCGCATTTCTATTTCACCTTAAACCCGAGTTCACGAGAGTACTCAGACTATGGGTCCATAATGGTCTCTCTCCCATTTCCCATTTCCCATCTCTAATTTCACCTCAATCCTTTGAGTTTGCTTCCAGGTCCCATGAGGATCCTTATTTTCTCGCTTATGGAACCCCTGGAAGATCATGTAGCGGTAAGTATCCAGTAACTTTTTCGCCTGAAAGTATGGGGTAGTATGCGTCAAATCCGGTAGTTCTGATTTTTTGTTTATGATGTTGGCCTAATGAATAATCCAAGTTTTCGGCCTCAAGCGCCGAACGCAACTTTCAAAAATCGAAAAAAAACACGAAAAAATCGTTATTTTTTCAAATTTTGGCGATTATAACCCTAAAGGACTAGTTTTTGTAAAACTTTTTTAAGATTTTTTTAAAGAATACTAAATTTGCTACAATATGATACTAGAATTGTCTCTGTAGACCTAATAGTTTCCGAGATTAAGCCTTTCAAAGTTTATTAGTTTTTTCGAACTTCGAAATTTTTAAAGGGTGTTCCCATCAAAAATCCCCGATTTGAGCTCCCTGAAGGCCCAACGAGGAAAGAGTCCACCAAGGTGTTTTCAGCTCTCTTTTCCACTCCTGTAGGTTCCCCAAAGGCCCTAAGATTGTTAATGGTTCAATTTTGGTCCAACGAGCATGTGATGTAAAAGGTCCACCCCAGCAAAGCCCTGAGTACTTACTAGGGTTATGTCTAAATACTCCTGGGTGTGACCCTGTATCTTGGAGGTACCATTTATGACACTGGTCCCCAGTGACAGTCAGCCTTGGCTTGGGATGGCTGCTATTGCAGGCCGTGTTTCCACTCCATGAGCAATTGATTCACCATCAGACTTTTAATACCGTAAATCCTATGCTTCTTCGTAGCCAGTGTAGCCGCTCACCATGGAGTCATCAAAGTGTTAATTAGTAGTAACAGATGCTCAACTTGGTCAATCAATAGCCACAAAGAATTCTTAACACATTGTAAAACTATCTTATTTTATTTAGTTTACTGTTTATTTTATGTTACCAGTTTGCATAACGTCTGGCATTGTTTGTTGGGGCAGTTGAAATAAAAAGGGAAGGACCATTCGAAGTGAATGAAAGAGAGTAGAAAAAAGTAGAAACGTAAGATAGTAATAAGAAGTTTCAAAAACTGTAAGACGATATACGAAAATCTTTCGGTTTTTCCAGGAAAAGTACAATCTAATGACAATGAGGCATTCAATACCGATCGTGAAGGCATTGCAAAGAAACATGGGGAACCTGGCAGATTATTAACAGTCACATAAAATTATTTAAGACAAACCTTTGTTTTTGGTTTCATTTCCCAGTCTACTGGAACACGACACTAGGCTTAGTGTGGCGCTGTATACAAGTTCCACACGCTTTGATCTGATTCTCTCAATTTTGTCTATCAGACTTGATCTTCTTCATCATGGGCCTGCTGCTATTTTTCAATTCGTCAGCCCACCTACTTCTCTTTTCTAACAACGACTGCAATTCGATGATACTGTAGCTCCAATGGTCATCTGCGTAGACATTATTACAAAAAAGAAGACTTGCCCTGATGAAAAATCTGGGAACCATTTCGATGAGCTGGAGGCAAACCAAGTGACCATCTTTTTGGCATCAGTAGGGTTCGAGAATGTTTTAAATAAACTACTACATCAATCGTACGTCGACCGCCGAAAAGCGTGCATTAAAATAACCAGACCCTGCGCAGATAAGTAAAGTTCGCTAAGGTTCTGTGCAGGGTCCGAATGTTCGTCTTTGTCGGAATGCGTAGCGATGCAAAAATGGGTTAGGTGAGTAAATTATAACATATTTGTAGAAGTGTCAATCTAAATATTGAAAAAAAATATTCGATTTTGGGAACAAGCCCAAACATTTGTTTACCCGATTTGGAATTTGCAGTTGCAGGTTTTTACGCAGCCAGCAATTTGCGCCAGATTGTAAAAAGAACTAGTTTTTGGTAAGCAGATTTTATCATCGAAGACTAGATACTGATAGGACGGTACGAGTTGCCTGTGCCCTATTATTTTATTCACAAATCACTTAAAAGGGAGACAGTCACACCGTTGCCCGCTTCGTGCAACTTGGTCTTTTCCCCTCTCCTTTATTGGCAGGTCTGTTTGTATGTCTATGGTCATCTGTAATTCTTACGCCCAGCAGATTTATATTTGACCTTAATTGAGATTTGCTCTTATTAAACAATTAAAAATACTTTTTAACGAACCATTTGTGTAGCCAGCACAGATCTTATCAGCCGTGATATATCTCTCGGTGTGGTATTTCTGGTACTCTTCGATGCACTCCCTCTGGTCGATGTAGGGGACGTTCAGCACACGTAGTTCTTCAGACGTTCTCTCCTCCTCCGTCACTCCCCAGCCGGCAAACTTAGGCAAATAGATATAGTAATTATCCAAGCAATAGATTCGTGGATATGGTAGAGAGTAGCAATAAAAGTTTTTAGGAATTTTGCTCTCCGATGGTATTTTTTTCGTATGTTACCGTGCCGCTAGAACGAGACTGAACGCTTATCAAGTGACACGCTTGGCTATAAACGCGCTATTTTCCTGACTACTCAGTTACGACGTGTGATGGAAAAATATTTCTATTGTTTTTAATTGAAAAAAAGAATTAGTTGAAGACAGTATTGTTAATTCTAAAATTTTAAATATGAGATTGACAAATATGATGGTTTTACAGAAGGTGCCAATAGCGAAATTGGTTAACGCGCACGTCCCGCTAGACAAGAGATCTGGGTTTAAGTCCCAGTTGTGACCATTATCTTTTTCTATTTTTCTATCTTCTCTATCATATTTTCGTTTAGATTATTATTGTTATCTTCTTCTTCAATGAAAAAAAATGTCATCGGACATCAAAATGCCATCAACATTTTTAATTCCAAATATGATCAGGAAACGCTGGGTTAGGGGGCTATTTTTTTATCATTTTTTCAAAGGGGTGTTGAGATGTCACTTTGTTGAGATATGGGGCCGACAATCATGTATGGACACGAATAAGAGGTGAATAAGGTGAAATAAATAATTAATGAAGAGGTCGGGGACTCCTGAGAAAGACATAGCACGATCAAGTGAACCAAATAGTTGAGCAGAGCTGCATACGTCAAGGGTGTGCGACAATTACGAGTTTTAGGGCGGTACTTCTTCTCTGCGTACACGGCGCGGGGTGATGGTTAGTTAGTTGGTTATGCATAATGCCTTGCAAATGATATTTTCACACTTTATTATTTTACTGTACTTAAATGTAATTAATAAAAGGAAATTTCGGAAGCTAGACGACAGTGCAACAAAATAGAAGAACACAACACCTTTATACTTTGCTACAGCAGGGATCAACTGGCATAACCTGGTACTCCATAGCACAAGACTGACAAAAATAGACATCTTTGGAGGAGGCCTTTACCCAAACCGGGGTTCTTGTTAATTCATAAATAATTTTTAAAACATATACTTATATTACTAACATAATTTAAGCTAACTTACTAATACAAATCAAATTTGAGTTTATTGTAATATTGTAACTATCAACTATATTGTAAAACAAGAAATAAACATGTTTATTATTATTATTATAAATGTAATTTACCTTGGCTTTGATCTTGGAACTTGGTGAGAGCTGGTACTTGTCGAATCTTTGGTTCACGAAGTCATAACAAATAGCGCCGACGGTGTTGGAGAATTCGAAGGGGGTCTCCAGAACTAGCAAAGCAATGTCGTTCTGCTGGTGGTGCAATTCTCCCGTGTACCATTCGTGCAGGCGAATTTCAGTGATCTGAAGCATGAAAACAAACATGCAAACTGATCTCTCTCTATATATATAGTTGTGCAGTTCACATAAGAACCCAAGAGACAAGATTACAGGATAGGCCACACAATTCCAGAAATGTCCCCATTATGCAATCCCTCAAGAGTCCAGATGTATTTTTTATGCGTTATGACACCTCTGCCGCAGGTCGATTTGGGAGGTTGGTATGGGTACCGCCGCTACCATTTATTAGATAACCAGCACCTCTGCCATAGGTCACCCCGAGTGGTTTGCTACGTTTGGTGACAGGGGTGCCCGGATTCTGGGGTGAGATTTGTGTAGATCTTGACGATGGATGTGTTTGCCCACCTAATGCGTGGCAGGCAGGATTAGGAGAGACTGGTTGAGGGAGACCTTTTGACCTCTCCATCCGGACTCTCTCGACCCATCACATAGCTCCAGGGGAAAAAAATAGGTAGTCCCGCGAAGCTGCCACTTGTCTGCAGGTTCTACTTTTATTTACATTGATTAATACCAGAAGTAAAAGTTATTTATAATATCTTTCTTTTTATTCTTTGTTTATTCTGTTTTTTTTACATATGTTTTTATATATATAATATTATAGATTATACAACTTGCAAAAAAAAAAAAGTTATTTCAAAGATAATTGGAACATATGGTCACTCTACATGTTTTACGTTATAATGTATTTGTTCCTATAGTGCAGTAGAGGCCCATTCTGTGAGAAATATTATTGTAACAATATTGTCTTTCAACACCTATATTATTTTGTGTACTCTATAAAATTGTTAATCTCAAGTCAAAATGAAGTTCAAAATTTTCAATTTAAACAATAACACCTAAATTAAAAAGGTAAAGAAACAATAAATAAATAAATATATAGGGGTTATCGTATCCCATAACTTTGTCAAAACTAAAAGATCATACGGATGGCATTTCTAAGATGTCACTTACACTATAAAATACAATCATATTTTAATGAAAACGGGCACTTAAATGGAATGAAAACAATAATGTTGTGATCAAAACGGTTTCTTTCATATTTATTTCATAATTATTTGATAGTCACTTTAATATTTCATAAGAAAGATTCGCTCTAATGTAATCGCTTATAAATCTTTGTTTTTTTTCATTTTTTATTTTTTACACATATTTAAAAAAAAAACCTAAGGACATATATTTTTTTAATTTTATCTATTGTTGAAAATGGTATGAACTAATGATATAATGAATGATAACATTTTGTCTGATCTCTTAACACTTTGTTGTTAATTCATATATTTTTATCACTTATTATTTTCTCTGTTTATCATTTTATTTTTAAATTTTATTATTTTGCTTTTACTTAACTGTTTTGCATAACCGATATTTGCGTGTGTTATTTTTATTAAATTGTGAAATTATTAACCCCGATACAGGCGAACCAAAGATAATAAAATTCAATATCTTTGAGGCGAACCCTAGTGGGGTTAATAATTACATGCTAAACATATATGTATATAAATTGTGAAGAAGCAATAAATAAATAAATAAATATATATATGGATTTTTCATTCATAGGCCACATCTTTACAATTTTCATGCTTAAATTTATATTTTCCTCAAAAACAAATTTATTTTTGAGCTTATTAAAAATCAATGTCTCTCCTATATTGTTGCCAAATTGACTAAATTAGCAATTGTGGGAGGAATGCAGATCCGGGCACCACTTTTTTTTGGCAGAAAACCATGTTTTCACCGCGTTTTAAGTTGAGAACTTTAACCTGGAAGGTGAAAAAAAGTGCGGAAAGCAATAAAAAAAAAATTGAATAAGTAATTAATTTTCAATTACGTTAAGAAAAATTTCACTTCGCCAACTAATACTGTTAGTCCACCTGCCATTTTGTCACTAACCTAAAAGAAAATCAGTGTTGCCAACTCTCAAAAATATTTATCCCTAAACTAAACTCGAAAACCCCTAGAAACCGACAAATTACTTGAAAAATTTAAAAATAATAATTTTAAAAATTTTAATTACTAGCGGCTACGCTAGGTTTGTGTAACATGGTTTGTGATTCAAAAGAAAGTGCCCCTTTATAACGCCTACTCGCGTCAAGGCAAGAAAAACATCCCAGTTTTCAAGTAGTTTAGCGGCTACGCTAGGTTTGTGTAACATGGTTTGTGATAGAAAAGAAAGTGCCCCCTTCGTAGCGCCTACTCGCGTCACGGCAAAAAAACATCCCAGTTTTCAAGTAGTTTAGCGGCTACGCTAGGTTTGTGTAACATGGTTTGTGATAGAAAAGAAAGTGCCCCCTTCGTAGCGCCTACTCGCGTCACGGCAAAAAAACATCCCAGTTTTCAAGTAGTTTAGCGGCTACGCTAGGTTTGTGTAACATGGTTTGTGATAGAAAAGAAAGTGCCCCCTTCGTATGTATACTAAAGCGCCGTTTACACGCACACTTCAGAACGATCGAATCCCGCGCCACTTCAGGCACTGGTTTGTCTAGCAGGATTGTGTATAATACCTATTATCTTTACTTTAAAAAACAATCTACGTTTTTAAATGGTTTGTCTAACGGGATTGTGTATGTTATCTTTATTTTAAAAAACATCCCAGGATTTGAATGGTTTGTCTCCATTCCAGTACCTACGCGCCTTATTATTTATTCCCTACAATCGTATCTAGGCTCTTGTATCTGGTATCCCTACCAACAATTTCATACATTCTTTAAACGGCTGTATCTCCCTCAATTTTGCCGAGCGCGCCTTAATTTCTTTTTTATTCAACTTTTCCACACTTTTCTCATCTAGAAAGTGCATTTTTATTAAATTTCCAAGTGGTGCCCGGATCTGCATTTCACCCGCAATTGTTTTGCTAAACTGGTGGTGACATAATTTTGAACTAAATATGGTTTTTAGTTTCTAAAAAGTCAGTCTTACCTGCGACTTAGGGACGTTGGTCTCGTTTGGATGGTCCCACGACTGAAAATGTTTGTGGGCGGCCACGAGGAAATGCGCCGCAGGCTCTGCACATTTTTCAATCGGATCATAATAACAGTGCGCAGCTAAAAACATAACATTTCAGGTTAAACTAAAGAAAATCATCAAAAGTGGGAAACTCTTATCATTATTATTTATTCATTTATTAGGTAAAAAAACGCACAATTCACGTTTTACAACAGGTTATTTTCTACCTTAAGTTTTATTACAGATAAATTGCGAATCAATTGATTCAGTCTTTAATTTAGAATTTAATAAAACATATATCTATGGGGATATGTGAACAGTGGACAATGGAAGGGAATCTGACTCACCTGGATTTCCCATAGCACGTTCTTGTTGTGTTATTATGGATAACATAGCAAAAACAAGAATAAATCACTTGGCTGAGCACATGCACAAGTCTACGTTTGAATCGATATTAAAGAATCGATGTATCGAGGAGGTGATAACTGCACTAGGTCCTTTAAGACAGTGTTCCGCAAAGGGTGTGCCGCGGCACAGTGGTATGCCGTGGTCATTAGTTGGTGTACCTCACAGGCTTGTTGAAGAAAATATCCATCCATCGATATATCTAGGTCAATATAATCGATATTTTCTAGCCATAATGTTTCAATGTATCGATTTAAAATTCCAAAAATCAAAAAAGGTATAAAAATTGATATTTTTTTCAAACCAACAAAACCGACCACTTGATTTCAGAAAATTATTATTTGATTTATTAGAAACTAGCAGACCCGGCCACATGTTGCTGTGGCTAACGAAACACAACGCCATTACCCAACCTTTATAAAATCCACACCACCCGCTTGCCAGCTGCCCGATGCGCGATGCCTGAATTGAATATTTGAATTTCTCGTCTTTTCTCTACTATAATAATCATGAATTATGCATTTAAACCATCCTCTTGAATCACTCTATCTATTGGTGAAAACTGCATGAAAATCCGTTGTGTAGTTTAAAAGATCTATGCGCACATACATTTTGAGCGACTTCATTTAATACTATGTAATGATAACGTCTGTTGATTGGGATTTATTTAGAAGTGTGAGATGATTAGGCTAAATTTACTAGATTTTTAGAGCGCCAATATCCTCTTTCAAATTGTTCCGATACTTTTTATTAAAAATATCAACATCGATGTCGATATTTGCGAAAACTATGGATACAGGTCGATTTTAATTACAAATAAATAGATACGCGTGTATAATGGATAAATTCAATAAACATACCGCAAGTTTGTCAAGTGAAACTAATGATTCCCAAGAAGAAGCCGAGCCAACAAAGAAAAAAACCTAAGCTTGTTAATCGAAAATATTTTCAGATTTTGCTTCTCTGTTTAAAAAAGAAGAATGGGTAGCACAATTTGCATATCTGACGGATAAATATTAAATGCAAATCGGTTTTTTCTTTGGCGTACCTCAAAAATTTCTTGATTTGGTAAGTGTACCTTGATCACAAACAGTTTGCGGAACACTGCTTTAAGAGACTGATTGCTCCACAATGCCACGGCTAGGTAATATTATAACATATAGTCAGACAGGATAGGTTTTGAGAGTATTTGGGATGATGGAATATATTGGTAGTTGAGTAAACATTTGTACTACTCTTCTATAAGAAGCATTTTCTTGTGTTAACTTTTTATAATTTATTTATTTATTTATTTATTGTTTGTTTGTAAATATTACATAATACAATATAATGAACTTAAAATGTCCAGCTAGGCAATTGCCCTATAATAATTATCTCATAATAAGTTGAATTTGGCAGTCATCTCTGAAGGTCTAGCATGGACGATTGATAAAACCTTTTGTCAATGTTTGCGAGCACGGTCAACGATTGTTAACAGATATTCCGGCCTACGATTGATAAATTTTAGCCGCCTTCGTAAAATCAGATAATTTTTGATAACTATCAATATACACACATTTTTTAAAATAATTTTGTTTATTTTGCAAAATTACTTGCTTATTTGACTCAACTAACGAAGCTATAGAACTATCCGCATACAAAAATATTATCAATAACCAACCTGCAATAACTGGGACTACTCAATCCACTTCAATGGAAATATGTGACGCAATTACCGAGATAACAGAAAGGAATCTACGTTCGAAAAATCTTATTCTGCTGAACGTACCTGAAAGTGAAGACGAGAATCAAACTAACAGGATATCTGATGACAACAATAAAGTATGTTCTACGTTGAAAAGTATCGATGATACATTACAGATAAATATTTCTAAAATATATAGGCTTGGCGTAAGAAAAACTGACAAGATCAGGCCCTTAAAAGTAGAACTGCAAGATTCATACCAAGCTAAGCAAATAATCATAAATAAATATAAACTGAAGAATGGCATCAAAGTTAAACAAGATCTCACGGAGCTGCAAAGGAAACAAATGACGGATGTTTGGAAAGAGTTTGAAATGAGAAAAGCGGATGGGGAAACAAGCATAACAATTAAGTACATAAACTCTGTTCCAAAAATAATAAAAAATGTGCCAAAAAACTTAAACAGCACCTAAAATTGTTTGGGTATTACCAAAATATTCGCGGAATGAGAACCAAATTACAACATCTCAAAATAACTTCTCCCACAATCCCACATGATATATTGTTATTAACAGAAACATGGTTAAATGAGGACATCAATTCATCGGAATTAGGCCTTAACCAATACAACATTTACCATCTTGACCGTGACCCCATTACGAGCAACAAATCAAAAGGAGGAGGTGTAATGGTGTGCATATCCAAAAACATTTCATCTAGAAAATTGCCAGTTAAACACAAAAACGTTGAACACATCTTTGTAATGCTAAATATTTCATCAACAAAAATCATTATAGCCTGTACTTATATTCCACCAATGTCAGATCTGCAAATATACAAGAACCACATCGAGGATGTAGAAACACTAAAATATAAATATCCTAAAGCCAAATTTATAATTGTAGGCGACTACAATCTTCCGAAAATTGACTGGTCTTTCGATAAGAACAATGAAGTGATTATTAACGAAACAGAAGTGCAGTGTGCCAAATCAAAGGAAATGCTCGATATGTCTTTTTTCCTAGGACTAAAACAGTTAAATAAAGTGCATAATTCTTATAACCGAATGCTTGACCTAGTATTTTCTAGTGACTTAAGGACAGTGGTAGAACAATCGGATGAATTGTTATTACCTTTAGACCAACACCATCCAGCGTTAGATATTATTATTACAAATGTGTCTAGAAAATTGGAGAAATTAAAAACTTCATCGTACAATTTTAATAAAGCTGACTACACAAATATTATTAATTATCTTGACCATATAGACTGGTCATTTCTAGAAGATGAAAACAATATTGAAAATCAAGTCCTACAGTTTTATTCAATCCTAAACACTTCAAAAGAACGTCATGTTCCAAAAGTTAATTTTAATGCATCCTTTTACCCCACATGGTTTTCAAAAGAATTAAAAGAATTAATTTATACTAAAAAACAAACTCACCGAATATATAAGCAATCTAGAAACGTAGATGATTATATAACGTTTACTAACTTAAGAAGGCAGTGCAAAGAATTGTCCAAAAAATTTTATAATGATTATATTAGTTTAACAGAAATGGAGGTTCATGATAATGTAAAAAAATTGTGGAACTTTTCTAATGCTCAGCGAAAAAATGACTGTAGTTTACCAAATATTATGCATCTGAATAACAATTGTGCGGACAGTACCGAAGGCATTGTCAATCTTTTTGCAGATTTATTCAAAAGTGTTTATGATGATAATATTCCTGATAATGAAATCCCAAACGATATATCACTTGAAGAATCACTTAACCTAAACCATTGTTTTATTGAAATAAACGCTATAGAAAAGGCTATAAAAGCATTAGATACTAATAAATCCGCTGGACCGGATGGTTTCCCTCCAACATATTTAAAATCTTGTGTTCGCAGTTTGACTTATCCACTATTTAAACTATTTAATAAGTCTTTGTCGTTAGGGTGTTTTCCAAATCAGTGGGAAAAAAGCTATCTTACGCCTATTCATAAAAAGGGAGATAAAAGCGATGTATCTAACTACAGACCAATATGTATATTGTCCGCTATTCCCAAACTATTTGAATCGTTAGTCCTAGATGTCATTATTAAACAAATTAATAATATTATTGTACCCAACCAGCATGGCTTTATCACAGGTAAATCCACTCTAAGTAACTTGATCATATACGAAAATTACATAACTGATTCTCTTGCCTTGAAGCATCAGGTGGATTCAATTTATACTGATTTTTCCAAAGCCTTTGACAAAGTAAGGCGACATATCCTTGTACAAAAATTAAGTATGTTGGGCATCAAGGGTAATCTATTAAGTTGGATTGATAGTTATCTTAGTAAAAGAGAGCTATGTGTGAAAATAAAATCTGTGGAATCTTACGTTTTCGAAGCCACAAGTGGGGTTCCTCAGGGGTCTCACCTGGGACCAATTCTTTTTTTGTTATTTATTAATGATATTGTTAGCATATTTAAAGATGTGGAAGTTCTTCTCTTCGCAGATGACTTGAAAATATATAAAACAATACGTAGTTTAGACGATTGTTATACTTTGCAACTTAATTTAAATAAACTATATCGTTGGTGCATCATCAACTCTCTGTTTCTTAATATTAAAAAATGTCAGGTCATTCGTTTTTGTAAAATACGAAATCATATAATTTAT
Organism: Limnephilus marmoratus; assembly: GCA_917880885.1. Lineage (NCBI taxonomy): Eukaryota > Metazoa > Arthropoda > Insecta > Trichoptera > Limnephilidae > Limnephilus > Limnephilus marmoratus. The sequence goes on along the minus strand of OU862928.1, from coordinate 4,549,184 downwards.
GTATATTCGCTAAATAACGTAAAATTGACAGCTGTCACTCAAATCAGGGATTTGGGTGTTATATTTGATGAACAGTTAACATTCAATCCGCATGTAAATGAAATCACAAATAAAGCCTTAAAAATGCTTGGTTTTATATGTAGAACTGCATGCGACTTCAAGTCATTAGAATGTTTTAAAACACTGTACACATCTTTAGTAAGAAGTCAAGTAGAGTATAATTCGCCTATTTGGTCCCCCTTTTATAAAATACATTCCAACAATATTGAAAGGGTACAACACAAATTTCTACGATTTATTAACTTTAAACTAAATATTCCAATCCAAAATATAAATTATATCCAGCTGATGCACCAACTAAATTTGATTACGCTGTCAGATAGGCGAATTATCTCCGACCTTGTTCTACTAAATAAAATTATTAATTATAGAATCTACAGCCCTGAAATTCTGGCCACAATAAAATTATTTGTACCTTCCAAAAATACGAGACAAAATTCCACGTTTTTCTGTGACAATTTCAAAATAAATTATCAAGCGCACATATCCCTAAATCGAATACAAAATTTTGGTAATAAATTTGGTAATGTCGTTGATATATTTAGAGATTCCGTAGCAGTGCTTAAACGAAATCTACATAAACACTTTGCTGAAATGTATGACTTCACCATTCCATAGTGAAAAACCCTTTTTAGCTTCTATCTATTTCACTCTTTTCTTTAGACTTTTTAACTTTAATATATTTATGTAACTTTACAAATTAATATTGTAATTTAATTTATATTTCGATTATGCTTAAGTCCCTACTAATGCTGATTAATTTCAATCCCGTTATTTTTGTTTGTAAGTACAAAAAAAAAAAACTTTTCTCCATAATGGTATTCTATATTATTTGTAAAACATTTATGTAGGTACTACATATATAATAATTATTTTATTCATATATGTACTTAAACTTTTATATGCCATATAGTTAATGTAATAATACTTATAACAATGTATGTAAAAGCCCAATGGGCGTTTAAATAAATAAATAAATAAATAAATTACAATTTAAAGAAGTTGTATACGTGACCCGTAGACCTAAATAATGTATCTAAGAAAAAAATGTTTTTTATTTATTTATTTTACACGCTTTACAAATATAAGACAAAAAACGTCCCCATAAACAACTTTTTAGCAGTTTGTCTAACGCGTTCTTTACATTAAAGATCTTATTATAGTGAGTAAAGAGTTACATTTTTACAATTATATAAAATAAAAAAATTTCAGAAATATAGAGAAAACAAAAATTATGAAAACATAAATAACAATTTTAAAGTAAGCTAATACAAATTCATTCTTTCAGTAAGTCAAGTCTTCAGTAAATTCACCAATTGTTTGTTTTGGGCACAGTTTTTAATTCCAGCAGGGAACATATTTAAACAACTGGGAATAAAGTTGAAGGTGAACAAAGACCTCATTAACTAATTAACTCCCGTTATGAGATGCAAGATCTCATACTTCTCTGGATGTCTCATCACGTGTCCAAGATATTGAAGTTTTCGGATTTTTATGGTTTTAATTACTTCCTTTTCTTTATTCATCCGAACCATAACATCTTCATTTGTGACCCTGTCCATCCAGCTTATTTTAAGTATTCTTCTGTAGATCCACATCTCGAATGCCTTAAGTCGCCTAATTAATTCTTCAGTAAGCGTCCATGCTTCCATTCCATAAAATAATATTGAAAATACGTAGCATCTGACCATTCGCATTCGTAATCCAAGGTTGAGATCGTGACTGCAGAACATTTTTTTCATGCGGATAAAGGTTGCACGAGCTTGCTCAATGCGGCATTTGATTTCAACTGAAGGATTCCATCTATCATTTACATTGTAGCCCAAGTATACAATACTTTGTACCTTCTCCAGTTTTGTTCCAGCAATATAAAGATGTTCATCCAATGCGTTATTTTTGCTTATGAGCATGTATTTTGTTTTATTTATATTCAGTTCTAGCCCAAAATTCTCACAAGTCTTCACTACTTGATTCAGCAAAAGTTGTAAATCCTCAATGTTACTTGTTAGAAGTACTGTATCATCTGCATAACGCAGGTTGTTCAGAATCTTCCCATTTATAACAAGTCCTTGAATAGCCTCTTGCAGAGCTTCATTGAATATTTCTTCGGAGTATAAGTTGAAGAGCATTGGTGAAAGAATACAACCCTGTCGCACGCCTCTCTTTATTTCTACTTCGTCTGTTAGACATTGCTCTACTCTTACTGCTCCTTTCTGGTTCCAATAAAGATTACCTATTATCCTTATATCTTTATCGTCTATCCCGGAGGTTTTCAGAATTTGAATCATTTTGTCGTGTCTAACTCTATCAAATGCTTTAAGGAAGTCAATGAAGCATGCATGTACATTTGTATTCACATCTCTACATCTTTGGATTAGTACTTGAATACTAAATAACGCTTCTCGAGTACCCAACCCATTTCGAAAGCCAAATTGTGTGACACCTATCTTTTCTTCCACTTTGCGGTATATGCGTCCATGTATAATTCGCAAAAATATCTTTAATAAGTGGCTCATTAAACTAATTGTCCGGTGGTCACTACATTTTCTTGCTTTTGCTTTCTTTGGGAGAGTAACAAAAGTGGATCGAAGCCAATCTAGTGGGATAATTCCTGTATTATATATGGAGTTAAAGAGACTGGTCAATACTAGGATGCCTTTATTTCCTATGAGTTTAAGGATTTCAGCCTGTATTCCATCTGGGCCCGCTGCTTTCCCAGTTTTAGAGAGACGAATTGCATGTTCTACCTCATTTGTTGTGATTGGTGGGCCTGTTGTAATATTTCCCATATCATATTCTGCGCTTCTATTATCATTGAAGAGTTCTGAGATGTAGTCTTTCCATCTTTTTAGTTTTTCGTTAATATCGGTTAGAAGTTTTCCATCTCGATCCTCCAGTTGCCCTATGTCGGTTTTACGATTTATTCCAGTCAATTCTTTGATTTTCTTGTGTACTTGGAAAATATCATGTTTATCATTGTGGGTTTCAATTATAGCACACTGTTGAATATGCCAATCAGCTTTTGCTTGCCTAATTTTACTCCGAATTTCTGTGTGGATTCTTTTGTATTCTTCCACGTTTCGATTTTTGTATTTTTTTCTTACTTCCATGAGGTTTAGTATTTCGTCTGTCATCCATTTCTGTTTCTTTTGCGGCGTCCCTTGAATTTTTCCTTTGCAATCTCTGTGATGATTTTCTTTGATTCATTGCAGATGTATTCAATATTTTCTTCCCTGTTGTATAGTTGAGTCTGGAGGTCGGCGAATTGTTTTTCCAATATTTGTGTTGCTTCTTTACACAGACCATTATTTTTAAGCTTGTTTTTATCTAATTTCAAAGCCCGTTCTTTTTTATCAATTTTCTTAAAACGCAACCTAAATTCAGCCAGGAGTTAATTATGATCTGATGGTACATCAGCACCCAGTTCTATTTTTTACCTGTCAATATCTGTTTGGCTATCAAATGTGAAACCGTGCTCGATATATCGATGTAAAATCGATCGAAAGTTATCGATTTCTCTTGAAAACCCTTGACTCAGTGCAGAAACGGGCAGTCCGTCTGATAGATTTGTTTTTATTTGAAAAAATAATTTCTACATTTTTTATCCCAAATATGCTCAGCTCATGCTGGTTAAAATCCTTCGGGTAGGTGCTATTACACCCTACATATTCACAGGCATATAAAATATTTTTTTGTAAAGTTTATCTCTGTGGAACTGTATAGTTCGTAACACGTCTTCTGGGCACATGATGGATATATGTAGATGGTAGAATATTTAAACCATTTCAATGCAAATGTTGGAAATTATCTTACGGATTTCGAAGGATTTTAAAAATTTTAAAACTGTCAAACTACTACACATCTTTTGTTAGAAGTCAACTAGAATTAAACTCCTCTATTTGGAATCCATATTACAGTACACATGAATATTCCCTTGAGCATGTCCAACATAAATTCTTAAATCTCAATTTTTTTAATAGTTAATAACTTGTTGAACTCTCCTGAACTTCTTTCGTTAACATTTTTTCATGTACTGAGTAGATCAGTTCGTCACAAATTACCTTACCATTGTAATAATACAGGATCTAATGCTGAATTATATATCTACCATAATAAATCGCCTGCATATTTTAACGGACGTGTTACGCACCCTCTTTTTTAATTTAATTTTTATAATTTTCATGCATTCAGGTTGCCACCGGGAGACATTTTTTACAAATTATTATGATTTTTCCGCCTCTAAGGCGACCAGGTTGCCTTGACTCCTTTTTATTTATTGTTTGCGGCCCCATGAAGGGCCGTTATCCTGGTTCGGAGCAACAAGTTTGCGGCCCCATGAAGGGCCGTTATCCTGGCTCGGAGCAACAGTTTGCGGCCCCGGTCAGGGCCTGTATTGCGGCTCCACCGCCAGGGGCAACAAGGGCCTGCCCCAGGCCGGCTTCGTCGCCAGGGACAACAAGGGTTGCCTAGGCCGGCTCCACCGCCAGGGGCAACAAGGGCCTGCCCCAGGCCGGCTTCGCCGCCAGGGACAACAAGGGTTTGCCCAGGCCGGCTTCGCTGCCAAGGAAGAGCAAGTCTGCTCTGGCAACCTTGCCTCCTTTTCCACTAGGAAGAGAGTCTGCTTGCCATCAACAGGCAAGCAGACTGCTTTGCTTCCTCCTCCGCCAGAAAGACGGACGGCCTTGCCTAATTTTTTATTATTTAGCCCACAAAGCCTACAAGGCATCCAGGAGAAGCAAACCGGAGTCACTCCTTGGCCGGCTTCGCTGCCAGGAGCAACAAGAGTCCTGCCCCAGGCCGGCTTCGCTGCTAGGGACAACAAGGGCCTGCCCCAGGCCGGCTTCGCTGCCAGGAGCAACAAGGGCCTGCTCTAGGCCGGCTTCGCTGCCAAGAAAGAGCAAGTCTGCTTTGGCTGCCTTGCCTCTTTTTCATTTTTCAATATTTAGCCCCAATTAAGGGCCATTATGCCACCAAGGAGGCCAGAATCCCCTCCACATTTTTTATAAAACAATGCCCGAACGCCGTCGGGTTCAACTAACCCAATAAATATGTCGATTTTTTCAAATAAATCAGTGTTCTTCGTCAAAAGTTCATCTCTCGTCTTTTATTTACTCTTCGGAAGTCCTCTACAAACAGTCTACCTTTGGAAGTCTGCGACCTGCTGCCAGCTGCTGCCTCCTGCCGAAGTTCTGCCTGAACGAGAACCCGGTGCCTACCGCTGCAGTCGGCCCTGACTCTGGGCACTGCAAGGCACCACTCAGGCAGAAACGAGGCGCATCCAGGGCCATACCACTGGATGTAGGGAGGCCAGCCAGCTATAACCAGCACCATCAGCGTGTACCACGGGAAGGCGTGCACGAGACCGGTCCCCTATTTTACAGTTCTTGTAAAGGCGGTGATACGTCTGTTACACATATACTTGGTACTAAATATGTTGTTGATAATCTGATAAATATTGAAAGATTATCAAAATAGGTACAAACATTATATAATTAAAGCTGTTTGTCAGCGCTTCTCGGTTGGATTATAATCAAAAAATATACTTCGATTGTTTATATTCTTCATCAATGTTTACTTCTGGAATTTTTAAATTTATTTCTATTACGTACTTTACGTAATAATTTTTTAAATCATAATATCTTGTATCTAGTTTCTATCTCTGTAATATTAGGCAAAAAAAGTTAATAATAATTGACTTTTTATTTATTATTTGGGCATGATGTGAACATTTGTTATTGGGTTGTAACCTAATTATTATAATTTATTGTTTTGTTTAATGCATGTAATGTTATTAACCTGTAAATGTTCCTAATAAAATAAAATAAATAAATAAAATATACAGTCATGTATATGAGGTTTTCTATTTCTTTATATTTGTATTTATAATAGCAAATTTTTTTTTTATGCTGTCACTTCAAAATGTGCTTTTTAATTTTTTGTCATAAGAATTTTTTTTCTTAACTATGTATATTCTTTACCCATTTCACATTATTGTAATTCCTATGTTAAAGCCGTTAATAGGCGTTAATTCAAAATAAATAAATATGAGCTCTCACTCTCTCTTAGCTATAAGCTATCAGCTAGTCACTACGTATCAATCATCTGTATTCTTTATATTGATGAATTTAATCTTTTAAACTATGCGTATTATTTCTTATCAAGTATTCTGTAATACAAGTATAACAATCTATCTTACCACTGATAACGATTTTGGCGCTGAGAATAGTTCCTCCGCATATAAAAGTGATTTCAGGTTGTCTTTCATACACTGCCACGTGCCAAGGTAAGGTGTCCAGTTTGGCGACAGGTGCGTTGATGATGAACGTAGCGCCGTCAGCAATCTCAAGCCCGCAGTCTACAAGATAGAAAAGGAGTCACTTAATCACTACAACAAATAAAGTTTACACAATTACGACTAATCCAGATTTAAAGAGAGCGGGAGAATGCCTTGTAATCAGGACCCGAACATTGGAGAAATGGATCCAGCTGCCGGCTGTGGAGCCAGCCTTCTCTTCTATTTGTCTTAATATCGTGTGGGGAACGAAACTTGCTCTGTTGACATATTTTATCATAAAAACATCGCTTCCTTTAAAAAACGTATATGTATGCGGATATTATGCAACAATCCTAAAATGTTTCAGATCGTTAACATTAACAAATTCAATACACACTGCTCTATAACTACTTTATAGTACCTACCTACTTCTATGATATTATTTAATTGTTGTTTACCTTTTATTTTTTTTTAAATAATAACAAACGTACGTCCACTTATAAAAGCCGATTAAAAACTTAAATACATTATTTGCAATTGCAGAAAATTAACTATTTTTATATTCGATTTTAGATTTTCGCGGCCAAAAGTATTTTTGATATTAGTTTTTGGGGTATTATGCCGTGTTACGCTACCTCCTTCTTTAGCCAACGTTTCGGACAGCATTGCAGTGTCCATCATCTGGGCAGATGTGTAATAGTTAGGGGTGATTTTTGATTTTGTTTCACAAACATCACCCCTTACTATTACACATCTGCCCAGATGATGGACACTGCAAAGCTGTCCGTAACGTTGGCTAAAGAAGGAGGTAGCGTAACACGGCATAATACCCCAAAAACTAATAACAAAAATATTTTTATATTAATTACTAAAAAATGTTTAACACCACTGCCACGGGTATGTTTCTAGTACCTGAGCTGCAATGGAATCATGTTTTGAGTAGTATTGTGGCCAAAGATATTCAATATCTTTGACTGTGGCAAATTGCTGAATCTATACTGTGAGCCTGAGCCCAAATACGTGGGTAGTTTGGTATATTTATGCCAAATACAAATCTGCTTGTTCAACTCTTCTGTATAACTTGCTTATTGAATTCTTGTACCTACTTGTGATGTGATGTGCCTGTTTATGTCTTTCATGCTCAGTTTATTATGTATGTACTATATTCACTAGAGTGCTATTTGCAATAATATGGCACCATTTAAAATACCTCGGATTGCTTTGCTGCCAGCTTTAGGCAAATTTTCCTTTGATGCATAATTGTTTTTTTTTTTCAATTTTTCCATATTAAAATTTGGAGGTATGACTTTTTTAATTATGGCAGAAAATATTGAAAATGGTCGCCAAAAAATTTCGAGCAATCCGAGGAAAAAATAAAAATCGCGCTGTCGCTCGAATGGATACACTTGTTTTGATGCTCTTGTACAACTTCCCAATGTTACATGTAAAAACCTTCAAGGCGTAAATAAATTTGTCTTCACGCATTTGACTCAGTGATCATACTGAGAAATTCCCACTACAAGATGTGAACAAACTAACTATAGGGTTAATAGATTTAGGCAGGACAGATTCCGAATATCACAATGGAAGATTCTCCAAGATACAAGCGTCATTAATCCCTTCGGAACCGATGAACAGTCGGGAAACACGCCAAACGCGCACCCAACATGTGTACACGGTAGACATTTGTCACCTGAGAACGGATCGGTTCTACGACTTGTTCTTGAGTTGTACAGTAGTGTGGGCCGATTTTTTTTTCTTCCGAATTCCTTATGGCGCTAGTAATAAAAAGTTGTCTAGGTACCTAAAACATAAAAAAAAAAAATATTTAAAAAAAAACAAAAAATATCCTAAGGCTCCGGGGGTCCTTTGAAGTTTGAGAAAATATCGAAATATTTCCATTTTTTCAGCCCCTGCACAAAATATTCTGAAATAGTTTAAAGATATTCATTTATGAGATCTTGTTAAATAAAGTCCATAGCTTTGATGTATATAACTATCATCTATTATTTTTATAGTAATATGGCATTAAAACACCTCCGCCCGCAGTCTAACTAAAATTATTTTGAAAATTAGGGAAGAAGATTATTTGCCAACCATTTTGAAAGAAAGAATTACAAACATTATTTAATTTTATAAACATAAGTATATAAACTTGTTGAAGTCATAAAAAATGTGGAAGAAATACAGTTTACTTCCAAAGAAGAGTCTCTCCATTTAAAACACAAGCTCCCTACTGTTTGATATTAGTTATTGTAAATGTAAAGTCAATAAATGCAATTTATTAATGCAAATTATAGACAATAAATTAAAGTTTCCCTTAAAGAAAAAAACCAAAGAGGTGAGAGAAAAATGTTTATCGGCAGTGTTGGTATACCGACTACGAAACAATTGGAAAAGCCCATGAAAAGAAAATGAAAACATCTTACCAAATCAACTCCACAGGTGTGAGAAAAAAAAACTTTAAAATTTGTATCATTAGACATTTTGTATCATTGTCTATCATTGCGTCATTATCTTCCACGTTAACATCAAAAACATCTTCTCATGATGCAAAATCAAGTCGGCTACTTAAGACTAATAACACCGCCTTTCCGACAACAAGCGATTCTCCGTCTTTTACAGTTCTCTCCAAGATCTGTGACAGGTTTAGGATATTGAATTGAGCTGGAGCAGCAATCGCTTCTACCATCTTAAATGATTTCAACATAATCACGCAGGATAATAATAATAAAGTAATAGACAAAAATAGACAGCGTCGCGGACGTCTGCGTGCCAGTTCTGTACTCATCAAAACTAAGTGCATAAACTAAGTGAATTATTTTTTGATGGTCGAAAGAATAAGACCTTAGCTAACATAAAAAGACACAAATACTATAAAAGCACAGTACTTGAAGAACACGTATCGATTATCTTGGAATCAGGATCTCATTTCTTGTAGCATTTTATGCCTAGGCCAGGCACTCCCGTAAACATAGTCAAACCAATAATGGAATATTTTGCTCATCAAAACATTTCACTCTACCATTTAAAAGCAATTGCGTGTGATGGCACAAATTTTAATACGGTAACAACTGGTGCTGTGATTCGAACGATGAAGAAACACTTGAATGGACCGGTACAGTTGCTGATCTGCTTTTTTCATTGCAACGAGCTGCTTCTACGCCTTTCATTTATGAAGTCGGATGGTACAACCACCGGACCTCGTGGTTTTTCCGGCTCTGTAGGTTTGACTTTTCATAATTGCCATAATTTACCGGTACAATCTTTTTTCAAATTGATGTTGAGTATTCAACATCAAAATTTAAGCACCAATCAAAAATACTTGCTTGATATTTTCAAAGCAGTTTTCAGCAGACGGTGTCGTCCTGAAATTGCCAAAAAAACCCAGGAATGATTACTACAGTGAGTTGAATCTAACGATTATATATTGGAAGCGCAATGCCATCAGAAAATTTTGTTGTGTTAGCCACGTTTTTCATGAGGGCATACTTTCCTATGTGGTTTGATAAAAAACTGCACTTTGATATAGAACTGCAAAAAGGTGCAAGGCGTGTTTTTAGCATGATTAAATATTCGCGCTATCTTTCGGACGAATTAAAAGCAATAATTAATCCGGCGATGCAGCGAAACACTTACTTCGCTCATCCTGAAAATTTACTCTTGTCAATGATAACCGATGAATCACCTATCATCTAAGAACTTTGAATAAGGCATTTATTGAAAGCCAGAGAGATATCCGGACTGAAAACCGAACATTTAAAGTACCCACATTGAATTTTGATGCACAATCCTACTTTGATATAATATTTTTGCAAGATACGCCAATCACGTAACCTCCCATTTTGGAAGATGTAACGGAAGCAGAATTAGAAGAACTTAACCTAACTTCAGAAGTCAGCTCCATTTTCATCAACTTTGACAGGTTCCCCTGTCTTACACAATCTGTAGAATCTATAGAACAATCTGTAGAACGTTGTGTAAAGGTTGTGACTAAAATATCTTCGAAAGTGTGTGGCAAGAAGAACAGGGAAGGCTTTATAACTACAACAATAAACTCCAGGAAAAAGATGCCAAAAATCGTAAAAAACGTGATTTTCAACGGGAATAATTGATCACATTTAATTTTTCATGATTAATGTAATAATTATGATTGTAATTTTTAATATTGTGACTGCTTTAATAGTAAATAAATTGATATCGAGAATTTTTTAATTGCAACTCTTTCATTTCCTTACTACTTGGAAATAATTCACAAAAATATATATTTTAATCATTTTTCGAACGCTTCGGGGAACCTCGAAACGATAATATAAATTTTTTATTTTTATTTTTTATTAACACCAAAGACAACTTTTTATCACTAGCGCTCAAGGAAATAAGACAATTTAATTTTCGCCATACAGTTGCGGCCCATACTATTGTACAGCTGTGCTGTGGAAAGATTGGCCGGCCTCTCTGTATTGTCCTTTGAAATTATTTTCCTCAGGACCTCCTGTGTGGAGTTAATATAAAAAATAACTAATTTTAATTACGTGAACCCAAAGAGATTGCCAAGTGTAAAAAGTTAATTATTTAGTTAAGATTTTCACCTGCTTCGCATTCAGGTAATGGAATGCTCCAGACACCATGGTTACATCTCATCTCGTCCAGGGTTTGCGTCCTGGAAAGGGTGTGACCAGTTTTACACTCGAAGAGGACATACGATCCATGCGGCATGTCGCACAGTGGGCTGAAAATCGCCTCTCATAGACATAGAGGCTTGAATTTTTAAGGGTATTTTTTTTTGCTGGAAATGGATTCTGCTGATCATTACTATGCTACAAATTTCGTATGAAGTAATTGCGTGTACAAATGAAGGAGTTATAATTTTTTTAAGAAAAATTTGTATGGCACTGACATTAAAAATGAGGATATCTCTGGAATCGTAAGGTTGGCCATTCCATCCTTACACACAGATATACTACTATTTATTTGTATTTTTTTGACATACTACGTATTGTGGCACAACGTGCGATTTATTTTTTAAAAATCTTCAAAGTTGAAAAATAAAAAAATTTATGTTTATGATTCATTTTAATGCTTAAATGCATTATTATCCTCTTCTACAATATTTATCATGATTACTGATTAATAATCAATGTTGAAGCACCCATTTTCATTAACCCAGCACACATTACTTCGACCAGAACTGTCAAATATGCCAATGATGCCAATATGGTGCAGTAACTCTAGAGTAACTATCGGTTTTCGGAAAGTAAGTACAAAAGTTAAAAGTAACGTACAACAAGCAGTGAAATTGATTGAAAAACGTATTTTGGTAAAATTTAACTATAGTAACGGCCTTTTGTTTTTAACTTTAAAAATAAAAGTTAAACAAAAGGCCGTTAATGTAGTTAAATTTCACCAAAATACGTTTTTCAACAATTTGACTGCTTGTTGTACGTTACTTTTAACTTTTGTACTTACCTACTTTCCGAAACCGATAGTTACTCTAGAGTTACTGCGCCATATTGGCATCATTGGCATATTTGACAGTTCTGGTCGAAGTAATGTACGGAAATGGGTGCTTCAACATAAATTATTAATCAGTAATCATGATAAATATTGTAGAAGAGGATAATAATGCATTTAAGCATTAAAATGAATCATCAACATAAATTTTTTTATTTTTCAACTTTGAAGATTTTTTATAAATAAATCGCACGTTGTGCCACAATACGAAGTATGTCAAAAAAATACAAATAAATAGTAGTATATCTGTGTGTAAGGATGGAATGGCCAACCTTACGATTCCAGAGATATCCTCATTTTTAATGTCAGTGCCATACAAATTTTTCTTAAAAAAATTATAACTCCTTCATTTGTACACGCAATTGCTTCATATGAAATTTGTAGCATAGTAATGATCAGCAGAATCCATTTCCAGCAAAAAAAAAATACCCTTGAAAATTCAAGCCTCTATGTCTATGAAAGGTGATTTTCAGCCCACTGTGTGTCGGGCTGACAGGGCATGACCAGGTTTTTGGAACTGTAACATGTGTAGTCCACTGTGTACGAGGCAAACAGCTTGCATGGTGCTGAAAAAAATACGGTTCATAAGATGTCTGGATTTATTTAAATAACTTTCGCTTTTTCATGATTGTCGGCCCCCCCTTTAAGTTCTGAAGAAACTGCTTTGCCCCACGTATGAAAAATAAAGAAGAACGTTTGATGGTGCCCATTGAATTTATAAAAACAGGGTTGAAAAACAACAAAAACAACGACAAACGAATATATGATGATATTCTGTGTTTACAATTGAGCCCTGGAGTAACACTCTAAGATAACATTAAACGAGAGAACTGCATTACCATGTAACTAGTAATTAGAAATGACAGAAGGGTTTAGTTAAGCACCAAACCTAATAACTTTAATTTTTTCCCTATAGAGGGCAATAGTAGTTACCCTTAAGCATATTGCCTTTTTAACAATAATCTTACATAATATAATCGATTGTCGGCAGTTGCGACTTTTTTATTTAATTTATGTAACTTGTTAAGGGTCCTTCCCAGTATCACCTCTCGTTCATTTCTTAGCCTGTTAAGAATCAAAGGTCTCCTTGTTGAGCAAATCTAAAAAAAGGGAAGTATACATGGATGTATTCGTACAAGTTTGGTAAATAGTCTTGAATACTTACTTGTGCAAGTCGGTATCGGTGTCCAGACGTTATTTCCTTGGCACACGGACAGCTCGTAACTGAGGATGAAGTCTGGACTGCAGGAGTAGTGGAGCACGGCAGGCTTGCTCACCTTATCTCCTGGGACGAGATCCTTCCCCTCGAGACTGTACCTTCCATTTGCTGGGAAGGGGGGCAGGATACAGCTGCCAAAATTTACGCCACACAAATCACATTGCAAATAATACCTAGTGTGAAAACATTGGGGTTTTGGATGAGAACCATTGAATACTTTAATTTACTTCCTGAATAATTAGTTACTTTACTTAGTTTGTAACCAATTAAATAGTTATTAGTTTGTAGCCAATTAGAGTACTATTCCGTATTTTTTTGTATAGTGGAATAACGTATTGAGTTAAATTTTAATCATTGAAGACAATATTCATGTACATATGAATATATCTGGACCTGCCCTAAGTGATAAAAGCGTATTATTTCCCCCTCCCCATACCGGTTCCATGGAGCCGCCTCGGATCGACGAGAGCCTCGCTTGAATCTAAAAAATGTGACGTCATCATTCTTATCCTGACCAGCGACGAGCACGCATCGTATATTTTACGAACAAAAATGAGAACTTGTGCTATACATTATACCCTAATATCTGTGCATATAACGAATGGGGGCGTTTCTCCAGTGAGCTCGTCGCTGGTTTCAGGGGTAAGTAAATTATGAAACATTTGTAAAAGTGTCTTAACTAAATACGGCAACAAAATATTCCCCTGTGAAAAAGGGCGAACTTTCCTTTGCCTCATTTGGACTACGCAAATATGTTAATAACGTGGCAGGCAATTCGCGTTCCCATGTAAAAAGGTCTATTCATTCAAAGGCAGATTTTGCTTTTAAGAACTGAATGGTGATTATTATAATGCGAGATGCCTATATACTGTCAGATTGATTTTTTAACGAATCACAGTCATCTTTCCCCTCTTCGCCCTTCCATAGTTTGGTTTTACCCCTCATATGTATCTTCTTGTCTATCTATTTGGATGCATGTCTATGGCAATATTATTATTTATCAGACAAAAATAACACAAGAGTAAATTTCACATGCGGTAGAAGTGAAACCTTCAGAAAACTAAAGTAGACTAGGGGGGAGGCTACGAAGCACCGTACAAAAAGGAGACCGATTATTTCATCTCATTCTCTCGTAGGCTAAATCCTATGGGTGTATGTGTTTGCCTCATTAGTGTGTGTGTGTTTGTCTTTAAGTAATAACTTCTTTACCACCTTTGTAATTTGAAACTCGATGAAACAAAAGAGCGACACTAAAAAGAAACATACACATTATATACTCGGTGTTCTCATTGATAACAAACTTTCGTTTAAGGCACATATTGATATGATTGTTAAGAAATCCTTGGGCATGTTAGGATTTTTATTCCTTGTTGGAAAGGAGTTAACCAATATCCAAACACTCAAAATATTATATTACTCCTATGTTCGTAGTCATCTTGAGTATGCCTCTCCTATACGGAATCCTCCCTATAATATATACACAAAACGCATAGAAGCTGTTCAAAGAAAATTTGTACATCACTTGAACTTCAAGAGACATGTGCGTTATTATGACACGGACAGCTCTATAAAACACTATGGACTCAAGTAGGAGAGATATTACGGATATGACTTACTTACACAAAATCTTGAATGGTCATATTGACTGTCCGGCTCTTTTGTCGTCAATTAATATAATGCCTCATCCGCACGTTTGCCACTTGCCGCAAACTCCAAATCTCTACAAACGTTTGGCTTGATTTCGGAATTCAAACGTGGCCATCCACACGCTTGCGAGTGCATTAGTTTGTTCTGAAGAGGCAAGCATGACGGACGTCGAGGTTGTTGCATCGGCCATAACATTTGGCTTAAGATGAAGCTATTGTAAATAATGCAAAATCATACAAAATTGTATGTTTTTGTTTTGAAAATTGGATCGCTTAAAAGTATTATACAAGCTTCTATTAAATACTGCGTGTAGAACATATCTTGGCCCTAAAAAATATTGTCACAGTTTTTTTTAAGTCTTTTAATAAGCCTATAAAAAAATAAAATTTAAAGTCGGTAAAAAGTCCAAATTCTCCTATTTATAAACCCCTTTTCGAATATGGTTTTATTGTTTAATGTAGCAAATTCAGTTTCTTTTATAATAATCGCTAAAAAAATTGATATTTACGCCCGAAGTTCACAAAATAAAATAAAATATGCATTTTCGCGTTGTTATTTTACAATACGGCCGGCAGTAGACGAATTTGGATTTTCAAAGTGAATTCTATGCCGTCCACCGAAGGGCTACATAACTAGTCACGCCCGTTTTTTTTTTATCTGTTCGCCCCTAAACGTTAGGCTCCGCGTCGCTTTGTTCCGTGAAATCAATTTTAAAATTCTGTTTTAATACAATTAAAAAATGAATACCTTTTCCAACCTTTCCAAAGGCTTTTTTCTCGAGTATTTTTAAACTCCTCCCACAAAAGGGCGTAAATTCTTCGATTTTTGCTTGGACTATATAGGATCGCCTTAAGTTATTTTTATTATAAATACAAGAAAATAAGTGGAAGAAACGAATACGTTCTTCTTTCTTTTTTGGATGTTTTCTGAATATAAAAATTTCCTTCTTGGCTTTCAGCTCCTTTACTAGTTTCTTCCAAAAGTTACTAACGCGACTCCATGCATCGGTAACCTTCTTATTATCCTTATGCTCTCTATGGCTTGGGTCCCAAATGCATGGCTCTCCCTGATAGAATTCCCGGCATCGTAAACGTCCTCATTTGACCAGTCACTCATTTTGAAGTACAACTCACGCATGAATATACTAACCGCAACTCACGTCCGTTAGCCACCACTGCACAGACGAGACTGAGTGCTCACAAACGTGTGGATGCGTTGATTCCCTTTGATTTGTGACGAAAAACCGACACTCGGCAAATCGGCAACAAACGCTTGCAAACTTACGCAAACCAAGCCAAACACCCTATCCGCACGTTTGCGTTTGTGAAGGTTTGTTGAGGTTTGCCAAACGTGCGGATGAGGCATTAGAGTTCCGAGTAAGAAAACTAGGGACAAGTCATTGTTTCATGTCGAAATTGCTTCAACTAGTCTCAGGCAAAATTCTTTCTTATTGAGAACTTGTAATTATATAACAAAAAATGTATCGATGCTGATATCTTGTCATGTACTTTAAGAGCGTTTAACCAGCCAGCGGACGAAAATCCACATTTCGTCGATAGTTGTTCTTACGATCGTGCAGGGCGGTTACAATGAGAAAGATTAATTTTTCTCCGTACCAGTTTTTTTAAATTATAACTCAATATCGAATTTATTTCAATTCAAATTAGCTTTAATTTATACCTTCATCCAAAAATGCTGAAAGGCGTGATGATTAAACTATTAAAATAATGTTTTTTTTGTAGTTATTTTTTGATTATAAGTATTTATCATTTTTCAATAATGTCTAAATTTAATAAGAATGTTAAAAAAATCTGAAATATATTAGTTTGTAAGTGAGCAAATAAATACACAAACGGACCAATTTTCGCCAAGAAACACATGTACGTACATATTTTTTAATGATTTTATTGAAACTAAAATTAAAATTCTAAAACATACGTTTGCTAGATAATGTATTGATTTATTTTACTGCATGATTTTATTATTTGAAATGGGTGTGGTATAATACAAAAATTTTTTTGAAAATTGAACAAATCTGCCAACGACCTAGTCAATACGTCTAAAAACTTTTTTGAAAATGACGTATTTCCGGTTTTCTCTGGTAATGCCCTCTTAAGCTCTTTCAAACATATAGTTAATGGAGCCTTATAATAACCAATTCATTACCAAATACTTGTAGATTAATTCATTTTAACAAAACTAAATAATTATTACCTTACTTTTTATGTTTTATTTTTTATTTTTTTTATTAAAAATAATGTAATACGTACTTATATGTGTATATACGTACATGTGCATATATATATATATATATTATTTTTCCACTTTAAGTCCGGTGTTTTTTTTTTCAATTATTTTTTTTTTTTTTATAAATATTTAATTTTTATTTTTTTAAATAGCCATAAAACTGGCACACTATATTTTACAATTTTTTTGTGAGTACTATCACTTTACTTTTATCTTACTTTCACTTGTTTTTTTTTTATTAATGTACATATTATTTCTCGATCCTACATCTAGTGTTTTTTCAGTTTTCATCATTATTTTTATATATTTATTTTTTCTACTTTCATTATTTTTATCTTATCTTATCTGTATCTTTTATGTATCTCACAATATATAGACTGTGTTTAGATTATTTATCTAGTTCCTATCTCTGTAATATTAGGCAAAAAAAATTAATAATTATTGACTTTTTATTTATTATTTGGGCATGATGTGAACATTTGTTATTGGGTTGTTACCTAATTATTATAATTTATTGTTTGTTTAATGCATTTAATGTTATTAACCTGTAAATGTTCCTAATAAAATAAAAAAAATAAAAATATAGGATTTAGCCTGAGATAGAATACATTAAAATGAGATACAATACTTTATACAGTGTTTCCTATTATCTCGGTCTCCTCTTTGTGCGGTGCTTCTTAGCCTCCTTACTCTTGTCTACTTTGGGATTCTGAAGGTTTCACTTCTACCGCGTGTGAACTGCATACATATTTTTTATGTGTATCATACCTCGGCTAAGAGCTACCATCATCATCTTCATTTTTCTTTGGACATATTTTTGTCTGCTATCTTTATGTGTGATTGTAAGATTCTAATTTGAATTTTACTGAACAAAACTTTTTTTTTTTCAGTTGAGGAACTATACAATTTTTTCAAAGAAACTTCACTATCTCAAATACAATTATTCTTTCAAACTTTCTTCATTTAGCCACATTACGGTATATTGAAAAGCTTAGTCAAAGTTAGCCATCTTTTCGAAACCGGAAACGGAGAGTACAAACAAATGTATACACAGATAAAATGCTAGACGATTTAGTTAAAACAGGACTTCGCAACCTCAGTCCGTATAATTAAGGCACCAAAAACACTGTGTTGCATTCTAAATAATATATTTAAAATATATCTTTGAATTAAAACACATTACAAAACTTACCTCGTATTGGATATTGCTGATACCCCTGGAAAAAGAAAGCATTAAATTAGTTTTTTTTGTGAATACCGCACAAGAATCCCAACTGCTCCAACCGTCAGGAAAAAGTAAGACTATGGCATTCCCATTCCGGTTATTTTTTACGATTTTTTTTTTAACAACTTAACGAATAAAATCTGAATTTTTTTTCAATTTGGGAGGCGGGGATGGGTTACGCCGCCCCGGGAACCATTTATTGGTGAACCAACACCCCGCCCATAGGGTACTTCGTATATTCTTTTCAACTAATGTGAGATTTTGCTGAACCCCCCCCCCCCCCCTCCCCCCCCTTTTAGAGCTCACGTAATTAATGTATGCCCCCTTAGCTACGTTTTGGTGACTTATCAGGGGTGTCCGGATTCATGGAGTGAGGTTTGTCTTGGTGGCGGATGCGTTCGCTCACCTACTTCGTGGCGGGCGGATCGGGAGAGACTGGTTGAGGGAGACCTTTTGACTAGCCGGACTCTCTCGACCCATCGCCTGGCACCGTAGTGGGAGGAATGGATTCATACGTCCGTCATTCCTAGCCACACTGAACCTCATACCTTTTTCCTTCCTAGATCTTTATTTCCTTAATTTACCTAAAAAGACCTTCTACACAACATCCCCAAAGATGACATAGGCCCCGAGGGAAATTGTTTTCCACGGGGCCTTCTGTGTGGAGCTAATGTAAAAAAAAAAACAATAATAATAATCATTGAAGAAAAAAGTAGTGATCATCAAACTAAAATTTGAAACAGAAAAATCAGAAAAAGACCCGGTCACATCTAGGAAATGAACCAAGGACCTTAGCGTTGACGGGGCTCAGCTCTAACCAGTGAGCTAATTCAACATAATAATACTTCAACTAAGAACTAGCTTATTGGTTGCTATCTTAACGTATGATTGCAAAATTCCAGTCCTTGTAGATACGACCGTATATTTTTCAGATTAGGTTTCCAATTTTCGTTTAACCAACCACTTGAGCGATTATGGTCGGAAAATGGACCACTTTTATTTTTCTGCGATTGGTAGCGGTCCAAAATTGGACCAAATTTTCCTACCATTCGTAAAACATTTATTGTAATTATTTAAAACATTTCCCCGGCCAGCCATTTATTTTAAAACAGAGCTATTTATTATGACCATATTTATTTCCATATTCATCTATTATGACCATACTCGTAGATGTCGCAAATCCGAACTTTGTACACTATTTTAGAACGATGCTAAAATATTTTTTTCTCGTCGAATTTATGATCAGCTGTTTACGGTTAAAATTAAGTCATTTTTCCATAGATATGCACCTTTCATTATCAAGTATACCACAGACAATATACAGAAATCTAAAATATTCTATGTTGACTCCTCTCTAAGGCCCATTGTCCACACAGTCGTCTTTTGTAGGATGCATGAAACCTACAAATGAAGATAGGCGTTTTTGGCATATTTGTTATGTCTACGCTGCTTCATGCAATAGTCAGTCAAGTTACAAAACATCTCAGTTTTTTTTCAACTAGCATCGAGAAAGCACGTCTTTTGTTGTGAAAATGTCAAGTGATGATGATGAAGTGATTATGGCATACAATTTTATTAGAAGACGACGAAAAAGGCGAAGAAAGTACTGGATTCATCCATACATCGAAAGAAATATAAATTGTAGATTGTTTGTTGCTGCCAGAGAGTTATCAGAAGATGATTCTGTATTTCGATCATTTTACCGAATAACTAAACATACGTACCAACATTTAGTCTGTACTGTTGGACCACTGATACATAGACAAAATAGTCGGTCGAGTAGTGACTGTTAGATTATAACAAAATAATGTTAAACCTAACGCCATCTAGGATCTGTTATGTGTAGCTCAGTGTACCTACATGTATTACTTTGCGAGAATAAATTCTTCTGTTCAAGTCTAATTACCGTGTTTCATTAGGTTATGGGCCCAGTAGCTATAATTCGGGTTAAAGTAAAGTTTTCTCACGTAAAATTACTTTTAAGTGGACAGTCTGTGACCAGTGTACCATATACTCCAGAAAAACAGAGTAAATCGCTGCAATAATAACTGTTTTTGGGATTGATAATCTGTTACCGCATTCTCGGTTCCGGAGTGTTATTGTTCAATATGGCGGGAAGTTACATAGTGAATTTACCAAGATTGAAGGCCCGCGAGAACTTTAATGAATGGCAATATGCTGCTGAACATTTTTTGATGTTGGATGGTGTCGATATTCACAAGCCAGAATCATCTGATTGTACGAGTTTGGATGATAAAAAGGCAAAAGCTAAACTTATTATGACGATTGACCCATCTATTTATGTTCACATCAAAAACGAGCAAACAGTACAAGGTGTATGGAAACGTTTGAAGGCCTTATATGACGACTCTGGCTTCACACGTCGCATCAGTTTACTCCGAAAGCTAATATCTATTCGGCTAGAAGACTCAGAATCAATGGGTACCTATGTAACTCAGATGGTTGATACTGCGCAGAAACTTAAAAGTACCGGTTTCCAGATAACGGACGAGTGGATTGGATCTCTTCTGCTCGCTGGGCTAACGGATAAATTTGCTCCTTTAGTAATGGCGATCGAGCATAGTGGTATGATTATCAGCACAGATGTCATAAAATCGAAATTGCTGGACATGAGTTCCGAAGTTGGCAGCTCTGGAACAAACAGTGCATTTTTGTCAAAAGGTTGGCAGCACCGACACAGCAAGAGAAATGGCAGTATTGGTAGCCCTGCATATAAGACAAAATGGAAAACGTCGACGCCACCGCCATCTTCGAGTTCTGTCAAAACAATCCGCTGTTACAAGTGTCAACAACTCGGTCATTATATGAATAAGTGCCCGAATGATACACAGAAAAAAAGTGAAACCAATGCATTTAGTGCAATATTTTTGAATGGAACATTCAATAATACACATTGGTATGTGGATTCTGCTGCAAGTTCACATATGATTGTTGATAAACGTTGTTTACAGGATGTATCGTTTAATCACAAAGTGAAAGACATTTTTATTGCAAATCACGAGAAAATACCGGTTATATGCTTAGGGAACACGATGATTACGACAGTAGTGAATAATTCGGAGTTTGATATCCCTGTCAAAAATGTTTTATGCGTGCCGAATCTATCAACTAATTTGTTATCAGTAAGTCAGCTGATTCAAAGTGGAAACAAAGTTAACTTTGAAGCAACAGTTTGCAAAATACGCAATCGACAGAATGTACTGATAGGTGTTGCAAATTTAGTAAATGGTGTGTACAGATTAAATATTAAGTCAAAACATTTGTTTGCGTGTACAGCAACAAATGTGACAAGTGAAATATGGCACCGAAGGTTGGGACACATTAATTGTAAAACTCTGAATGCGATGAAGAACGGAGCAGTTGAAGGTGTGACATTTCAACAAAAAAATTGTGAAATTGATAAATCCAGCTGTACTATATGCTGTGAGGGCAAGCAGGCGAGGCTGCCTTTTCCTCTGAGTACTAGCAAGAGTCAGGAAACGCTGGAATTGGTCCATAGTGATCTGTGTGGGCCAATGGAGAATAATTCACTTGGAATGGCCAGATACTTTTTAATATTTGTGGATGACTATAGCAGAATGTGTTTTGTATATTTTCTACAGTCAAAACATCAAACATTCAAATACTTCAAGGAATTTAAAAATTTAGTTGAGAATCAGCAATCAAAGAAAATAAAAATATTAAGATCTGATAATGGTGGCGAGTTCTGCTCAGCGGAAATGAAAAATTACTTGAAGCAGTGTGGTATAGTGCATCAGAAAACAAACGCATATACTCCAGAACAAAATGGGCTATCCGAAAGATACAAAAGGTCAATTGTGGAGAAAGCACGGTGTCTCTTATTTGATGCACAGTTCGAAATGAAGTTTTGGGCAGAGGCTGTAAATACGGCGGTGTATCTTATAAATAGGTCACCAACGGTTCTAAATTTTCATATTTACAAATGCTAATATTTATTTGTAATATAATAATTTGAAAGCCTATTTTGTAACCTTTCTAAAACAGTTTTAATTATTCGGCTACTTTCAGAAATGTTTCATTTATAGAGCTTTAATTGTGAAGCGGTAATAACAAAAAGTTTTCGTAAAATGTCATTTTGTTAGAGACACCAAAAGAGAATATTCTCGAAAATTCGGAGGGGTTAAGTCATTTTTCCATAGATATGCACCTTTCATTATCAAGTATACCACAGACAATATACAGAAATCTAAAATATTCTATGTTGACTCCTCTCTAAGGCCCATTGTCCACACAGTCGTCTTTTGTAGGATGCATGAAACCTACAAATGAAGATAGGCGTTTTTGGCATATTTGTTATGTCTACGCTGCTTCATGCAATAGTCAGTCAAGTTACAAAACATCTCAGTTTTTTTTCAACTAGCATCGAGAAAGCACGTCTTTTGTTGTGAAAATGTCAAGTGATGATGATGAAGTGATTATGGCATACAATTTTATTAGAAGACGACGAAAAAGGCGAAGAAAGTACTGGATTCATCCATACATCGAAAGAAATATAAATTGTAGATTGTTTGTTGCTGCCAGAGAGTTATCAGAAGATGATTCTGTATTTCGATCATTTTACCGAATAACTAAACATACGTACCAACATTTAGTCTGTACTGTTGGACCACTGATACATAGACAAAATAGTCGGTCGAGTAGTGACATGTTGCCACGCGCAACGCATTACGAACGCATGACGAGCGGCTGACACGACGTTGCCGTTTCGTAGACACAGATTTCATTGTTTCTGCGCAAAATGCAAGCATTCGTCTTGCAATTGTCAATTGACGAAAGCGTGCGTATGACGTGCGGTCACGTGGACAATGGGCCTAATAAGTACCCCTCACGGCATTTTCAAAGTTACAACACGCAGGATTTTTTTTATTTTTTTTATAAATCCTAAAAATACGAGTTAAAGAGTAAAACACAGGTTAATTCATTGGCTACATAGCACTGCAATAAAGCTTTCATAGTTTTTATTTTTCCATGTTAAAATTCAAAAGTATGATTTTTAAAATTTTGGTGAAAAATTTTAAACATAATCTTCTTGGAAATCGCGAGCAATCGAGGCAAATTTATTTATTTCGCGTTATCTCTCCAGTGCTAAGAGTCACTGATATTATCTTCAATGATTACAAAATAATTATTCCTAAATTAAATTACACTGTCCCAATTCATTGCCTAGGTAGGCTGTTGGGGTCGGCTCTTCTCGTTCTCAAATTATAGCTTCTTCGGTTCTGGGTATCGCGTTCATCCAGACCGTTTTCTCTGTAGTATTTTGGCGCATTGTGTCATCCAGAAGTTTTTTGGTCTTCCTATGGATGACTGTCGATGAAGCTCCATAGACATTGCCTGCTTCACCTTATGGTCTGGTGGTCTCCGTCTTATGTGCCCATACCATCTCAACTGTCGTTCCTCCAGCTTACTGTTTATATCTGCGACACCCAGGCTACCACGAATGAGTGTACTTTTAATCTTATCTAATAATAAAGATTAATTGGAAAATTTAAGCGATACATTTATACAATTCTGAAATTCAACAACGCCACATTATCATATTTTTTTAACGTTTTACGGGCTATATTTTTTAAATGTACATCTACTAATTTGACCTTATAATTAACATCTTAGCCATCCGAAAAAGGTAAATATTAAAATGTTTGTTGTGAGGCAGAGGTTTTGGTTATCCAATAAATGTTTCCGGGCGGCGGTACCCATACCCACCTCCCATTTTATAATGAAAATAAAGTAACTTGGTTTGAATCCCACTTAACTGTATATATATTTAACTAGCAGACCCGGCCACACATTGTTGTGGCTAACGAAACACAATGCCATCTACTGACAACGCCATTATTATATCAAATGCATATAGGTAGAACAAATACGCATGGTGAACCAAAGGTTTCTATAAATGCAGAAATCATAAAAAAAGTGGAAGAAATTAAATATCTTGGTGTCATAATAGACTCAAAATTGAACTTCTCAAAAAATGCAGATTACACAATTAAAAAAATTGCAAAAATAATATCATTTCTTGGTAGAATCAGAAACAAAGTAAATAAAGAAACATGCCAGATAATATATAATACAATTACATCACCACACTTTAATTACTGTTCAAGTATTCTTTTTCTCTGCAATGAAGAGAAAATGAAAAAAATGCAAATACTGCAAAATAAAGCAATGCGAATAATACTTAAGCGCAACATATACACACGAATACGAGACATGCTAAAAGAGCTAAATATGTTGACGGTGAAGCAAACTGTGTATTTGAATGTACTTATTTTTTTACATAAAATTAACATGGGGATGATGTCTAAGGAACTAAAAAGAAAAATACATTATAATAACGAAACACACAGTCACGGGACAAGAAATTCAAAGCAAATTAGACTGCCGACAAGAAAAAAATCAAGCACCCAGAAATCTCTGATGTACCAGGCCGTCCAACTGTATAACAACATCCCGAATGAAATTACTGAGATAGAAACACAACATGTATGACGTTCGAAGTAATGCACCAATTTTACTACATCGTTATCAAAGTAGCACTAAATCAGATTTATGTATATTCATAGTTTCCTTTTATATCTCTATCTATATTTATATTGTTTTCATATTTTAGCAGGAGTAGTTCAAGACATGAGCGCAGTGTATTCGTATTGTTGTATAATATAATTTTTACTGATAACATGTTTTAAATCAGTGAAAATATGTAATCATGTTTGCACATAATTTACTAACAGCCGTTGTGTCCAACCTATGCTCAGCCGAGATCTCCGCTCAGCCCTGCTCAAATGCCCAAATACGCTGTGTCGAAACACAATGATCGTCCCACCACACTCAAATGTAAGGAAGGTAGCCGGGTGGATTAAAGTTGCTAAGGAAGACCTACTTATAAAAACTGACAACAGAGCGAAAACAATCGAGCTGTCAATGTCAATTAATTATCGTAATTATCTGTCATCAGTTCACTCTTTTTGGTTTGGTTTTTCAATTTGAAATATGAATCCTATATTGAATATAGTGAATATGGTTGAATGGGCAGATATGCTTGACGATAATATTGGATTATATAGGCGGCGGCAAGATGCCGATATAAATTTTATGGAAGTATTAAATGACGGCGATTTTTATAACCGCTTTAGGATGACAAAAGCGTGTTTTTATATGTTTTGAGCCAAGTAGAAGATAATTTAACTTACGCAAGCGAAAGGTAAAGTTTTGACTTATTCGAGTGTCATTTTTGTAATAATATGTGGAATATAATTAGCACTTGTCGAGGACAATGTCATTCCAAGCAGCTTCTTTTGATTTTACAAGCGTAGCGTAATTTGGGCCACCTGTCGCTTTCGACAAAATGACCTGCGACGAGGTAACTAGGTCTACAAGTCTCATTTTTTCGTTTGGCGTAAAATTTTTCGAACGCTTCGCCTTGTCCATTTTGAATACAAAATTTCAACTGATTCTAATGTCAAACTTCAAACGCACGTAAACAAAAAAGTAAGTCAATTAGCACCTTATTTTTAACATATTAAATACGTTTGTTTTAAAAATGTAAAATGTCGGTTTATGTATTACACTATTTAAAATAAAATATCTGTATTAATAATAAATAAAATTAATTAACGTTTCGGTATTAATTTAACATGTAAAGTTGCTAACTTGACGTCATTTTTTGGTGTACGAAAGCAAATGGGGCTACACACCGAGCGCTACGATCAAGTTGTTGGACACAGCTAAAATGGAGCATTTTTCTAACATACCTTAGCTTAGCGGCGCAAGGCGCTAGGCTCAGCTTCACTCGGATTAATCATCCGAAAATGTTGGACACAACGGCTGTAAGCATTGTAGTTCTAACGCATAAATAAATAAAATAAAAAAACCAATATATTATTACATACACAAATTCTATCTGATTTTGTAAATTTTAATATAGTTTCTCTTTAAATGTACTATGTATTATCTATAGGTTCACACTTCAAACACATAACCTAACATAACTTCATATCTTTATAATATTGTTTATAATAACTCTTTATGTTGTAAATCTTTATGTAATTCCTCCAAATTGTTATCAGGTATCTGGTTTATTCTTTTCAATACTTACAACTAACTTACCTGCTGATCTCACTGTAAATCCGAATATATTAACACTGTAAATCCGAATATATTATGCGTTACCAGGTTAATTCGGTAAATCCGAGTATAATATTATATGCTACCAGGTTACCTTCTCTATTTTTATTTTGTTGGTTATGTAATTATGTACATTTATTGGAATAATATTATGAACTAAACCTGTCAATTTGTCTGTCCTGGAACGGGAAACTTTCCTAGTTGGACAGACAAAGCTGCCTCATATGCTATTTGTACTTTCTTTTGTATTATAAATAAATAAATAAAATAAATAAAGAAAATATAAATAAGTTTAAAAAAGAATTACGAAAATATGTCTACCTCAATTATTAATGTCTTTATTTGTGTGTAATATTTAAAGAATGATTATGTTTGACAACCAATGTAAATGTTTATATCTTTATAAAATATTAGCACACACAAAGATGTGAGCTAACTTAAGATTAATAAATAAATACAATAAGTTATTTATTTTAATATACCTAAAAAAAAAAAAAAAAAAAAATGGACAACAAAATTATTCGCTTTTAATTCTAAATATGCCCAGGAATCGCCGATCAAAATTCCTCAAGTACGTGCTGTTGTGCTGCTCTCCAAATAAGAATCCAATCTAGTTTTAAATTGGTTTATATTAGTAGCATCGATGACATGTTGTGGAAGTTTATTCCTTTATTTATAAGCAAGGTTGATTACGTTACAAGTAGTTAGTAGGTACCTAATCATTTTAATTATGCTAATAACCGATACAAATCATTAAATTCCATTATGAATCGGTTGCATAACTTAATGGGCACGTGCTATTGATATGCTGAATACCAATGGCGGTTCATGCGGAAGTTTTACACAAACGTTTTAGTAAGTACTAGCTGGGTTACCCGGCTTCGCTCAGGACAATATTCGAGAGCGTTCTAGAATGTCCACAATGATGTTCTCGATTTTTCCCGAACATTCCACGAAATACTTCGCCACTCCTTCCAGAACTTTCTACAGCTCTATGAAACCTTCCAGAACTTTCCGGAAGACTGTTCTAGAAATTTCAAGAGAGCGAATCTTCCAGCCCTTATATCTTCAAAAGCACGCCCTTTAGGTAAAAACGGGAACTGTCGTCCTGGAGGAGGGATAGAGATCTACCACACCATATAACTTCCTTGAACGTACCGGGACTCGTTTCTGAGTTTTTTTTTTACTTTCTTTTATAATATACTAGCAGACCCGGCCACACGTTGCTGTGGCTAACGAAACCTTTATAACCTTTTTTTTAGTAACTATACATTTATTATTTTTTACATTTTTATACGAAACATGTGAAGTGTTATATAAAATAGAAAATATATTCGTAGTCCTCCTAACTAGGAGATCCTGTGCTGAGGGGGACTATGCTTTGGATAAGTTTTCAGCGACTTTTATGGTTTAACTTCATTGTTTGGATAAGGTTTTCCAGAAACTTCTATGACGATGTTTAAGTATTCTCTAGTAAGTTCTTTTTCCGATAGTTCCTTCAGCCAACATTTAATGTCCAAAAACCAACGCCAACTGTTAAATCAAATCCACACCTCGCTGCCCGCTGCCCATCGCTCGCTGCCCGCTGCCGCTTGGCCAGATATTTTATGTATTTCAACCAATTTACATAAAACCTTGACAAATTATACACCTAAAAACTTTCCTCATGAATCACTCTATCTATTGGTGAAAACCGCATGAAAATCTTTTGCTTAGTTTAAAAGATCTATGCGCACATATAGCGTAAGCGACTTCATTTTATAATTAGTAAAGAAGATAAAGATAAACATATTGATTATGTATGTATACACCTACCTAAGATACCTAAGCAAAAAAAAAACAACGGAACTATTACTAGAATCTGGGGGCGTGTAATCTTGTGTATCCAGGAGTGAGGGACCTATGAAAACTGTGGTGCAAAGCGATGAGCCGAGAGAGTCCGGCTCGAGTGGTCAAAAGGCCTCCCTCAACTAGTCTCTCCCTATCTGGTACGCCACGCAGTCGGTGGGCAGATTCATCTGCCGCCAAGATCTAGACAAACCTCAACCCTTGAACCCGGGCAACACTGCTAAGTCTAAATTTGGGGTGTCCTAAGACAGAGGTATTTGTAATCAAATAAATGGTTTCCGGGGCGGCGATACCCATATCTACATCCCAGGTTAAATTAATCTAAAGGGCCGTGTTTCGTTGGTACCTACTGCCGCCTAATACCATAAATAATCTCATAACCAAATAAAACTTGGTGAACTAGAGCGCTAGAGCTAATCGCGAATGATCGATTCTACTGCGGAAGTGTTCGTTTTTTGAGGCGCGCCTCAAACTGAACAACACGCGGCCGCGCAACGGCTACCAATCATTTCGATTCCGTGTGACTCTTCCACATGAATGAACATGAAATCTGTGGTTCTCGGAGGCGGGCCCTATCTCTGCCTCCCTAGCGTATTATTGAATTGCATTGTGTAGTAGCTGTGCAGAAGACAATCTGTTCTAGTGAAATACGAAAACATTCATCGGAAATTTTTAAACTGAAGTAACTTAAAGACTACTACAACTAATAAGTTGGTATTATTTAGATATGATTTTAGATTTTCACGATCATTTTCGTAATTTATTTGTGGGGTGTTGCGCTACCTCCTTTTTTAGCCAACATTTCGGACAGCATTACATCTAGATGATGACACATCTGCCCTGATGATGGAATCTGTAACGCTGTCTGCAAAGTTGGCTTAAGAAGAAGGTAGCGCAACACGGCATAACACCCCAAAAATAAATAATGAAAAGGAAAAGGAAATTATTTAAATTTTATTTTATTATATGCTCCCTAATGTATGATCGTGTGAGAAATGTGGATATCCGCAAAGAATGTAAGGCTGATGTAAGCATAATGAGTAAGATTAAGAAAGGGACCCTCAGATGGTTTGGGCATGTAGAGCGAATGAACGAAGAAAGTAGTGTAAGAAGAATATACGACGCGAATGTGAATGGTAGAAGAAGTCCGGGACGCCTGAGGAAGACATGGCACGATCAAGTGAATCAGATACTTGAGTCGGGCCATCTCAAAAGTCAGAATAATAGAAGAGAATGTATGAGAGGATGTATGAATGTGAGTGAGGCAAAGAGTGTATGCCAAGACCGAGTTGTTTGGCGGTCCGTCCTCTCTGCCTACCCCTGCGGGGAAACGGCATGATCGTTAGTTAGTTAGTTATTTTATTAAAAATTTTACATATTTTGGATGTATGGATACGTATCTATATATATATTTTTGAGGAGGCACAACCTCCCCTGCCTCATAGCCTCAACCGCCACTGCTGTCTATCATTTCGCTACGTACATATATATGCTATCAATAATGGAAAATAAATACGATATGAATTAGAACAAGATTATTACATAAATTAATCAATACAAAAACAAAGCAATTATAACAACACGCCATTCTTGAATTACTGCGGATTTATTTTCATTATTACGATATGTTTATTACGTTTTATACTATGATCTATAATAATTTATTTGCTACTAGCAAGTTCCCGGTATGCGTTGCAGTACCACTTAAATAAAGAAATTTTCCATTCGTTTCCGTTCTCCTTCCGTCTCCCCTTTCCCCCTCCCTGGTACTAAACTATATACATTAATTTTTCAAACAACTCACGCGCCACTTTTTTTCACTTAAAAATTCCGCCTTGCAAATTTTTTTATACAAATTCCATAACGCCAGAGTTCACTAGCAACAAACGTAAGCACAACAACTCACCAAAGTTTCATCGCAATCGGAGGAATAGTATAGGAAATAATTTTACAACTCCAGAGCTCACTGTTATACATATATAGAAGACATCAAATCATCAAAATTTCATCGTAATCGGATGAATGGTTTAGGAAAACACAAAGGACAAATAAAGAAACATTCACTTTTATATTTTAAGATTATATGAGGCATTTTGTTCGTTATTTAAAAGTCAACATCGCTATTTATCCTCTACTAGCTGACCCGGCTCACTTTGTATTGCCTTAGAATCAATAACTGGTAACTTATTAGCTTAATTAAATTCAGTTTTTTTATTAATTTATAAATTACACAATGAAGCAATTATCAATGCGCAACTGTCAGTGTTTTTTGTCAGTATCAGAGATAGCGTACGGATTTATATTTTTTGTAATTTTCTTACTTTTCCACTTATTTACGGGAATTGCGTTTCATTTTCTTTATACGTGTGAGTGAGATTTATTATAATTATTGTATTTTTTCCTTTGGGGGGTTCAGACATACGTTCACCGTTTGCCTCATTTTCGACTATTGACATTTGGTGTGTAAGAAAGAGGGGCAGCATTATATGCTTAAAAAAATCAGCGCATTGACATTTGACGTTTTTGATTTTTTGGAATTCACTCACTACTTAATATTATAATATTTATCACGATATTGCTGCAGCTCTTTCAAAAGATGAGAATTCGTTCCATACAAAATGTATGAGGAAAAGAATTTTCTTCATAATTTTTTATTCGTGAATTTTTCCGATGTTTAATAGTTATTCTGCTATTTGGGGCGGAGACAAAACAAATCAAAGATCATAAAAATCGGTCCAGCTAATTTCGAGTAATAAAAGTGTAACTAACCCGACTTTGTTTTATGTATTAAGATTTACAGCCTTACTAAAAAATCTCGTGATAATTTTATTCAATTGACAAACGGCCGCGGATGTGAAAACATTATTAATTAAAAAATTGTTCATTGAAAGAAATACACATTGTTTACACGGCCTGAGAGGGTATTTTATCTCTGTTTTAACGATTGATATCCGAAAGAAATTTGGAATATTTTCAACGTATTTTAAATGTCTTGTATATTTCTTATTTTTGAAGATGTTGTAAAAGCAAATACCTTTATAGAAACTAAATAGAATTGCCTTTTAGATTTTTGTATCTGAAATATACGATCGTTTTTGAAAATTGCAGTATTTTAAGTTTCAACATGAAAATATTTGAAAAAAAACAGCTGACTGTAAACATATTCTATTAAATGGTCGAAAAATTTAAGAAAATTCAAAATTTAAAAAACACACACCTCTTACTTTATGAATTTGGAAGAAAACTGTCACTTCACTTTTTATCTCGTTCATACAATTAAAAAGGATAAAAAAATATAATAATAATTCCGAAAAAATAACTGAAAAAATCAGACATCTTGGATTCATTTTTACGCAATTAATACGACGATTTCTCGAATTTGTTTATATTTACACATGCATGAGGCTTTTACATTATTAAATAATATTACTTTTATGGAAGTTTTATTAAATTCACGCAGAAAAGTCGTTAAAAAAATAAAATTTCAGAAATAACCTAAAACCTATCGTTAACGAAACTAAATCATCAACAAAACAATATTTAAAGGACTAAAACTGAAAAAAGTAACGCCAGCCGTAGGTAATTATGTTGAATTACACTAATATCACAGTGAATTGATCATTTAAACGAAAATTATCTTCAAAAACATAAAAATTAACTGCAAATACAACTGAACATTTATAAAACAAGATGGCTGCGGCGCCTGCGCAGATCTATTTGAGATTCAAGGGGACCAACATAAAAATCATAAAATACGTGATTGTGTTATTAGTAAAGACGTAAAAACACAGTGCACCGCGCAAGCAACAAATATGCAGTTGACCGCTCGTTAAGGCGTTTTGTTATTAGTAAGGCTGTTAGTGTGTAGAGAGAGGAGCAGCTGATATGTAGCAATCTGCTACTTCTGTTAGGGTGCTTTAGAATGAGATTAATGGCATCTAAAATGCAATACTACTGTATGTAATGTACCTACTTTGTGAGGCAAGTGGAAGATGCCTTATACACCGCTTGTTAAGTGGGTGCATGGTAAGATTGAGATTCGTACAGTGAAAACCATCACAGTGGTCAGCTTAGTTTCCTGGGGAAACTTTAGGACGCCAAACCCTGTCGGACGACAGAGTATGCCGAAATCTGCAGTGGCCTGAGTACTCATCCTCAGAGGTGGGCATATGGTGCTTATTCACAAGTAGGTCTACTCAAATGAAAGACAAGTTCTTCCGAAAAGACAAATACATCTATTTCATTAAGAGGATTACATATAATACAACACACTTACCCCCATCATAGACCGTTTTGTACTACCTAAGCTACCTAGCTAATTTTCTGCGGAGGGATGGGGACGCCTTCCTCCACGGGTCCGTGTCTGCTACAGCGCGGGCGGCAAGCCTGCCAGCTCAATCTCTCGGTCAAACCACGGCCGAGGATCATCCAGGTCCTCACCAATCACCACCGGTATCCATCCATCCGTGCGCTAGCGCTAGTTCCACGGCGTGCGCGGCAAAGTGAGTAAAGGAGGGTTCTCCCCCCAAATACGGATTTCATCCGATTAAATAAATGTCACAGCTTGTTCCCGACATTAAACAAGTACAAAGCGAGCGAGGATCGCCGGCCGTTAGCTTCGATTATTCCCGATACGGAAGACCACTTCCGGGTGCACATCGACACGCGTTTTTCAACTTCGGGTGCGATTTTAGTTCACGATTACACGTATTTTACTCGATTCGGCCACTAAAGGATTATTCGACATTTTCCAGGATAAGATGCCTCGATCAATATTAAAGGAACAATTGTTCCGCTCGACTTTAAATAAAAAGAAACTCATATCGTTTCAACTAGGCACTGTGACGTTCCCACCGGGTCTGCGCCCAACTAGGCCCTGTGGGTAAGTAATGCGGCCCGCAAGAATAATCATTTTTCTACCTATTCGCGCCGATATATGGCTGTCAAAAAAAACCCATCGACAATAATGAAATTAGTTATCAGTACCTGATTACAATTGTTGTGAATATTATATATTTTCATAACACAGCAGCAATGTATGTATAAGATTAAATCAAAATCATCAGCATTGACATTTGACATTTTGGATTTTTGGAATTCAACACACTTCAATATTATCGTTGCATTTATATTCCATACTTTCAAAATTATCGTCATGGTAAGTAGCATTGTAGGGGTCTTCGGAAACGTGAGAGAGATGCAAGTAAATGATTAAAATTAAGTACCTTACTCAAGATTCAACCTCAAAATCAAAAATTGGTAAATAGGTAAAGAGAAATCGTCCTATATCTCAGAACTAGGTTATGTGGAGTTAGAACCCTGTCTGTCTGAAATGACGATATATATTATAGTTTATTTTAAAACAACGTATTTAAATTATTATGTTTATTTTTTCCGTTATCAGACAACATCGCTAGCGAATGCTCATTATTTTGCTAGCTTCTGATTACTTCAGAGAACCCGATAACTTTATGACCTAAACCTAACCTAACTTAGAAAATTATAGAGAGTAAAATCATGCAATTTATTGAAGGCTAAACTTTATTATTTATTTGAGAAATTATTATTGATAATAAACAATTTACAATAACAAAAACATTACACGATACAATCACACGCATTTGTTTCTAAACCATTTTATTTTAAGAGGAAAGACAGCGCGGCCCGTTTCATACAAAACTTAATTTTGGATTTGAAGCCAAAATACTCAACCAAACTAAAAAAAAAAAGTTATATTTAGATCGAAATATATACATTTGTTACTTCCTTGCTACATTGATAAGATCATTTAAATAATAATAAAAAAATAAAAAAAATTAAGACACACTCAATTTACTCAAAAACGTACAAATCAAAAAAAAAACGAGTGTGCTTTAGACCACACGGCTTAAGTAAAACTACAAGACAAACCTCGCCCAATGAACCCAGGTATCCCTGCTGAGTTACCAAACGTAGCGAACGGGGTGACCTATGACCGGAGGCGTCTACTAATATCTACAGGAATTCCAAAAACTGAAAAAATCGAACTAATATCTATGAGAATCAAAGTGTTGACGAATATCTACAGCTCAAACTGTTGATTAATATCTATGAGAACCAAAGTGTTGACGAATATCTACAGCTCAAACTGTTGATTAATATCTATGAGAACCAAAGTGTTGACGAATATCTACAGCTCAAACTGTTGATTAATATCTATGAGAACCAAAGTGTTGACGAATATCTACAGCTCAAACTGTTGATTAATATCTATGAGAACCAAAGTGTTGACGAATATCTACAGCTCAAACTGTTGATTAATATCTATGAGAACCAAAGTGTTGACGAATATCTACAGCTCAAACTGTTGATTAATATCTATGAGAACCAAAGTGTTGACGAATATCTACAGCTCAAACTGTTGATTAATATCTATGAGAACCAAAGTGTTGACGAATATCTACAGCTCAAACTGTTGATTAATATCTATGAGAACCAAAGTGTTGACGAATATCTCCAGCTCAAACTGTTGATTAATATCTATGAGAACCAAAGTGTTGACGAATATCTACAGCTCAAACTGTTGATTAATATCTATGAGAACCAAAGTGTTGACGAATATCTACAGCTCAAACTGTTGATTAATATCTATGAGAACCAAAGTGTTGACGAATATCTACAGTACTGGCAGAGGTTGGATTTGCAATTGTGAATAGCATATTGGAATAACGTAATATTGCGTATGCAGTTTAAAAAACTTAATTTATGTAAGTATGTATGTAAAAATCCCTAATATCGGACTATTGGACACATTTAGCTGATTAGTCCAACCTATGCTCTGTAGATATTAGTTCAACCTAAGCTCTGTAGATATTAATCAACACTCTGAAGTTCGTAGATATTAGTTCAACATATGAGCTGTAGATATTCGTCAGACATACAGGCTGTAGATATTAGTATCTGGAGTCCTATGACCTAGGGGTGACATATGACATTGGAGTGAAATATGACCTTGGGGTGACCTACGACCTTGGGGTGACCATCCTTATCATTATCCTTATCACTCCCCAAGTCAAGCATGCGTAAAGGCCCGAACGTTCGCCTAGCAATCGATCACTGTTCGCATCGATTACCGTTCGCATGACATTTTTCGTAACAATCACCACTTTTCGTAACGCATTCACCAGCTTACCCCCCAAGTCAAGCGTGCGTAAAGAATCCTGAGGACAATAAACCTGATCGGATGAGGTCGGTTTGGGGAGACCCTTGACCTCTCCAGCTGGTCGGGATGGATTCATCACTCCTGGACACACTGACCCCTAGATTCCTTCCCACCACTCATACTTCTTCTCCTTCCTTCCCTTAAAAATACCCTCTGCACGGCATCCCCAAACACATAGGCCCTGAGTGAAATTATTTTCTACGCGGTCTCCTGTGTGTAGTTTATGTAAAAAATTAGCAAAAATAATGGCCAACTGTCCGTTCACCATTTGAGACGTGAATACTCTATTTGCGTTATACCGTGGAAGAAGGGCCTAACTCGTTCAAAGAATTTAATTACGGTGGCCGCCGTGGTCGAGGGGAAAGACTCTTGACTCACAATCCGAAGGTCGTGATATCTAATCTCGGCATGTGTAAATAAATTTTATAGGATTAATTTGTGTTATTTCACAATTAATAATTTTTTAAATAATATATAGTATATTTGCGGCACGTTCCAGAGTGAAAAATACTCTCAGAATGTTTTTTTAACATTAACTTCACACAGAAGGACCTGAGGAAAATAATTCCCCTCAGGGTCTATGTCATCTTTGGGGATGCTGTGTGGAAGGTCTTTTTAGGAAAAGGAAGGAAGATCTGGGAAGAAAATGGTATTAAGGGTGGGTAGGAATCTGGGGGTCAGTGTGTCCAGGAGTGATGGACGTACGAATTCATTCCTCCCACTGCGGTGCAAGAGTACGGCTGGAGAAGTCAAAGGGACTCCCTCAAACAATTTCTTCCGATCCGGCCTGCCATGCAGCTGGTGGGCAGGCGCATTCGTCACCAAAACCCAGACAAACCTCACCCTATGAACCCGGGCACCCCTGCTAAGTCAGCAAGCGTAGCGAACCACTAGGTATGAACTATGGCAGAGGTGCTGGTTATCCAATTAATAATTTCCGCGCCGGCGGTACCCATACCCGCCTCCCTAACAGAATTCAAGAATTGAGAATTGAAATGATTTATTCCGTGTTTGGTGACCAGATCTGAATAGCCAGGTACTTCCCCACCTTCCTCTTCCCCATCTCCTTCCCCTCTCAAAAATTTTTGTAAATATTTTAGTATCATGCCTGTCTTATGTATCGAAATAAGAATAAAAATTGACGTAAAAAATGTATTCATTAAAATAAAAACCATCCAAATGAAAGAAAACAAGTAACTGACTCACCCGAAGTAAATATTACTGAATTTAATAATATTATTAAATTTAAGAACATGTTGATTTATAAGCAGTCTCGATGCAACTGATTCTAGTGGATAATTATCTCCTACATAGGTTAAGGTAAGGTCAGAGATAACTAGTTATGCCGGTCAGTTAGTCGAGTGGTCATTAGCCATTGGCTTCCCCACAGGAGTCGCGATTTCAATCGTAACTAAGGAATGTTTTTCAATTTAAGAGGGTATAATTTTCATTTTCATTTTCATTCCTTCAAACGAAAAAATGACACGTACTTTCATACGACAGTACCAAATTTTGACATTTCTCTGCTTAAAACAGAAAAATGACACGTACTTTCATACGAGAGTACCGAATTTTGACATTTCTCTGCTTAAAACAGAAAAATGAAAAAATGACACGTACTTTCATACGACAGTACCAAATTTTGACATTTCTCTGCTTAAAACAGAAAAATGACACGTACTTTCATACGACAGTACCGAATTTTGACATTTCTCTGCTTAAAACAGAAAAATGAAAAAATGACACGTACTTTCATACGACAGTACCAAATTTTGACATTTCTCTGCTTAAAACAGAAAAATGACACGTACTTTCATACGACAGTACCAAATTTTGACATTTCTCTGCTTAAAACAGAAAAATGACACGTACTTTCATACGACAGTACCGAATTTTGACATTTCTCTGCTTAAAACAGAAAAACGAAAAAATGACACGTACTTTCATACGACAGTACCAAATTTTGACATTTCTCTGCTTAAAACAGAAAAATGACACGTACTTTCATACGACAGTACCGAATTTTGACATTTCTCTGCTTAAAACAGAAAAATGACTCGTACTTTCTTCATACGACAGTACCGAATTTTGACATTTCTCTGCTTAAAAATGAGAAAAAATGAAAATTCACCAGCTTTTTTAGTCAGGAGGGAAGAAGACCTCCAGAAAATAACATAAGAAAATACCTACTGCTCATCCGATTATTATTGCATACTCCTCCCTCTCCCTCCACACGCTGTCCCTAACCTGCACCTCATATTGCCATTGAATTACTATTATATTTATCATATTCGCACAATCTTACCTTATTATATTTTCCTTCTTATTATGTTTTCAACTTCTGTCAACTGCGAGATATTCTCTCTTTCTGTGCTCAACCATTATAATGTACTTGTCATATTTCAAGTATCTATACATATTACACCTCACATTATGTACACACATTCTCTGCATATTTTTGTTATTGGCACTAAACTGAAAAAGAGTCCCTGCCTCTAAGTGTTTTTTTATCAGAATGTACGTGGACTGAGAACAAAAACTGATACATTTCTTCGCAGTGTTACGAGCGGTGATTATGACGTGATTGGCATAACAGAGACCTGGCTTACAGATTCTATTTCAGATGGGGAGCTTTTGGACTCAAGATACAATGTATTCCGACGCGACAGAAGTATCCAAGGTGTAACAATGGGTGGTGGGGTGCTCTTGGCTGTCAAAAAGGAACTCAATGCAATTTGTAATAATTCATGGTGTTTTATAGATGAAGACATTTGGGTGACTCTTCGCATCCCACG
Source organism: Limnephilus marmoratus (assembly GCA_917880885.1). Lineage (NCBI taxonomy): Eukaryota > Metazoa > Arthropoda > Insecta > Trichoptera > Limnephilidae > Limnephilus > Limnephilus marmoratus. Next base: position 4,510,985 of record OU862928.1, on the reverse strand, counting down.
TGCAAATGGATTTACTAGCGTTCATCTTTGTTGTATTTACCTGTCCAAAAGCTTCAACTTCAATGCTCGAAAAATGAAAAACTCGCAATCAACTCAGACACAACCGGAAAAAAGTCAATTTTAAATCAAATTCTAGACTTTCTTCTTTTTTCCAAAAAAATATAAATTGATTTCGAAAGACTGTTATTTTATCTGGTAAAATTTTGTTTTTAATTTTTAAAAATATGATAATTTTTATTATTATAAGGTTATACCTTCGATCAAGTTGGGTTATACCGTTGGATGTTGGCAGATTTATTAAATTTTGTATTATAAAACACACATTTCAAATCATATAATCATGCAGTAAAATAAATCAGTTTGTCTATTTATTTACGAATTTATAAACGAAAATATATCAGATTTTTTGCACACTTAATTTGCTTAGAAATAATTGAAAAATTAAATATGCATATTTAAAAAATAAATAATAATCACGTGTTTGAGCGTTTTTATTGCTAACATGAATGTAGGTATATATTAAAGCAAATTTTGAATGAAATAAAATCGACATGGATTTATTATTTAAAAATACTGGTACGGAGAATAATTAATCTTTCGCATTGAAACCGCCCTGTACAATCGCAAGAATATCTTTCATTTCATTCCTCCAAGAAATTGGAGTTTTCGACCGCAGCTTAATCGGCCTTGAAAAAGGCTCATTTTTGTAAAAATAGATTATGTCAACAGTGTCCGAAAAGTCGTGGTACAACCCGAAAGTAGGTGAATCTATATTTTAAGATTAGTTCCACACAAGAGGCCACAAAGATAATAATTTACTCCAACACCTATGTCATCTTTGGAGATGCCGTGTGGACGGTCTTTTTAGGGAAAGAAACTGACGGAAGTGTGAATCCATCCCTCCAACTGCAATGCAAGGCGATGGGTCGAGAGTCCGGCTGGAGAGGTCAAATGATCTCCCTCAACCAGTCTCTCCCGATCTGGCCTACCACGCAGTAGGTGTAGACTCCAAGGTACAGACAAAAATTACATCATGAACCCGAGCACCCATGTGAAGCGACCAAATGTAGCTAATCACTTGGGGTGACCTATGTGAGTGGTGTTAGTTATCCAATAAATGGAGCTGCAGTACCCATATCCGCCTCCCAAATTAAAAAAATCACATTTGGAGTCGATTTCTCACAAAACTTTTTTGATTGGATATTTAAAATCTGAATTTTTTGGATCAAATTATTTTTTATTTAATCGGTGAGATTTTATTTAATCGGTGAGGCATCCCAAATTGGGGTATGTTGTGAGGCTGAATGCACTGTAAAAGGGAAGGAGATAGGAAAAATAAAGATGGGGAAGGGCCTGTCTATTCAGATCTGGTCACCAAACACGGCTAAAGCCATTTCAAGCAAAGTTGCAATTCTAGATGGTGGTCTAACTCCTTATGATCCCGATGAGTATATTCCACTCTGGAACGTAATAATAAATTCAATTTCTTTACATATTTATAGATAACCTTCCTTCAGATACGTTTTTAGATTTTCACGGCCAAAAGTATTTTCGTTATTTGTTTTTGGGGTGTTATGCCGTGTTGCGCTACCTCCTTCTTTAGTCAACTTTTGGACAGCGTTTCAGTGCAAAAAAAAAGTACATAAAAAAAAAAAAAAAAAATAAGAAAAAAAAAATTACACATCCACAAGATCTGCCGGATATGCCCTGGTGATAGACACTGCAACGCTGTCCGAAACGTTGGCTAAAGAAGGAGGTAGCGCAACACGGCATAACACCCCAAAAACAAATAACAATAAAACCTACCTTTACGTTATGCAGTAATTCATAGTTCTTCTATGAATTATCAATTACTGCATAAACTATTATAATAATTATCAACCATCATATCCCATAAACATTCTGCCTTTCATTCTATAGCCACGGAGAACTTTTCACCCCTCCAGCCGGACTCTCTCGACTCATCACCTTGCACCGCACTGGGTTGGATGGATTTATATATTATTGTCATTGATTGTCACATACATTGACCCCTAGATTCGTTCCCATCCCTCATACGTATTTCATCGACCCTCCACATAACATCCCACAAAATGTCATAGATAGAAAAAAAATATTATATAAACTTAAGTATTAAAAATAATACGTATAGCAAATGATTTTTTTTATTTAATATTCAACAAAGGTTGATTAAAAATTAAGTTTTATTAAAAAAATGGCACAGTTTAATGAAATAGTTTTATTTACAAATATTCAACAAAGGTTTATCTGAAATATTTAACAAAAGTTTCCCACCCCGCCTCCTCCACCTCCCCCCCCTCCCCCACTCCCGCTTCCCCCCCTCCTCCCTCCCCCCTCCCCTCCCCCCCCATCTCTCCCTCCCTCCCGCTTTCCATACATTCAGTTTTCAAACCTCGCGTGTCACCAATAGCAATTTGTTTATACAAATTTCATAATGCCAGAGCTCACCTGAAGTTTTATAAAAACCTTGTCTTGACTCCTGACAATAAGGAACACACAAAAAAAAGAATTATCCAATTTGGTGCAGCCGTTCGAAAGTTATGCGCTTAGCAACACATTCAGCGATTCATTTTTATATTATAGAATAAGTTTGCATAACAAATAGCATGGGTTAACAAGACAGTTTTATTTACAATTATTCAACAAAGTTTTAACTAAAATGAACTAGTAAAAAGTAATATAGTAAATAAAATAGGTTTTCTACAAATATTCAACAAAGTTTTAACTAAAATGAACTAGTAAAAAGTAATATAGTAAATAAAATAGGTTTTCTACAAATATTCAACAAAGTTTTAACTAAAATGAACTAGTAAAAAGTAATATAGTAAATAAAATAGGTTTTCTACAAATATTTAACAAAGTTTTAACTAAAATGAACTAGTAAAAAGTAATATAGTAAATAAAATAGGTTTTCTACAAATATTCAACAAAGTTTTAACTAAAATGAACTACTAAAAAGTAATATAGTAAATAAAATAGGTTTTCTACAAACATTCAACAAAGTTTTAACTAAAATGAACTAGTAAAAAGTAATATAGTAAATAAAATAGGTTTTCTACAAATATTCAACAAAGTTTTAACTAAAATGAACTAGTAAAAAGTAATATAGTAAATAAAATAGGTTTTCTACAAATATTCAACAAAGTTTTAACTAAAATGAACTAGTAAAAAGTAATATAGTAAATAAAATAGGTTTTCTACAAATATTTAACAAAGTTTTAACTAAAATGAACTAGTAAAAAGTAATATACGCTTCTCAAATTATACGGAATCCATTAAATTTCACAATTTCAAATCCCTCCAAACACGACGTCTAATTTTTGATCAAATCCTATTGTTTAAAATTCTAAATAATGGCCTGGACTCACCAGAACTTACCAATTTAATAAATTTTCATATTCCGTCAAGATCCACCCGACAATCCGACTTATTTTATTTACCGTCATGTAGAACAAATATTAGAAAAAACTCCCCAATTCCTCGCGTATGTGCACAATATAACACAAAATTTCAAAGTATTGACATTTTTAGTAATAACCTAAAGAAATATCGATATGAAGTTACACGTACGACCGATTATTAATATACAATGTATACAATGTATCGGGAGCATCTCCTAGCCTTTTCCTATATTCCCCTTCCTCTCCCCTTCCAATAACCCAAAATTAATTTTAAAATATTAAAACTTCATTTCCCATGTACTCTAGCATAAGAAACTTCTGTGGCTTGACTTCAGTTCATTTGTATATTTATCACTGTATATTATGTAAAAGCTGTTTGTTTCTTACAAATAAATAAATAAATAAATAAATAAATAAATAAATAAATAAATAAATAAATAAATAAATAAATATAGTAAATAAAATAGGTTTTCTACAAATATTCAACAAAGTTTTAACTAAAATGAACTACTAAAAAGTAATATAGTAAATAAAATAGGTTTTCTACAAACATTCAACAAAGTTTTAACTAAAATGAACTAGTAAAAAGTAATATAGTAAATAAAATAGGTTTTCTACAAATATTCAACAAAAGTTTATTTAAAATTATGTTTGCATTACAAAAACACAGCTTAGTATAATGTTTTTTTACAAATATTCAACAAAGGTTATATAATTAAATAAAATAGGTTTTTAGAAATATTTCCCAAAGGTTTATTGAAAATTTAATTTGTACTTAAAAAATAGCACTGGTTAAAAAAAAAGTTTTTTTACAAATATTCCACAAAAGTTTCTCCGAAAAGAAGTAGTAAAAAGTAATATAGGTTAATAAAATAGGTTTTAAACAAATATTCAACAAAGTTTTGTTTAAAATTATGTTTGAATTTATGAAATGAACTAGTAAAAAGTAACTTAGGTAAATAAAATAGGATTTCTACAAATATTTAACAAATGTTTATTTAAAATTATGTTTATATTTATGAAATGAACTAGCAAAAAAAAATATATGCAAGTAGATGCATAAAGTAGAATTTCTAGAAATATTCAATAAAAATTTCTTTTTTTTAGATTTTCACGGCCTAAATAATTTTCGTTATTTGTTATTGGGGGGTTATGCCGTGTTGGGCTACCTCCTTCTTTAGCCAACGTTTCAGACAGCGTTGCAGTGTCCATCATCAGGGCAAATGTTATACACATCTACCAAATCTGCCCTGATGATGGACACTGTAACACTGTCCGAAATGTTGGCTTATGCAGGAGGTAGCGCAGCATGGCAAATAATAAAAAAATCATTTAAATTTATGTTTGAATTAAATATAGCTCAGGTTAAAAAATTTTTTTTTTTTTAATTAACAAAGGATTATCTAAAATGAACTAGTAAAAAGAAATATAGGTTTTAGGAAAATTTAAAGGTTTATTTAAAATTTTAATTTAAAGGTGTTCACAAAGGTTTATTTAAAATTTAAAGGTTTATTTAAAATTTTAATTAAAGGTTTGTATTGAAAAAAATATCGCTGGTTAATAAAAGACTTTTTTTTATATTATTATTCAACAAAAGTTTATCAGAATAAATAGTAATACAGTAAACTTAATAGTTTTTCTACAAATATTCAACAAAATTTTTATTTACAATTACTTATGTTTGAATAAAAAAAATAGCTTATTTAACAAAAATTCATCAAAAGTTCATCTGAAATCAATTAGTAAAAATTAATATAGGTATTGAAATTATTCACAAAGGTTTTTTTTTAAATTAAGTATGCATTAAAAAATATGACAGGATAATAAAATAGTTCTTTTCCAAAATATTCAACAAACGTTTATCTGAAATGAAGTAGTAAAAAGTAATATAGGTAAATTAAATAGATTTTCAACAAATGTTTCTAATAACATACAGGACTATGCTTAGTTATAAGATATTTAAGTGTCTATTTTATTTTATTTTACTGTTACATGTTTTACTCATATTATTTCATATCTAGTTTTACTACTAAATTCTTTAAAAAAAAAAAAAAATCGATATTTCATTACATAATATATACTGTTCTTATAATCTATGTAAAACCCCGGTTGGGCGTAAAACCAAACAAAATTAAGTTAAAATTATATGTGAACAAATTACCACTTACAATTATTAGTTCTAAAGTATAGACTTATAACAACAATAAAGAAATAGTATTTTAAGGCGATCCACTAGTTCACTACTGTGCCGTGGACAGTAGTTCTTCGGTGGACGTCATAGGGTTCACTTTGAATCGTCGACTAGCGGCCGTATTGTAAAATATCAACGCGAAAATGCATATTTTATTTTATTTTGGGAAGATTGGGTGTAAATATCAACTTTTTTTGCGATGATTATAAAACAAACTGAATTTGCCACATTACACAATAAAACCATATCCGAAAAGGGGTTTATAAATAGGAGAGTTTGGACTTGAAAGTGTGTTTTTAGACCTTATACTTTATTTTTTTATAGGCTTATTAAAAGACTTATAAAAAAAATTACCGATATTTTTAAGGGCCAAGGTATGTTCCACACGCAGTATTTAATTGAAGCATCTATAATACATCTAAGCGATCAAATTTTCAAAACAAAAACATATGATTTTGTATGATTTTGCATTATTTACTATGGCTTCATCTTAATTTCAATTGAATACCCAGTACGAGCATTATGTAGAACTTTCCAACTCCTTAGGGAACGTACCCATACTACGTGACCTCTTCGGGGGGGGGGGATCTTCAAAATGTCACGCTTCATACAAATGAGCGGCGATTTGCTTAGGATTTTGGTCACCGGGGGGGGGGGGGGGTTAAAAATTAAATATCTCGGAGTGATCATTGATCAAAACCTGATGTGGAACAGAGATATTTCAGGGCTAGTAAAGAGAATAAGGAAATGTATATAGGTATTTGTTAGGTTAAGAATATTATAAATGTGAAAATAATCAAAAATGTGTATATGCCCTTGTTCAATCTTTACTTATCTACGGAATTATAGGTTGGGGAGGATCTTACAAAAACAATCTAAATTCTACTGAGTTTAGATTGTTTTTGTAAGATCCTCTCACGATATCGAAAGTTTTGCAAAGAATCATCACAAAAGTAATACTAAAAACAATATAACCTTCTAAACAGAATCACTTTTTAAAAAGCTTCCATTATTAAAATGTGTTACGAAAAAAATAACAAGGGATATCACGAATTTTACAAACTAATGAGAAAAGGAAATCAATTTATTACACCTAATTTTAAAACGACACAAATGCACTATACACTAAGTCATAAAAACCACAACAATCTTTCTTCTGAATTGTGATATATTATATACCAATCAGAACAAATAAATAAAATGATGTAAACAATTTTACAAAAGAAACTTAAAATAAAAATAAATATTTTATATGAAACAAATTATAACATACAACCTAAGTAAGAATCGGGCTTCCTTATCAGGCACAACAGCTTTTCTTTATTGATAAGGTATACATTTATTTATTTATTAACTATCAGACCCGGCCACACGTTGCTGTGGCTAATGAAACACAACGCCATTACCCAACCTTTATAAAATCCACACCACCCGCTTGCCCGCTGCCTGAATTGAATATTTAAATTTCTCGGCTTTCCTCTACTATAATAAGCATGTATTGTATATATTAACCTTCCTCTTGAATCACTCTATCTATTGGTGAAAACCGCATGAAAATCCGTTACGTAGTTTAAAAGATCAATGCGTACATACATTTTGAGCGACTTAATTTTATACTACGTAATTATGATAATAATTTACGGACAATAGTCCATTAAAAACGTATAATAACACGAAAAATAATAAATAAACAAAAACAGAGATGACAGCGAAGGTAGAGCACATATAAATAAATAGCAATAACAATATAAAATGTAAAAAGTACATATAACCAAGTTATTTGGAAAAATAAAATGTCAACACCTGTGAATACGGAATGCGACGTCAGACAAGGGGGAAGCTTATCACCGATTTTATTTAACGTCTACATGAACGATTTAAGCGATAAACTCACCTCGGCAAACGTAGGCTGTCACCTGGGAAATAACTGTGTAAATAACATTGCGTATGCAGATGATATGGTCATTTTGTCACCAAGTATAAAAGGACTGAGAAAGCTGTTAAAGATTTGTGAAGAATACGCTGCTGAACATAATATGGTCTATAACCCCACTAAGTCTGTGTTGCTCGTATTCAAGTCAGGCGCAGGCACCATGAAAGTATTACCCGTCAGTCTAAACGACACAAAAATAACAGAAAAAATCGAGGTCAAATACTTGGGACACATCGTAGCAGCGGACCTCAGTGATGATTCGTATATTGAGCGACAGAGAAGATCACTGTGCATAAGGGCAAATATGATTTCTCGAAGATTTAACAAGTGCAGCCCAGCTGCAAAACGGCAACTTTTTAACACATACTGCACGAGCCTATATACCTCGGAGTTGTAGACCAACTTCAACAAAGCGTCACTAAAAAGAATGGAAATACAGTACAACAATTCATATCGAACGCTTTTTGGGTTGTCCTGGTACTGCAGTGCCACCGAGATGTTTGAAGAAGGGCGCGTTCCCGGATTCCGAACACTAATAAAAAAACGGATCACCAGCTACAGAACGCGATTGGCCTCGAGCGAAAACACTCTTGTGATGGCAGCATTCCACTTCTGGCAGGGTCCCATTTATAAGCGATGGAGCCACTTCCTGATGAACTAGATGACAAAAAGTTAACATTTTCTCAAATTTTATTTTTATTTTTGTATTGTGATTATTTTCTTTTATTTATTTCCTTTCGTTTTGTAAAAAAAAAAAAATATCTTTCATCTTGAAATATTTTAATTTAATGTATTATATATGTATAATATGGAACTCGTGGGACTGCACAACCCTCCCCGAGATCTGGAATAAACGAATAAAAAAAATATATATATATATAGAAGACACTACAAGTCAAAGCATGAAGAAGCATTTAAATATTGCGTATCGACCGCCGAAAGTCATTGAGTTTTAGAGCTCGTTCACATTGAGCATATAAATATAAAAGATCATAGCACGCCACATATCGCTCTCCATACAATCCCTTCAGACCGTTCACACCTGAGCGCTTTAGTGCACATCAACCATAGACAATGCACATCTTACGCCGTAACCGCTCCTGAGGCGATATGCCAACAGTTAAGCGCCCCCCACTCCGACGAAAACAGGAGAGGGGGTCATTTTAATTACGGAGCTGCCACGGGTGACAGATGTCAAGTTTATAGATTCAGTACAAAAAATGCGCACTCCGTGGCCGCTCGCTAGTTCAACTGACCCCCTCTCCTACCATAGGAAGAAATATTTTATCTGCGCCGTGTGAACGGCATGAAACATAAGCGCTCGCGGTTCAACAGATACCTGCTAGCGGTTGTATTAGATGTCTGAACACCCCTTTATACCAAAAAAATCAATGCTTTGACTTGCGTTGACAAGTATCGACATCTGTATAAGGGAGAATGGTATCCATAATTAGTAGAATATTGATTAAGGAATTTCAATTCATTATTTCGGAGTCTACGGGAAGGTATGTTGAACTGGATGAGTTGTAACAAAGCAGGTGTATCAGTAATATTGTTGATAAATTTAAATATGCAAATTAGATCAGAGTTATTTCTACGTTTTTCTAAAGAAGAAATGTTTAAAATGTGTTCAATTTCATCATATGAGTACTCGCCTCTTTTAAGGCCCAACCTCCAATACATGACCAATGACCAATGACCAATGATGACCTTAAATATAATATTTTGTTAAATAAATGTATCAATTTGACCCTTATTCTTTATATTACAATTAAAAATCTGCAGCGGGATACCAATGCAAAGTTGATACTATGGAACTACTAATATCCATACTCTTAGGTTGATACATACAAGTTAACTAAAATACTCATATTATGGTTTGCTTGTTGGTTGGAAACGGGGTCTTTTTAAATTTGATTGCGGTAAAATTGATTTAAATTGCATTGAACCGTATCAAAAAAAATATCCACAAAATCTGGAAAAGTGTTAAAATATTGAATGTAGGTATTGCTAAGCCCTGTCTTAGATTAATCCACTGTTTCTAAAAGTCCTTTCAGAATTTTGGCAGTGGCGGTGTGGCCACGAATTTCGGCCAGCTGCGCGGGAGTTCTGTGTTCTGTATCTTTCGAATTCAACACCGCCACCAAATGCCTCTTGTCTCCCCGAGGAAGCACAGTGCCGCCCCGCAACGCCATCGCAAACACTTTCTCGGCTAAACGCAGCAGTCGGGTGACAGATGAACTGCTGGAACATTGCAGAGGAGTGCGATCGTCGCTTCTGTCTCGAATGTTGTAGCACGCACCGTGCTCCAACAGACAACTCACGATATCGATGGCTCCTTTCTTAGCCGCAACGTGCAGAGCTGTAGAACCTTCCAGTACGGTTTTAGCGTTGATAAACTTACGGTAACGGCTCGGTTTGGTCTTTTTTACGTTCTGCAACAAGAGTAGCACCGTTTGTCCGCAAGATCGGAGCGTGGCGAGGTGCAGGGGAGTGTTCCCCTTCTGTGACACGGCAGTAGGGTCGGCTCCGTTATCTAGCAGCACCTCTGTAATCTCTACAGTGACGGCAAAGTGCAGTGCCGTTCTCCCCTCGCCATCTGCAGTGTTAACGTCCGACCCATTCTCTATTAAATTACAAATCTTACCCTTATCTCCTTTATCGGCTGCGTTTAACAAATCAAAATCACAAGGAGGAATATAGCCGACATCTTCATTCCACATTGTTTTGATTTGTTTATCAATATAATTCAGAATTTCATCCAGTTCTGCGAATTTTGGGTGGTTTGGACCATAGACGGTATTCCTGGCATTCAACCCTGCCTTGTGAACCTTCAAAGCATCAGTATAATTATTTCGACGGAGATATAGACGCGTGATTAGGTCTTGAGTTTGAATAGTGTCCACGTGTTTGAGTCCCAAGACAATCTTCTGAATGGCTAATGTTTCTAGAAATATTTCCAAAGCTTCATCAAATTTCTCTTGGCTTTCAAGAACAACTGCCAAATGGCACTTGGTACGAAGAGTTTTGGCGTGATTTTGTCCGAATTTTTTTTTTTGATATTCGCACACAGTTTGAAATAAAGTAAACGATTCATGGTACTTCCGCTGACCCCACAATGCTGCGGCAATATTGAATTGTTCAGAAATAGTGCTAGGGTGATGACTACCGAAAGTGATTTTTCTTATTTTGTAAACCTCTGTACTCAACCGCAAGGCCTCTTCGTACTTCTTCAGGGTTAGAAGCACAATCCCTGCGTTGGATTTAGTTAGCATTAGTTGCCTATGTTTTTCGCCCAGTGCTTCCTGTTGCCTCGGCAAAACTTCCTGGAATATATCCCACGACTCTTTGGTCCTTCCTAGCCGGTTTAATAATGAAGCAAAGATACTCCTGGTTTTTAAGGAGTCTGGGTGGTGAGGACCAAGTACTACCACTCTCTTTTTATATATTTCTTCCAACTTGGGCAGAGCTTCAGAAATCGTTTGAGGTGTGCTTTGATCGATTGATGCTATCACCATTTCGTATTGTATGTCCAGCGTTCCTGGATTATCCTCTCCTAATATTTTGATTCTATCACATAGCATCTGATTTAAAATATTCAGGGCTTCTGTGAATTTTCCATTTGCAAGCTTTGATTTAACGTTCAATAAGGTGTGAGATGTATTAGCCTGTGAAATCTGCTTTAACTGATCTACATTGGGGAAATCATTTTTCATAGCAACACCCACAAGTGAGTTGCCATCGGTATCGCGAGACTTCATTACCGCTTTTATGATTTCTACGTCCTTTATTTTGTTAAAATTTTTGATTACCTTAACATCGCGGGTTCGTACTCCACTAAAACATAGTTCAACAAATTTCAGTAAGGATTTGATATCTTTTTGTGTGGCAAAATCTGACGGAGTCTTCATTTTATCAGTTCTAAGGTTGTATGTTGCGCCGTTCTTCAACAAAGATTTAACTATTTCTGTATGAGAACATTCAGACGCATAATGAAGAGGACCATTGCCACCCTTTCCAACAGCATTAGGATTGGCTTTGCTCTTTAGCAATATATCACAAACCTTCGAAAAGCCGCTCCGGGAGGCAATATGTAAAAGTGTTGCATTATCAAAACAGTTTACATTTAGATATTTTGCGTTATCTTTTACCAAAATGTCAACAATCGAAACATCATTTCTTTTGACGGCATTAAACAGTTTTTCAATTGACTCTAACATTTCTTTAATATCTCGACTTTTAGTCAAATCTAAAGGGGTTCTACCAAACTTGTCCCTGCTATCAAACACTGCACCGCTGCGTAATAACAACTTCATCATATCTGTTTGTCCCAGTTCAGCGGAATAGTGAATAGGTTGGAAACCATTTAAATCAGTGGAATTAATGTCAACACGTTTGTCTATTAAGTATTGAGCCACAGTTAGCTGCCCTCTTGCCGCGGCAAAATGCATTAGGGTACATCCATCGGGTCCCGTATCATCGACACTCATCCCAAAGTCCAGGAAGAAGCTCAATATGCTATGGTGGCCATGTTTAGCGGCTATGTGGATTGGTTTAAGGCCAAGTCTGTCCCTAGCATTTACGTCAAATTTTCGGTCTACCAAGAGTTTTGTTACTTCAAGATTACCCGCTTGAGCCGCGATATGCAGTAATGTCCAGTTGTCATCACTTCTCTCGTTAATGTTAACGCCTCTTTGTTGTAGCATTAATAAGGTGTTTGGCAAATGGGTGTTGGTATCTGTCAGCTCTAACGGCATTCTATTCATCGAAAATCTGATACAAGAGTTTGCTCCCCGATGGAGTAATTTATCCAAAATATCTGGCTTGTTCATAAGGACAGCATAATAGAGTGGCGAGAATTCAGGATCCGCATGATTGACATCGGCTCCATTTTCTAGCAAAACATCAATCATCTCTGTATGTCCAAACGAGGCGGCAATCGATAGTGGTGATGGATTGTGCAAGCAATCTGCAACTTTAATACCTCTTTTTATCAACGCCTTGGCAATTAGCCCGTCACCATTTTTAGCAGCCACATATAGGAGGTTTAAACCGTTTTCATCTTTAATATTGATGTCAAGATCTTTATTCTTCAACAAAGATTCGAATATATATCTATGCCCTGATGTAATTGCAGTTAACAAAAGTTTACCTCCTCCAACATTAACATCCGCATCTCTGGCAATCAGCATATCCAACATATCTTTATTGTTGTTCCTTGCTGAATAGCACAATGCAGAAGATCCTGTAACATCCAAGTGATTCACATCCGCTCCATGCTTTAACAAGATTTCAGCAGCTGCCTTTTGATTCACACTTGACGCCAGGTGTAATGCGGTGAGGCCATAATTGTCTTCGGCATCAACATCAGACTTTCCCCGGAGCAATGCTTCTACCATTGGACCGTCTCCAACTAATGACGCAATATGCAAAGCTGTTCTGTAAAGTCTGCATCTCTCATTAACATCGGCTCCATATTTAAGCAATATTTGAATACTTTTCTCGTTGCCAGTTTCAGTAGCAGCTAGGAGCAATGGTGTAAAATTATCGCTATTTTTATAGTTTATTTCAGCTCCGTTTCTCATCAATGCTTCTGAAATTACTTCATGACCATTTACAGCACTGAGATGCAAAGCAGTAAAGCCTTCTTTGTTTACGAAATTTACATTAGCTCCTGCAGTAAGCAAAAATTTCACCACTTTTAGGTGACCTGCTCGTGCGGCCAGGTGCAATGCCGTTTCCTGGACTGAATCTTGAGTATGGATGTCGATCCCCTTTTGGATTAAAGTCTCAACAACAGAAGTATGGCCCAGCTGAGCAGCGATATGTAATGCTGTCATACCTTTAACATCTCTGCTATCCATCAAAGCACCATTCCGCAACACGAGGTCGATTATATCGGCATGACCTCCCTCGGCAGCAAGCAGAAACGGGGTAAGGTCATCATTTCTTACAGCATTCACATTGGCGTTGTGTTGCAGCAGTAAATTTACGATAATTGAATTCCCTTTAGAAACAGCTACATGAAAAGGGGTGCTATTGTATGCCACATCTCCGTTATTAATAAAGGCTCCTTTTTTCAAGAGGATCTTGACAATCTCTTCATGACCATTAGCCACTGCAAAAAATAATGAAGAGTTACCTCTGCAGTCTCTGAGGTTCACATGAGCTCCCTTCTCTAGCAGAATGTTTAAAACCTCCCGATGACCATTCATTGCTGCCAGATGCATTGGAAAGATGCCAAAGTCATTCTTAGCATTAACATCAGCTTCATTAAGTAGCAAGTGCTGTACCATTTCTACAAGACCGAATGTTGCGGCTAAGTGAAGGGAATTATTTCGTGCAGTCCATAAAATTTCATCCACATTTTCCTCTTTCCCCAAGAGGATGTCAAACAAATCTAAGTCGTTGTTCATCACAGCATAATGCAAAGGATGATAACCTAAAATATCTTTGATAGTTTTTTTAGCTCCCAGTGAAAGCAATGTCTCAACGGTTTTCTTGTGACCATTTTGAGAAGCCAGGTGTAACGGTGTCTTTCCAGCACCATCAACTTGATTAATTGCACTTTCCATTTCAGTAACCAAAAAATTTACGGTCACATCCCTTCCAAATTTTGCGGCTATGTGTAGTGCAGTTTGACCATTGACATCTTTCGCTTCGGTCCTAATAAGTTTCAATTTGGTCAAAAATTTTAGAGTCTCAATATTGGATCCCCGCGCAGCATAATGTAGTGTAGAAGAGAAATCTATCTTTCTTGAACATATGTCAACACCTTTGGCGATTTCGGATGCGAATTTCGCAAAGTTCCCGTCAAGCAGAGACTTCCACATTTCCTTCTGTTCGTTAAGAATAGATAAGCCCCGCTCGTATCTCTGCCTCAGTTGTTTGATATTATGTTTTGAAATGTCCCCAATCTTAGAGTTCAGTAAATGGTCTTTACTTTCAGTAAGTTTTGCCGCATTTAGGAGCACAGCAGACCAAGCGTCAGTTGGCAGAATGTCTACCAAGGCGTTCCCGTGAGCCAAGTGGTTGCGCATGCTCTTGCCGCTCAACAGAGGCACATCTCCATCTAGGTACAGCACATTGTTGGGAATACTCTTGGAGCCATCTAATAGGTTCATGGTATCCATAACTAGAGCTTCTACCGTAAATCTATATGTGGTCTTATCTTTATGGAGTAAAGCAAGATGCTCGTTTAATTGACCGCACATTCTACCAGTTCCTATGGTGTTTCTCAGTTCATTCAATTTCATAGTAAGTTGTTCACCAATATTGATTTTGCTGATGTTTTTAACACTCTTTACTGTGCATTTTTCTTCTGCGTAATCGTTTTTATTAAAGTCTAATAATATTTGTCTGCTATATTCATCAATAGATTTAATATTTCCCTTGTCGAGTGATCCAGAAATGTTACTTATAGAAATCTCTAATTTAATTTCAAAGGTACTTTCTGGGTTAATTCTCTTAGATACACTTTTGTAAAATTTTGATAATAGGTTTCCTAATATATAAAAGCTTTCTAATTCTGAAGAGTTTTTTTGTGACGGAAAACTATCCAAGATTCTCTCAGCCACACATTTCGTATTCCTCATCATGTTGCAAATATATTTTGGACTACGGACGTCAGCGTGAACGTAATTGGTATTAGTTAATGCTTTTAAACTGAAGTATTCTTTGTGTGTTAAACGATGTTGTAATTTCGTTTTGTCGAGGACATCTTTCATGTCAGCAAACAGTTTTTTCTCATATGGCGTTTGATCTTCTATTTTTCTAATGAGATCTTCAATTCTGTGATCTTTAGTCACTGTATGTGTATTCTCAATAACGTAAACATTTTTGAAAATATTTGTAATTTCTTCAAATTCTTCTACACCATCACTATTGATGAGCTTGGTCAGCATACACTTTATTTTATCTAATTTGTTGAAGTATGTGATCTCAGTGATAACAGACGCAATCTTTTTTATGTCATTTTGAATGTTAGAATATAGTAAGGAGTTTTCTAACTCCAGGTGTGGTTTGGAAAGAGAGTTGCGTATGTCTTTCAGGACTTTTCTGGTTTCTTTGGGTGCAGATAGAAGAATAAGATCGCTCACGGCCGGAGAGAGCTTGGGGCTGTCCAATGTGTTCTTGAGATGCTCTCCCGTCACCTGGAGGGCCCTTTTGATAGTCAACTGTCCGGTTCTAGTAGCAGGATCTGCCAGCAAGGCCGCTTCTAGATATGTCTCCATTATATGGAGTGAGGATACGTCTCTCACCTCTTTATAATCAGCATATAAGTCTGGATATCTGGTTATGATGGCATCAGCAACATCTTCGCAGCTTAATGTTAACGGTTTCCGAAGGGTAAGAACACCTGTAGACTTTATGTGCTCTTCCAATTCTTGCAGGGCAGAGGCAAACTTATCCAGTTCCTTCAGTAACTTCTCTTTCTTCAGTACGGACAGATAGAAGATATTCAATTCTTGTTGCTTAATGTGGGCAGATGCAAAGCACACCAAGCAGAACTCAATTTCTTCCCAGGGCAAACTATTGTATGTCGACTTCAGTTGTTGTTTCAGTATGTGGATATTCTGAGCTATAAACCTGGCCGTGTATAAAAAGTGACTGTCCACTTCTTCATAAGTATTAATTTGAGCAATATTTTCCACAAGTAGTAGAATGCGTTCTTGGATATTGGATATTGATACGGAAGTGACAGGAAGCGTTCCGTCGTCTTTGAAGAAGAAACGTAGATCAAGCAACGTGTATTCGACAAATAGGCGCATTTCCTCTGACACGAAGACATTGTTTAAGAGTAATTCCTCGTAAGACTCTGCGAAGAGTCGCTCAGAGAGTTCAGAGGTTACTGTCCCGAGGAGTGTGCGGAGGAGCTCCACATTACTGGAGCGGATGGCGTAGTACACGGCATCATGTCCTTCATCTTTCTGCTCCACTGAATACCAGCGGGTATCAGCAACGATTGCCCCATCAGAGGGGGAGGATGTGTCATCCTCCAATAAGAAGTGTAATAAGTCAGCCCTGTTGTGTTTGCAAGCCAAGGTCAAGAAGGGGAAGGAGGGAGAAACCATCCCCTGAAGTTGTCTCAGGTCTGCGTGGGACTGGCAGGCCAGGAGAGCTGACACTTGTCTCGCCTTATCTGCTTCCATTGTCAGTCACACTGCACTACACTACACTGTCACTGCCTACTACTATTGCTACTGCTTTTTACTACCAACCAATAACCACTGCATACAAAAAAACACTAACAAAAATTATTATTGGAAAACTCGAGCGATCTTTTGTTTTAAAAGGCGCGACACCTTGCTTTATATCAAATCTGATCAAAGTATAAACAAAATGCATTATTTTAAGTTGAACTTATCTGAATCTCTTTTAGATTAGATTAGACCAGCGTTTCCCAAAGTTATATCTTTTGTAACTGCTTATTTTTTATAAATTATTTTTATTAATTAATTCGTAGAACTCAATTTATTTTTATTTATTTAATTAAAATTTAGTAATGTATTTTTCTTTCGGAAAGTGACATTTAGATTTGTATAAATACGTCGTCTCAAAGTGGTTCAACCACAGTTTGAAAATGGTCTTGTAAACCGAAACAGCTGTAATAAAAATACATATCAAAATACTTGCAGAACTTGATAAAACATCATCAAATTTAATTTTAATTAAATTTTTAAAAATTTAAATAAAAATGCTTATTTTTTACTTCCCCTTTACGATTCACTAAATTTTTACCACACATGCAATGCAAAATAGAACGGATTTCATTCTATGAAGTTTTCGTAGTATAGGTGTTATGAAAAAAAATAACATTTTCTCTATACGTACCTAATCTAAAAGTCGTGCGACATTTACTCAAAGCTGACTACAGTACGGGCCTTGGCACGCGACAGATTTTGAAGAGTCAGGTGATCAATCAGTACCAACGACAGTTTGCAAATGGTGCCAATTGCTGTTGATACTCGTTGTTAACTCGTAACAAAGATAATAAATAAACAGAGTGATTGGACTTTTTTAAGGAATGAAGTTTACTTAAGATGTTGCTGACTTTGTAATTTAGCGGTAGTGAATCTTACCGTAATCGAAACGGTTCCATGCCAACTAAGAATAAAGTCAATTTGGGAGGCGGGAATGGGTACCGCCGCCCCGGGAACCTTTATTGGATAACCAACACCTCTGCCATAGGTCAACCCAAGTGGTTCGATACGTTTGGTGACTTAGCAGGGGTGCCCGGGTTCATGGGGTGAGGTTTGTCTAGGTCTTAGAGGCGGATGACCAGGACACACTGAACCCCCGAATCCTACCCACCCCTTAAACCCTTTTCCTTCCCAGAACTCTCCTCTCGTTCCCTTCCTTAAAAAACCCTCCAAACAGCATCCCCAAAGATGACATAGGCCCTGAGGGAAATTATTTTCCTCGGGGCCTCCTGTGTGGAGCTCATGTAAAAAAAAAAAAAAAAAAACTCAACACCTCCTTAAAAAGTCATTAAGAGCCATGAAAAAAATCATTTTAAATTAGCCGATGACCGTAAACTAAAGTAACCTATTTAACCAATTTTTTGTATGTTTTTTTATCACCTAAATGATTTATCTGAGATGGTTCTGAATTGGTTTCATTTCGAGTTGTCCGGTCACCAATCGAAACATCTAGCTTTTAAAATGATCGTGTTGGAATCGTGAGAAACGCTGGATATGATAACTTGGCTCACCTAACACTTCACAGATAAGATTGCACCAGATTAGGTAAGTATTTGGAGAATTTTTCTGATAAAATTGTAAACTCACTAATTAGTTCAGTATCAATAACACGATAAGATTGTGGTTATTTCTTTATTATTATTAAAACTTAATGCCAATCCAATCGATATTATAATGTCCTATTACGAGTATAGGCCAGTGCAATTAGCGATCGGCGATCGGAATTATTCCGGTAGTCCCAATTTTTTTTATATGTTTTATATACTCACCTAGTGATGTAAACTCTGAGTTTTCGACCTTGGGTCACTTGAGCTTTCGACGCCATTTTGAAAAAACCAGCCGAAATCGCGCCAAAATCTAGTTTTTCTCAAATATCTCGTTTCCAATAAAAATTTCGGCTAAAATAGCTTTACAAGTTTAGTAAAACATAAAATTTCCTACAATTTTTATTTAAAAAAAACTTCTATCTCTAATAAATATCGAGGTATGCAGTCATAAAAATTTGTATAAGTTTATAAAAACAAGTAAATTAGTTGACTTGGTTTGGTTTTTTGTGCGTATCTCTTTTCCAGTACAATTTTGTGAAAAAATTACTAATATCAATTTTGTAGAGAATAAAATTTCATAAAAGACGTAGGTATATTTTTAATGTTTATATCGCAATTTGGTATCCAGGTTCTTAAATAAAAATTTCACAAAAATTAGGTAAAAAAAATTAATCAGAAGAAGAGTGTTTTAATCTTGGCATTCCTTGATTATTCTTTTTATTTTAAACTATTATTGTTGAAATAACATGTAACATACATAACAGCAATATTAACCATCAATATAATCATAACACATAAATAAAATTATTAATTAAGGTTATTAATTAAGTACATAGATGTGGTAAAAAAAGAAGAAAAAAATTTGTTTTCTTAAAATTTATGACTATTGACTTTAGTTTCTTACTGCCACTTATGGGCCCCGAAAGGCTTCAATGTAGTCTTCCTGTGTCTCATCAGCCGAATTTGTGACGACTGGGTCATCAAATTCCTCGTCATCATCATGAACGAGGGCTGCCACAGCATTCTCGCATGAGCTGCCATTCCAGTGAATACAGAGTAGGGAGCATGGGAGGAATGCAGATCCGGGCACAGTTTGGAAATTTAATAAAAAGGCACTTTGTAGATGAGAAAAGTGTGGAAAAGCAGAATAAAACAAAAATTAAGGCGCGCTCGGCAAAATTGAGGGAGATACAACCGTTCAAAGTATTTAAAATTTCACTTTACAAACTGATATTGACAGTTCGCCCGCGTCCGCCCGCCATTTTTTTTATAACCTAATACGCTAAACATGGTTTGTGATAGAAAAGAAAGTGCCCCCTTCGTAGCGCCTGCTCGCGTCACGGCAAAAAAACATCCCAGTTTTCAAGTGGTTTAGCGGCTACGCTAGGTTTGTGTAATATGGTTTGTGATTTTGGCGTACTATTAATTCTGTATTAGGTCTGGGATCCAACATAAGCAATGAAAACATGGCGAACGAACTGTCAATATCAGTTCGCGAAGTGAATTTTTAAATACTTTGAACGGTTGTATCTCCCTCAATTTTGCCGAGCGCGCCTTAATTTATTTTTTATTCATCTTCTCCACACTTTTCTCATCTAGAAAGTGCATTTTTATTAAATTTCCAAGTGGTGCCCGGATCTGCATTTCACCCGGGAGCATTTCAAACCCGACTTTCTACATGTGCACTTTCTAGCGTAACCTTTTTTGCATTGGCCTGATATAAAGTTTGGCAACGCCTGAGGTGCAGTCTCCTTCATCGTTGGTACGGGAGTTAATAACCCAACAGCCTCCTTCTTCCACCCCCATTCAGTTGGATCTTTATGGAGTCCAAGCCAAATCTGCACTTTGAAGTATGTGGTAGCCTGGATAAATTGAATTTGTTCTTGTTGTAATCTACTGAGTTAAATAAAAAGAAATATAGCACTTTAATAACTGGTTTTATTTTATGATGTACGTATTACATGAAAACAAGAGAAGAACGCTTGGAGCACAGAGAAAAAAACAAAAGAACTAAAATGGGTTGCCACATACAAAATGTTGCCAACCCTTAAACCAACATTATTATTGTTAAAATAATGTATTACATTGTATATATTTTAACACCCCCGCTCAATGTAATACACTCTTACATTATCTAGTATAGTCCACATTGAGTAATAAATTTAAACAATAGATTTTTGTTCAATGACTTAGTAAACATATCAGCTATTTGATCCTCAGTCTTAACATACATTAAACATACCTTAGATTCCTTAATTAAATCTTTGACAAAATGATAACGTATATCAATATGTTTTAGTCTTTTAATATTATCAGTATTTGCAACCATTATGGCAGACTGGTTATCACAGTATATAGGTACAGGACAAACATTTATATTATTAAAGTCTTTCAATAAACTTGACAACCAACAAGATTCACTAGCCGCCATACTGACTGCAACATACTCTGCTTCGGTTGATGATAAGCTTACGGAACACTGTTTCTTAGAACACCACGATATAAGACAATTGGAGAACTTGAAACAGTAGCCAGTGGTAGACTTTCTATCTCGTGTGTCACCACCCCAATCTGCATCACAATGTCCAACAAGCCCATCATCATTACATTTGAAAATCAGCTTATAATCTAGAGTATATTTTACATATCTTAAAATTCTTTTTAAATGAGTCAACAATACATCACTTGCATTATTTTGGTACCTACTTAATATAGATACAGCTACACAAAAGTCTGGCCTAGTGCCTGAGACAGCATACATTAAACTTCCAATAATTTTCCTACAAGTGTTTTCAATATCCTTGTCAAACTTACATTCTTTAGATTCTAAGATTTTTACATTAAAATTTTGATCAATAGGGGTAGATATTGGTTTGCAATTTTCCATGTTAAATCTTTTTAATACATTTTCTAAATAAGATTTTTGACATAATTCAGTTACACCGTCTTTCAAATTCTGTTTAACACTGATACCAAGAAAATTTGAAATTGGTCCCAAATCTTTCATCTTAAATGCATTGTGTAATTTTAATTTAAGATCACTTAATTCCTCTTCATTATTACTAAACATCAAGAGGTCATCGACATACAGTAAAACATAAGTTTGGTTTTCTCCATTACACTTAGTAAACAAACAAGGATCATTCTTTGACTTTACATAGCCTATAACACTTTAATAACTGGTTTTATTTTAAGATGTACATATTACATGAAAACAAGAGAAGAACGCTTGGAGCACAGAGAAAAAAACAAAAGAACTAAAATGGGTTGCCACATACAAAATGTTGCCAACCCTTAAACCAACATTATTATTGTTAAAATAATGTATTACATTGTATATATTTTAACAGTTCTTTTTCACTCCTTTGACAAAAAGAATGTACCTACCTTAAATTTTCCAAATTTGATTTCTCATTTCCGCCATACAAAAGTGCAAAGAATTGTTCGGCAGCCAAAGTGAGTGTTTCTCGCTTTGCTTTTGGATCTTGAAATACACAAGTTTTATTCACGGAGTGGTTCTTGACAAGAATATTACAAAATTTGTATATACCTTGACCGAAAGGAGCACCAGTTGTGTCGCAGCCACTTATGGTATGAATGAATAAAATGTTTTCAACTATTTCAATGTGTTTAAAACATTTGTTGGAGTACAACGCGTCAGGTGATTTACCTTTACCAACTTTTTGGTAATATGCATTTGGAGGTGAGAGAGCTGTGAGGAGTACGAACAGGTCAATATCCTGATCAATGATTATGACTGCATCATGTTGAGATGACAAAGAATTTGCTGTGGTTGTTATGAGAACATCAGCATCCTCTTCAGCTTGTACTGTCGTTATTTGCGATCGTTCAAATGAGGCCCTGAGTAGAGAAATAAAACGAGATTTGTTCTTCTCATTTCCCAGAAACTTTTCCTTTAGTCCTTTTTTTTCAACCGAATTTGGGTATCATAATGATTTTGCACATAGCCTGACATATTGCTAAAAAATGATTGAAAAGGGTTGAGCACGACCCCATACAATATTGTGCAGTAAATATCCTCTATCCACTAAGTGTATTTTACTGCTTCCCAGTTCTGTGTTATTTGGTAGAGGTTGGTAAAAAATAAAATATGGATTTGGTTTCTTTGTGCATGCATTCCTCTGAGAAAAGAGACAGTGGGACAGGAGATAGTTCATCTTGGAAATATTCTTTATGTTCAATTTCACACTTTTTGGCAATACACATACGATGGAATAGCATTGATGGATCTATTCTCACAGTCACACGCTGATTTTTTTATGCTGCTGGTCACCGCCACAAGAAAAAACTATCGCTTCCTTACGTTTTAAGTGTAGGTACTAGGTTTCCAAAGTTGACATAAGAAATTTCCCCATCTTTTCCCATTCTTATGTTTTAGGAAATGGTTCATGGCAAGCAAACCAATCAATGATAGTTTGGCCGTCTTTGTCATCCCACTTAATTCGTGTAGGCCTCATCTCTATATTTTGCTCTCAATGAATTCCTGATTCAATCCCACAGAATGACTCGATACCTTCACAAATATTATGCATATAAAGAAATCCATAATCCTACAAGAGTTATAATCCTGTGTAGCCTAATTTATGACTGACAAAAGTTTCATGGGGGCTGGCAGCTATAGAGAACTTATGAGGAAAAAACAAAGATTTCAAAACAAAAACAAAAATAACCGATTCCCAAAGAAATAACTCTAAGATTTTTGTATTTAAAAGAGCTAAATTATCTGAAAAAACCATCTAAGAAGCTAAACCATATTTTTGGAGCTGACGACCTCGATTTAGAAATAAATGACACACGATGGGCCAGTCCTGGAGTGGCTAATTGGCGCCGCAGGGCCAATAACTGCAGGGAACCGGGGGGGGTGTGAAAGGGGAGGAGGGGGGGGAGGGGGTGACCCCCCACTCTCGTTAATTTATTTACAGTTATTATAGTTAAAAATGTAAAGTGAACAAAAGTCGAAAGACGTAGTATTATCATAATAAATTTTTATGTTTTCACCTACCGATATTTGTTTATTCATACTTTTAATCAGTAAAAATAATACAAAAAACATAAAAATCACATTTCTTTTTAGAAATTTTATTCTCTACAAAATTGTTATCAGTAATTTTTTCACAAAATTGTACTGAAAAAGAGGTACGTACAAAAAACCAAACCAAGTCGTGCAATTTACTTGTTTTTATAAACTTATACACATTTTTACGGCTGTGTATCTCAATACTTATTAGAGATAGAAGAATTTTTTTAATAAAAATTGTAGGTAATTTTATGTTCTACAAAACTTGTGTAGCTATCTTAGCCAAAATTTTCATTGGGAACGAGATATTTGAGAAAAACTGAATTTTGGCGCGATTTCGGCAGGTTTTTTCAAAATGGCGGCGAAAGCTCAAGTGACCTAAGGTCGAAAACTCAGATTTTTTATCAGGAGATGAGTATATAAAACATATAAAAAAATTGGGACTACCGGAATAATTCCGATCGCGACCCCCTTTTTTGCAATTGGCCCCCCGCATACTTATATACAATATGCGGTCGGTTTAGGGAAAATAAGGGATACTTAATTATATAAAATATAACTAAGTGATAGCGAAGGGATGTGCAGAGAGGATGTACCGCCGAATAAAAAAGTATAAAACATATTTTCATTCAAATGCTTCAAGGAAAAATCTACTGTCTATTAACTGTGTATACCAGCGTATAAGTACAAAAAATCGACACTGCATTTATATTACATTCTTTTAATATTCGTACCAACTTATTAGGGTATTTTTAAAGTCATTTTACGTTTGAAATTGGTAAATTAAGCAGAGCAATGTCGGCTGACGTAGGCAGCGGTAAGGCGCTTGACTCGCATTCCGAAGGTCGCGGGATCGAATCCCGGCGTGGCAAATAAATTTTATTTGATTTATTTGTGTATTTCACAATTATTTATTCATTTAAAATAATATATACTTAGTATATTTGCGGCACGTTCCAGAGTGGAAGATACTCTTTTAGTATCGCCCTGGTGTAAGACCACCATTCAGAATTGAAACGTTGCCTGAAGTGGCTTTCACCGTGTTTGATGACCAGATCTGAATAGCCAGGTACTTCCCCAACTTTGTCTTCCCTATCTCCTTCCCTCCCCACTACCTTCAGCCTCACAACATACCCCAATTGGGAATGCCATAGTCTCACTGGCTCCAGATGGGAGCAGTTGGGACTCTTGTGCGGTATTCATGTAAAAAAAATATATTATAGTTAATATAATTTGGGGGGGGGGGCATTAGTCGGCGGATCAACTGTCCGGTCACCACGAGTAGAGATAGCAATAGACTAAAAAATCAACTCGTAAAAACAAAGTTTTTTTATTAAATATATCTATTTTTATGTACTGAAACCATTTTAGACTTTTCCCCACGATCCTGCGCTTCGAACTGCATGACCTAGTTGTGCGATCTCTTGTGCCGGATAGTGGCCAATTTCAGAGAAATGTGTATGTATGTGCACGTGTATGTAAGTGAGTACCAACAAAGTTGTAAGAACGCATTGTCATCGACAACCAGCCTATCTGTCGAGTATCAACTCGATCGGATGTCGAAAAGTGGGTAAATTTTCACTTTCAAGATTTACATAAATCATTGACTGACGAAAATAATTTCTAAATTCAAATAGACGAGCTTAAAAAATTACTCCGATAACTTAACCATTATAATTTGGGACGGGGGTACGGCTACCGCCACCCCGGGAACCATTTATTGTGTGACCAACACCTCTGCCATAGGTCACCCCAATTGGTTCACTACGTTTGGTGACTTGGCAGATCGAACGGGCTCGTAGGGTGAAGTTTGTACGGGTTTGGCGGCGAAAGCAGCTGCCCACCTACTGTGTGGCGGGCCGGATCGATAGAGGCTGGTTGAGGGGAGCTCTCTAGACCTCTCCAGCCAGACTCTCTCGACCGACCGCCTTGAACTGCAGTTGGGGTGATGGATTCACACGTCCGTCACTCCTGCACACACTGACCCCCAAATTACTATCCACCCCTCATACTTTTTTTTATCAAAATTTCCTCCTCTTTTCATAAAAAGACATCCCCTAAGATAACGTAGGCCCTGAGGGAAATCATTTTTCTCGGGGCCTCCTGTGTGCAGCTCTTCAATATTTTTTTGTGAATACCACACATACCAATTTGGTGGGCGGGTATGGCTACCTCCGCCGCGGGAACCATTTATTGGATAACCAACCTCTGCATAGGTCACACCAAGTGGTTCGCTTGGTGACTAAGCAGGGTTGCCCGAGTTCATGGGGTGAGGTTTGTCCGGGTTTTGGCGGCGGATGCGTCTACCCACCAGCTGCGTGGCAGGACGGATCGGGAGAGAATGGTTGAGGGAGTCCCTTTGACTTCTCCAGCCGTACTCTCTCGGAACATCACCTTGCATCGCAGTGGGAGGGATGGATTCATACGTCCGTCACTCCTGGACACGCTGACCGCCAGATTCCTACCCACTCCCAATACCATTTTCCTTCCCAGAACTTCCTCTCCTTCCTCTACAAAAAAGATCCTCCACACAGCATCCACAAAGATGAGGAGAATTATTTTCCTCACGGCCTGTTTCTTTTTTTCCCTCAGGACCTGTTTGGTTTATGAGAATATGCACAGTTCCTACCGGGATGTCCCAGTAGGTACCTATCTCTCTATGCTAACGACATCAGCTTGCTGGAAAAGCATTTGAAATTTCGAACAATGACAATAAAAATAGTAAATTCGAATGCATTTGTTTTTTACAAACAGAAAAACAATTCAGACTTCATTGGAAGCCAGTTGTTGGTGCTTTTCGTGTACATCTTATATATAAAAATCTCGTGTCACGGTGTTTGTGGTCGCATTCTTCCGAAACGGCTTGACCGATTTATCACAGGAGACCATATTTGTCCCAACGCACATAAGTCTCATATGAAACGCCGTAACTTCCTTACTATCATAGTTAGAAATATGTTTTAATCGGTGTTTGAAAGGAAAAATACCACGCTTTATATACCAATCTAAAAAATAGCCACCAAAAAAGTAAAATGTACACTTTTATGTGCACAAAGTTTTGAATCGCAAATTGAAAAAAGCAAAAAAGAATTTGAAACTTCGGGAATTTTTTATAAATTATTTTTCATAGAGCGACAAAAAAAGTGAGGTTACAGTTTGTCTTTGTTGTACATTTGTGTAATAAAGTATGTATGTCTTTTTATTTTATTTTATTATCAGTAACTTTAGTTAGAAAAAATATAAGGTGAGCCATTTTGGAAACTTTTTTATGTTTGTATGCAAAAATTTTATTATTGAAAAAAAAAAGTTTTTTTCGAATTCTATAATTTGAAAGCGTATTTCATCACCTTTCACAAACAGTTATCGATTTTTAAATGTGCTCAGAAATATTCCAAATATTTGCATTTTATTGTAATGCGAAAATATTTTGACCATCCGAAAAAATGCCAAATTTTTGAAGGGTTAATGAAATTTTTTATGTGTATTTGATAGGTATGAGATTAGGGTTTGAAGTTAAAGTATATTTCATGCCGCTAGGTGATTAGGGTGTCCTTACCCAGAAGAAAAAATTCTATTTTTTGACAAATTTTTTTTTGCATTTTTTTTTCATTTGTCATAATAAAATACCTATAACCCCAAATTTTAACTCTTCTATCCACACCCTCCCATTTTTTAATCGTGATTTTAGTATTTTTGTATGAACAAATTTAACCGTCTTTCGTATTTCAAACAGAACGAAATTATTTATATTGTTGAATGACAGATGGCGCTATGTCACACACATGAGCAAGACATCGCGTTATTTTGATATTTCATTTTCTCGCGTGGGCAAACCATCGAGCTTATTTGTGACTGACAAAAATATCGTACACTCAATTGCTCTTCCAAATTCATATTGATTTTCTTTATTTCATTTTCCTACCTTTGTTGGTGTTTTTTGCTTTTATCGGTAGTCATCGTCTACAGCGCTCCATTCCTCTTTCTGTCATAGATCCCATTCCCACACACTTACAATATGTACATTCGTTATTTTTTATTTAACTACCAAAATATTCACTAGAAATAATTTATATAGCAGAACAACGTTTGACGGGTCAGCTAGTAATCTATGTAATTTTTTTAATTAAAAAGAAGGTATTTGCCCATCTTATGATGTTTCTTTCCAATTTTACCCACTAGGCACAGGCATCAGGACCACCCCAAAGACAAGGCGCAGATCAGAAGAAAATAACATATTTACTTTCAGTAACTTAAATGTTAAAATTCAGAAAGTTCAGAACTTCTATTCCCTTTTCATTACAACTTTTGTGTTTTTTTTATCTAGTAACGATTTTTCCTCATGATGACATTAATGTAACTTAAATTAAGTCAATATTAAAAACAACCAAAGGATCTAGTATAAGCTATGCTGGATGGTGTTTAAAGCCATCAATGAAATGGCTCCACCCTATATCTCTGAACTATGCATTCTGGAAAATATAGGTCTAAGGCAGTCATCTCTTAGATCAGCGACATCGTCTGTAATTGGAAGGTTGAAAGAACCCAAGCGAAACCCGAACACTAATTTTGGTGATCGTGCGTTTGGAGTATCCGGCCCTGAGGCTTGGAATAAACTTCCCATGGAATTGAGATGCATAACCAATCCAGCGGAATTTAGATCCAAACTAAAAACTCACTTTTTCAAATACTCATTTCCATAAATTCGTTATTTGCTATTCCCTACAACTACTCATGAAAAAGTCAAAATGCTATTGATCTACCTACCAATAGACTGTCAGTGATAACCTAACACCTCAATCTGTTTAATGTTGAGAGATGAATCATCTTGCATAAAATCCTCACCAGGCCTCATAACTCACCCACAAAACACTAGAGAAATGTCATAATCAACTTATAGGACCAAAAATTGAATCAACCTTTGCCAAAAAGCACGAATCCTACCTCGCACCTCTCATTTACAACACCTTCCTAAAAGAAACCACTTATTGCATCACTAAAAAAAACCTATAAAGGTTATATAAACATTTCAACACATGGTTACTACTCAAAAAAAGGGCATGCATCACCAAGTTACTTGTAATACAATCCTAATCTAATCTTCATTCTCAATCTACAGATAAGTGTTATTTTATTTATAGAGATTTATTCTTTCCTTTGCTGCTTATGTTTTACGCATGTTAAGTTTATTATTACCTCATACGTTTATTGATATTATTTTGCTGAATTGTTACTATGTTTGGATTTAGATCTTGGCATTACTATGTGTTTTTAAAGTTTTAACGAAATTCTTGATTTTATGAAACTATATATATATATATACATTCCATGAAAAACCTATAATAATTTCCAATAATTCTGTTAGATTTTTGGTTTTATGATACTATGTACATTCCATGATAACCTTATAACAATTTTCAATAATTCTTTTTATATTTTTGGTTTTACGACATTATGTACATCCCACTAAAACCAACCGCAATTTATAATAATTTTATCTTGATTCTGCATACTTATGTTTTTATGATTATGTATGCGCTGTGCATGCATGCGTATACATATGTGTATGTTTGTATGTCTGTGTATATGTATGCTTTTATATGTACCCGTCTCAGAACAGACCTTGTCTAGTGCGGCGGGTTACTTGCTTGTTTGTATATGTATATTTTATTTCAGTAAACGCCCGGGTTGCCAGCAATTTAAATTTTAAAAAATTAATACAGTAAAGATCGGTGATTAATTTCAATAATTTATTTAAGATATCCATACGTTTTCGTAAGTCCGATAATTTTTGCATCCATCTCTTTAAATAGGTAGAGCGTCGATTATCCGAACTAATTGGGAAAC
Organism: Limnephilus marmoratus; assembly: GCA_917880885.1. Lineage (NCBI taxonomy): Eukaryota > Metazoa > Arthropoda > Insecta > Trichoptera > Limnephilidae > Limnephilus > Limnephilus marmoratus. The sequence goes on along the minus strand of OU862928.1, from coordinate 4,481,807 downwards.
GTGGGTGTTCGGATAACCGGTATTTTCGGATAATCGAGCCATACATATATTACGTACTTCCGTATTACGAAGCGGTGAATGAATACCATATTTAAATTTATATCTTTAATGACAAATAGGAATTTAACGAAAAAAGTGCAAAATTAACGCTTAAAAAAATCATCAATGTTCGTCTGCCGAAGCAAGCCTACCCGCTTACGAGCGGCTAGGTCACGTACTTTTTAAGGACAGATATTTGATACTGTTCGCTGCTCCGATCATGTAGGATGCGTCTTCCAAATCAATATTTTTATGATTTCTTATCAGACTTTCTTCTCCCTCCTTTCCTTTTTCCAAAAGTAACTTACGTAAAAATTATTTTCCATAATACCGTTTGAAAGCCTCAATAACGCCTTGATCCATGGGCTGTAATAATGAAGTCACATTAGGTGGAACAAACATGACGTTTTACAAATTCGTCTTTTTCATTTCATGAAGGATGAGTTTGGGCGTTATCAAGAAGCAAAGATGTTTTCGCTCTTTTACCATTTTTTAATTGATGGGCTCTTATAGAGGATATAAAATTTTCTGTTAACTATTACATGAAAATTGTACTATCCATCCAAGAACTCTTTTGCGAAGTGTTAACGATAGGCATCGAAGACATATTAAAGTGTTTGAAGCAACGTGGTTTCTTGCTTTTACCAATTACAAACACGGGTAATCGGTGGCTACCAGTAGCATTAGCACATGTGTAGGCAGTGATATGATCCTTGCTTATTTTAGGACCAATGATAATGGCTAAGTTATAACCAAAGCTAAATGCTGCTAATTCATGACGTGAAGCAAGAGTTTTTAGTGGCAAAGCTTTCAAATTGAGCCCGGTTTCGTCTGCATTGTAGACGTTTTCGAGAGTAGGCACGCGCGGGTTGGGCGGGCGTAGTAGTTCTGATAAGCAGTCGTTCGGATGATCGACGTTCGGATAATCGACGCTCCACTGTAATATTATGTAAAAACTTCCTTCTTCTTCTGGCGCTGTGTGTGATTCTGGTGAATGTATGACATGTATAAGATGTGTAGAAGTATTTTTAAATTTAAATACATATGTTAGTTATAAATCTCTAACTTGAAGTCATAATTGTAAATATGTATGTCATTGAGTTCAGTTTCAGGTCAGCATTTACATGTCTTAGTCATAAGTCACTAGCTATAAGTCTTAGATGTAAGTCACTAGTAATAATTGTAAATCTTAGTTGTAAACCAGTGATATTATTATTTTATATGTTTATTTGTACAGCACCCTTGAGGTGATTTTTCACGAAAACGGCGCTATATAAATTAGCCAATTATTAATATTATTATTATTAACCATCAGATGTTGATAGTAAAAAGGCCAAATGAGTCGCAGTACTAGTTAGTTAGAATCGTGAAAGGGTATTGTTATAAGCACTAGCGAGTTAGAAGATTACGAAAGAATCCGTGAAATCAAAAAAAAATCGATTCCGTACTTTTGTCGATAATTACCTAGAGTTATCACAGTGGAACTATATTACTATGTGTGTGTGCTCCTTCGCAGAGATACATTGAGTGGTACGTGATTGGTTATCCATTTTCCTTGAATCCATTGTTTTTCCTACATACATCAGCACCCAATTCCAGCAAATGCCTTTTCGTCTCGTTTCATTTTTAGTATTTACAGTCCAATTATTATAAGTAATAATTATTATTAGCCTGAAACACTTATCTACATTGAAAAATCTCCCGATAAAGGATACATGCCGCTGACGGGACTCGAACCCGCGTCCTTCTGATTTCCGGTCAAATGCTCTACGATTGAGCTACGTCGACTTATCTCCTACCCGCCAAATACTTCAATATATACTAGTGTTTCATTCAACAATCACTGCTTATTACATTTTTCCACCTGTAAACAATGAACTTTATTTTTACAATATAAAACACATATCTGTCAACATTCTGTATCATAGTTTAGTTATAATATTCTCCTGACGAAGGAAGGGTACTTCCGAAACCGGTAGAGTGTGTATAAAATAAAAGTGGTCTACAACAAATTTATATGTGTCTAGAGTCTACATGTGCTGAAACATGCGCAAATATTTTTAATAATATTCTTTACAATTATATTACAGCATCGACTGATATTAAAACTATACACATTAAAGCAAAATTCAAAAAAATAAAACCATGGATTTCACATGGCTTAGTCGTGTCTATTAGAAAAAAAGAAGAATTATATCGCCTGATAAAGAAATTTCCCTTAGATAAAAAAATATTTACATTCTACAAAAAATATAGGAACAAATTAACCTCTTTAATAAAAATAACTAAAGAAAACTATTACAAAAATGAAATTGACCTGGCTAAATAAAATGTAAAACGTTTGGAAAACAATAAATGAAATAAATAGTAGAAAAAACAAAAAAACTCTAATTAAAAAAATTTATATTGGAAGACACTCTGTTGACGCCATAAGGGAACCAACAACATGTGCATGCCTTTAATAAATATTTTGCTAACGTCGGACAAAATTTAGCTACACGGATCGATGAAAATTATAAAGTAGATAATTTCGAAAAGGATTGTCTTAAACAAAATAACCTGTCAGCTTTCCAGCCAGTAACAACAAATGACATAAAAAATATTATTAATGAATTAAAAGGTGGATCTGCACCAGGATTTGATGGAGTTACAGTAGAAATATTGAAAAAATACAACAATTTTTTAAGCATTCCAATTGCACACATTATAAATATTAGTTTAAATAGTGGAATATTTCCTTCCATTTATAAAAAATCTATCGTAACACCCGTTTTCAAATCAGGCAGCCCTGAAGAAATATCAAATTATCGACCCATATCTCTTGTCTCAAACATTGCAAAAATTTTTGAAAAGATCGTAAAAAAGCAACTCATGTACTACATTGAAAATAATAAAATACTTAGTCGTAGCCAATTTGGATTTAGAGAGAAACTAAGTACTCATGATGCCATTGCTGAACTTACCTCAACTATATACAACGCATTAGATAAAAAAAAAAAACAAATGCCTTGGCATTTTCATTGATTTATGCAAGGCTTTTGACAGTATCTCCCACACAAAACTAATTAATAAATTAAATGATATCGGTATTATTGGTAAGGTTAGGTATTGGCTGAAAAGTTATCTAGCTCAAAGAAATCAAAAAGTAAAATTAAATAACTCACTAAGTGTAGATGAAACTTTAGAATTTGGAATTCCCCAGGGGACTGTTATTGGACCAATTTTATTTATAATATACGTAAACCAAATGTTTAAATTGTCACTTAATGGTAAACTTATATCCTTTGCTGACGACACTGCAATAATTATCGAAAAAAAGACGTGGAACGATATTACCAATGCAGCCAATCAAGACATGAAGGTTTTAAAAAATTGGTTCGATAACAATTTACTATCACTCAACACAGAAAAAACTTATTACATTCCATTCTCTCTACAAGAAGATGTGCCAAATAATTTAATTAACATAACAATTCATTCCAACAATTGTGCAAATGACGGTACATGTAATACGGACTGCGCTAAGCTGAATCATAAATCTAATGTAAAATATCTTGGAATCTTAATAGATAAAAATGTTAAATGGAAAGATCATATCAATCTCACTGTGGAAAGAATAAGAAAACTTATCTATGTTTTCTATAACATACGAAATATTTTAAACAAGAAAACTATCAAAATTGTCTATTATGCATTTATTCAGTCTTTATTACAGTATGGCATTATTGGGTGGGGAGGGGCCTTTAAGGCTTCCTTACAGCCCATAATTATAATTCAAAGAATAATTATAAAAACCGTTCTTAGGAAACCATATGACTTCCCTACTATACAGATATTTCGAGAATTTAATGTACCATCTATTATAGAATTGTATAAGAGAAACGCCTTCTGCCAAATTTATAAAGAATATTTTATTCAAAAAATTCACCCCTCAGATAGCATAAGCAATAGATTTAAAACTAATGGCTTAATAGCCATCCCTATGCTTAGAACGACTACGGCTCAGCATCACTATTTGTATTTAGGTGTAAGATGGTACAATATATTATTATCCAATAACAAAATTAATATAACAGATACACTGAATTATGAATTATTCAAAAAACAAATTAAGTCCCTTAAATTGGATAATGACATATTGTACCCTTATGGTGGGTTTCTTCATTTACCGAGAATGCTAAATGCAATGCTAATTGTAAAAGTAAACGGTAAAATGCATGCAAAATTTTTAATTTCGATCGCTTAATTTTACAATTAGCATTGCATTTAGCATTCTCGGTAAATGAAGAAACCCACCCTCAATGTTTACCCTTTATGTAATTAATTAATTTACCCTTACTTAAAACAGCAATATTTAATATTACAAAAAAAAATGTATTGATATTGTCCGTATATAACTATTTTTGTCTAAATTGTGTACCTACTTAAGATATTTATTTCATTAGTTTTTTGAAAATTGTTTACAAAATGAACATTATTATAATTTTTTTGCATGTAAAATACTCCTCCCATAAACACGAGAGACTAGAGCTCAACTTATGGAGTAGTAGAATAAAACATGAATTATTTTTTAATCTTGCATGTATTATCATTGTAATGTATAAACAAAAATCTTGAAATAAATAAATAAAAATAAAAATAAATAATAAAAAAAATATTGTAAATTATGGCAAGCCACAAAGTTAATGCTTTTTACAAATACGTAACTTTATTTTTATATGAGAAAGGCATTTTAAGTGCTAAATCTCTCCACTAGGTGGCGTCGAGACAAATTATGTCTTCATTTTTTGGTGAAATACTCTTAACTCGTCAAATGTTAATTATCAATTAAAAATAATAATTTACAGTCCACTTCCAAGTGCATCTGAAGGTGAATTCGTAAGTAGTTTCGGGTACAAAAGGGCCAATATCATCTTTTGGAATACTGTGTGGAGGGAATTCCAACGGAAAGGATGGAGAAAAAGTTCTAAGAAAGAAAAGGGTATAAGGGGTGGGCCGGAATCAGAAGTTTGGCCAGGAGTGATGAAAGCATGAATCCATCCCTCCCACTGCGGTTTAAGGCAATGGGTCGAGAGAGTCCGACTGATAGGTCAAAGGGTATCCCTCGACCGGCCTCTCCCGATTCGGCGCGCTACGCAGTTGGTGGGCAGATGCATCCACCGCCAAGATCTGAAATCTCAACCCAGGTACCCCTGCTAAGTCTCCAAAAGTAGCGAACCACTTGTGGTGACCTATTGCAGAGGTGTTGGTTATCCAATAAATGGGACTCATACCCCCCTCCTCCCAAAATGAAAAGTCCTAGAAATATTATCCAAAATTAAATTCAAAAAAATTTAACCTAAAAATTTACCCGTTAAGTTACAATGAGTACAGGATATAAAATGAAAAGCATGCTTTAAAATAATTTGTTTATTACGTACAAAAATGAGTATTACTTTTTTTTGATCGATATTTTAGTCAAAATACAATCTTCAGTTTAATTTTTTTCCATGAATGTCATTACACCATTATTAATAACATTATTTTTAATATGATCTTGTATGTAAAATACGGGTTTTATCTTTATTTTCCAGTGAAATTATTTCACTATCTCATTAAAACAATTCAGTAGAATTTGTCAATGTTTGCTGCTTGAACAAGTAGAAAGAAAATGATAAAGAAAGAATAAAACAAGAATAAAAAGAAGCATCGCAAGGAACAATCAGGTCTTGTCTAGGACAGTTCCCGCAGCTGTTTCAGGACCCAATCCCTGAGCTTGTAGATCTGGGTGAAGGCGGTATAAGTGTTGGCTCTGCACGATGACTTTTCGTCGTTCAGAGGACCGTTGCTTACGACACCGCGAAGGAACCATCGCGTTTGCTGCGTCAAGTCATTTGCCGACACCACGAATCCTCCGCCGCTGTCACCCTGACAGAGAGCAGAACCTGAAATAATACAGAATGGCTTAAGATTCTTACAGCCAGAAAATCTTCTTCAACGGAAGCAATATTGTTAATATGCCTTCCATTGATGTGCTTCATGTAACCAACTCAGGCACGGGGGCTCCATCGAAGCTTGAGTTAAGTTAGCTTCTCAAAAGCTGAGCGCACAATACAGGTGTCCGGGGGTAAAGTGCGTTAACTTCGGAAGGTGTTCCTACATGATAGTACAAGTAAAAAAGATAAATAACTTTTTTCGAAATTCCAACTTTTAGGGGTAGTTTTCTGGTAAAAATATAAAATTAGACCGGTGTGTGCGGGCGGCATTATTATTTTCCGCTGTTGCCGAATCCCCGCTCCAAGCGCTCAGTGTCAGTGTTGAATTCGAATGTAACAATTTTGTTGTAACAATTTTATAGTGGTAGTGTTTCACTTTAAAAACTTTATTGTTGTTAGTCAAAACTTGTTGATTAAATGTGTCTTTATCTAGTGTGTATTTATTCAGATTGACTTGTTATAAGATTCGCAAAAGACGTAATATTTCTATCGATAACCTAGTTCTCGCCTATTTATTACACTCATATACTCTCTTTATACTTACTCATGTTACATTTAGTTGGTACTTTTTTTTTATTAAGGAGAAAATACAGATACAGATGTTAATTAACAAGAATATACAAAACAATTAATAGAGAATTCACCAAACTATTTCTCACGAATTAACATTAACAGCAGATAAAAACATTTACAAATATTTTTACCTTTAAATACGGAAAAGACGTAGGTATGCATATACATAAGTAAATATTATTTTACAAATAGAGAGATGAAAAAATGCGCAATATCCTTATAAAAGTTTACAAATTGTTTTTGGAAAAATTTTGATGTTAAGACCAAAAATATATATAGATAAAAAATAATGTCATACAGAAATTTAAAAAAGAAAGGTAGTTAAAATTATAAACCAAGCCAATGTCTAAGTTATTGTACTTTGTAGGAAAACAGCCTTCAATTTTCTACTAAAAGTACTGCGTGTATCAAAAAATAAGTCGGAATCCTTGAGGTTTTGATTTTGATTAAACGATTCGCACATTCTTCTGATTGGATCCCTGACACCAGCATTTGTACGCGTCCGGCTAATGTGGAATAAGTCGTTAAGCCTTGTTACTCTGGGTGGTATTTTGAAGTGTATTAGTTTCAGTAGGTCAGGACAGTCGATAACGTTATTGCAGATTTTATAAAGCGTCATGAGGTCAAGGTATGTTCGCCGGTTAGTTAGAGTGGAGACGTTATAATTCGAGAGCATATTTATGTACCCCCGTTTAGGTGCGCTCATTCTGTAATTGAGGTATTGCAGAAATTTCTTTTGAATACTTTCAATGTTGTCTTTATAAACACCGTAAAGTGGTGTCCATATGGAGGTGCAGTATTCAAGTTGAGAACGGACCAGCGTGTAGTAAAGTAGAAGATAAGTTTCAGGTTTTCGAAATTCGCGGCTGTTTCTGATGACAAATCCTAGCATGCGGTAAGCTTTATTCACAATATTCTCAATGTGCGCATCGAAATGGAGTTTAGAATCAGAAAGTACGCCTAGATCATTTATACAGTAAACGCGCTCGAGTAAATAGTTACCAATACAATAATTGTATATAATAGCGTTGTGATTTTTAGTGAAGCTAATTTGTTTACATTTGTTGTAACTTAGGTAAATTTGTTTTCATTGCAAAATGCTTCGAACCTTACTAAGTCGCTTTGGATGAGCAGACAATCGTTTAAATTCCTAACAATGGCAAATATTTTTATATCATCGGCGTACAAAAGAAATAAACAATGCATGAAACATTTAGTAACAGTGTTAATAAAAAGTATAAATAGACCCAGGATTGACCCCTGTGGTACGCCAGAAGTAACTGGTTCCCACGTAGAAGCATGTCCTCGTAATGATACAGTTTGCTGTCTTTTTGTCAAATATGAGACAAACCAACATAATAAGTTTCCCCTAATTCCGTTGAACATAATTTTTTTAATAAGAAAAAGGTGGTCAACCTTGTCGAAAGCTTTTTTGAAATCTCAGTATATTGCATCTACCTGGTGGCCTCGATCCATGCTAGTGAAAAAGAAATTTGACTAAATTAGTAAATTACTCATGGTAGATTTGCCTTTTACAAACCCGTGTTGTTGTTCTGTAATTTTGGCGGCAAGCTGGGGATACATATTATCATGGACAAGTCTTTCCAAGAGTTTAGGGATCGCCGAGAAAATGGATATTGGCCTATAGTTTTCGACTTTTTGACGTGAGTCACCCTTATGGACTGGTATAATATAAGCCAACTTCTACCTATCAGGGAAAACCCCGTCACTCAGGCATTTATTAAATATTATGGTAAGTGGAACATACAGTGACGACGCAGCAGATCTGAGGAAAAACGCCGGTATTCCATCGTGACCCGCACCTTTGTTTATATCTAACGACTTTAAACTTGATTGCACTTCTTGTTAAAAGAAAGAAACCTTATTTTTCTTTCTTTTTATAATACTGCATTCCAAAAAAAGAAATTAAAAAATTCATAAGAAATGAATGATATTAATTTATAATTTATTTTTTTTAATAATTTTACTTAGATATACTTAGATATGTTTACACTTACGAGTACTAGACTTCAATTCAAACAACTATCCTCCGTTGGTCACCATGATACAGGCAGCTGCCTAGTATGGTGACCTAATGTATCTCCTGAAGTAAATTTATTATGTATGTAACATGTACTTATAAATAAATAAATAAATAATCGTGTTGTAATCACCTTACCAGTTTGGATTTATGCCAGGTAGAAGTGCTCTATCCAATTTAATTATTTCTGAAAATTTTATAACCAATGCTTTTAAAGAAAAGAAACAAGTAGACTCTGTTTATACTGACTTTAGTAAAGCCTTTGATCCAGTTTCCCATAAAATTCTCATTTGGAAATTAAAAAAGCTTGGTATACGTGGCAATATATTAACCTGGTGTGAAAGCTATCTTACTGGAAGACTTAAATTGTTAGAATAAGATCCTCCCTGTCGGAAAAAAATTATGCAACAAGTGGAGTTCCACAGGGTTCACACCTTGGCCCAATATTATTTAGCTTGTTTATAAATGATCTTACAAAAATATTTCATGATGTATTTATCTTACTTTTTGCTGATGACCTCAAATTTTTTAGAATTATTCAAAATATTTACCATTGCCACATTCTTCAAGATAATATCAACAAATTGTTAATTTGGTGTAATGAAAATAGACTTTACTTAAATATCTCAAAATGTCATAATATAGTTAGATCTTCAATTACAACATTGATAACAATACTATGGAAATATTAATACAAATTAAAGACTTGGGCATCACTTTTCAATCTAATCTTTCATTTGTTAACCACATAACTGAAATCTCTAATAAGGCCTTAAAAATGTTGGAAGTTATAACTAGGCTAACTAGAAATTTTAACAATATAAAGTGTATAAAACTGTTATATTTTGCATATGTTAGAAGTCAACTTGAATACAATTCTCCCGTCTGGAACCCATATTACAATATACATGTACAAGCTGTTGAAAGAATACAAAACAAATTCTTAAGTTTTCTTAATTTTAAAATGGGTATTCCAGCAATTATGTTGAACTACAATACTATTTTGAATGATATGAATATGCTCAAATTGTCAGACAGAAGAACTTTCACTGACTTGGTATTCCTGTATAAAATTCTAAATGATTTAGTCGACAGTCCGGTATTGCTCGAATTGATAAGCTTCCGGATTCCACTACGTAATACTAGAAGTCAGGATTTATTTCAGTGCAGTTATTCTGGAACTAACTACCATATGTATTCCTCTTTGCCCAGAATACTAATGGAGGGAAACAATTATACCAAGTCAGTGGACATCTTCAATTTATCTTTAAACAAATACAAAATATTGTTACGAAGGCAGTTTAGTTATGTACAATAAATACTGTATACTTCTTACTATTCATATGTAAAAGCCCCAAAAAGGGCGTTCGTTAATAAATAAATAAATTAAATAAATTAATAAATTACCCAATCTGCCACAGCTGCAAGTAATTTGAAGGAACAACTTCATTCAGTGCGTGTTTTTTTCAGACTTACTTTTGTTTATTTAGTTGTAGACTTGCCTATCTGTAAAAATTGTGTTTATTTGTGCGTAATTTTGTCATTGAATTATTGTGCCAATACCGCGTAATTTTGTTATTGAATTATTCAGTCAATGCCTTACTTTACCAACAAAGAACGTGCAGACCTTCATTAATGAGATACGCCACAACGTACGAATTGATAATAATATTACTTTACGTTTACATGCTTTCTTACAAGCTGTGAAGGTGGACATTTTGAAAATTTGTTAAACTAATTCAAAGCGATGACATTATTTAACTGTTCAGTTAATACATAACAATTTAATCGTTAAAAGCGTGCCTTCAATTTTTATGTAAGTGCAGTTATCTTTTTAAATTTAGTTTAAAACATACGATCTGTATAAACGTCAAATTCTCGGTCTTGTTGTTGTTTACAAACGGTTTCCATGGATACAGGCCAAATCACACCAAGCAACATTGCAACAATTGCGCCCGGCAAGCTAACAGCAACTTTGTTGGGTAAGTGCTACCTTACACTGAGGATTTTTAGTAGGTATGTCTTTTTGTATGGGAAAAAAAAGTTGGAATTTCGGAAAAAGTTATTAATCTTTTTTACTCCTACCATAATGTAGAATCACCTCCCGAAGTTAATACACTTTACCCCCGGACACCCTGTATACAGGGCCCGCAGATACTGCAGATACTACACAACTACTGACCCTGTACAAAACGCAAGTGCGCCCCGTTTGGCACCCAACTCTGGTCTCGAGCCTCAAAATACTTGATAAAAACCCTTGTCTCTCTCTGTGCAGAAACGGGCGATCCGTTTGGCAGCTTCCCCAATCTTAAGAGACTGCAATCTTTACAGCGCAGGCCTCAGATATAACTATGTGTGGTGTGCTCCTTCGCAGATGTACAGTGGTAAGTGATTGGTTATCCATTTTCCTTGAATCCATTGTTTTTCCTACACATATTATCACCCAATTCTAGCAAATATCATTTCGTCTCGTTTCATTTTTAGTTTTTATAGTCCACTTCCAAGTGCATCTGAAAGTGCATCTGAAAGTGCATTCGTAAGTGGTTTGGAAGTAATAGGGCCTATATCATCTTTTGGGATGCTGTGTGGAGGGTATTTTAACGGGAAAGGATCGAGATAAAGTTCTACGAAGGAAAAGGGTAAAGGGGTGGGCCGGAATCAGGAGTGTGTTCAGGGTGATGAAAGCACAAATCCATTCCTGCTGATATAGTTCAGCTGAGAGGTCAAACGGTATCAAATGTATCAAGTAATTACCACCCTTTCCCGATCCGGTCTGCTACGCATTGCATTAGGGCAGATGCATCCACCGCCAAGACCTGAAGAAATCTCACCCCATGACCCGAGGCACCCCTGCTAAGTCTCCAAATGTAGCGAACCACTTGTGGTGACCTACTGTCCTTGTTCTACCGGTATAATATTTGTACACTGTTGAAATTTGTCATATGAGAACGAAGCGTTTGACTCATTATTTTGCCGACCTATGTGTTTCTTTCCTCCAACAAATCTCTTTAAGACCCTATCCACTTCTTCCTCTCTTCCCTGCACTATCAAAGTCGATATAGGCCCCTAGGTAAATTATTTTCCTCAGGACCTTGTGTGTGGGATTAATGTTAAAAAAAAAAAACAAAAGCATAAAGGGTACTTTTTTAACTTACCATTCGTGTATCCTGCGCACATTTTATCCGTAGTCAGGTATTTAGCAAATTTGTACTTTATCATTTCAATTCGGCACTGGTTGTAATTAATGACTGGGAGAGTCAGGGTCTTTAGTTCAGATGAGGGCTCACCAGTTTGTGTTTTACCCCATCCTGCAACCTAAAAATTACAAATTCAAAAATATTGTTATTTCTTTTTATTGTTTGGTTTTGAAACGAGATATGTGCAGTTCCTACTGGGATGTCCCAGTACCTACCTCTTTCTAACTATCACCTTGCTGGAGAAGCATTTAAAATTTGAAACAATGGCAGGAAAAATAGCCAATTCGAATGTGTTTGTTTTTGAAAAATTGAAAAAGAATTAAGACTAGATTGGAATCTAGGTGTTGGTGTTTTTCGTGTGCATAATCTAGTTTTTTAACTAAAAAGGAGGAATATATTATTTAATATCTGCAAATTGTTTAATAATTGTAATCAGTGTACTATTTGTTTCTATAAGATAAAATAAATATACTAAAAGACATGTTGAGTACCTACAATAGAAAACAAGTTACTCAATTTTATTTTACCTTCCCCAATATGCCATCGCTGGTTTGTTGAGTGTTGAGCCGTTCATCATACAGGTCGAAGCACACGGCGCTAACGGAGTCCGAGAAAGAGAATGGTTTATCCAGGATTACAAGAGACAAGTCGCTCTGTTCGTTTTGCTCGTCGCCTCCGTAGCGTTCGTGGAATATGATTCTACTCACCTAAAAAAACACAAATATCATTTCATTATCAGCGCAGACCCGTGACAAATCACATTTTATTATGATTGTAGGATTTGTGAAGCTTAAAGCAATGGCTTTGTAACTATGAAACTTTGAAAGATCTTGGTATTTTATTTGATAGTAGGTTAACTTTTCATGCTCATATCATAATGACGTGTAGTACTTCACTGAGAATGCTGGGTTTTGTCCTGCGCACTGCGAGAAACCTCAGAGATACCCGGGTTCTCACAGTACTATACAATGCTTTGGTTAGGAATAGACTTGAGAGTGGGTCGGTGGTTTGGAGCCCGCACCAAGTGAAGTATTCCCTCATGTTGGAGAGGATTCAGAAGAAATTTCTGAGATTTCTTTACCTGAGGAAGTATGGCTACTACCCGTGGCTCTACCCTACCCACTTTCCTTGGGCATGCTTGGTATGAACCACAGATAATAGGTATGAACCTTCTACGGGTCAAAAGGGATGTGTTCATTGTAACACATTTCTTCAGACTGATTCTTGGAAGGTTTGAAAACTCGGCTATCATGGAGAGCTGTTGGAATCTCCAGGTTGGATTTAAAGGAAAACACGTGTAACTTATTTAATCAGTGATTTATTTATTCAACTACAAAACGATGTTTATCCAACGGGATTCTGTTGACTAGTAACGCAACAAGCAACGTGCATAAACGACGGTTGCTAGGAATCTAATTCCTCAAACCACATACTGGTGGCAGCACCATACAGTACAAATGTAATTTGAACATAACTTCCAACACGCCCCTTTACATTTGTACTTGTTATAGTCATAAACATTTTTTGTTATTCTTCCATGTTCCCAATGGTTATCTCCGTCACCGACAGCATAGACTGTTTTATTTCCCGGCATGCAGAACTAACTTTCCAATGGTTATGCCTCTCTATAACAACAAGACTGATCTCCCAGTCGGGAGAGCTGTCTTGTTGTTAAATAGAATCACTTCGAATATCGATATGTTTAACATCAATGAAGCACAATTTAGACTAAGAAATATATGAACGACGATTTCGTGAGTTACTGTGTGTACGTAAATCGTTGCAATGCAGATGTACCGAATACGTTTGAAGAGGCAATTGAACATACCGAGTCCGGTGAATGGGTAAATGCAATGAATAGAGAAATTAATTGTATTAAGAAGAGCAAGCCAAAGGTTGTTAAGTTAAGAAAACTGTTGAAATTGGAAGAATAACAAAAAATGTTTATGACTATAACAAGTACAAATGTAAAGGGGCGTGTTGGAAGTTGTGTTTAAATTACATTTGTACTGTATGGTGCTGCCACCAGTATGTGATTTGAGGAATTAGATTCCTAGCAACCGTCGTTTATGCACATTGCTTGTTGCGTTACTAGTCAACAGAATCCCGTTGGATAAACATCGTTTTGTAGTTGAATAAATAAATCACTGATTAAATAAGTTACACGTGTTTTCCTTTAAATCCAACCTGGAGATTCCAACATGGTAGCAGAAGTGGTTAGATACGGAAAAATAGAAATATAAAGAAAAAGGATAAAGTTGTGAAATTGTGGAACACGTGAATGCGGTGAACCGTTGTGACGAAAAAAAAATGGCGTACGTGAAACAAGATGAAGTGCTTATTCCAATTTTTGATGGACAAGACTATTCAAATTGGAAAACCCGAATTTTGAAGTTCCTACAGTATAAAAAGTGCTATGTTGTAGCCACAAGAGAAAGACTAATAACTGAAAGTGAAACCGAGTGGAATGATAAAGACATACAAGCAAAAAATTACATTTACAGTGCCATTTCGAACAAGCAGTTAGAGTATGTGAAGCACCTACCGTCCACATTTGAAATAATAAAAAAATTTGACAGAGTACTTAAAAGAATCGACAGCCCTACAAATTGTGAAAAAACGAACTAGAAAAAATAAAACTTGTGAATTATTCAGACACCAAGAAATTTTTTGATGACTTTGAAAAATCGGTTAATGAAGCGAAAGCCGCAGGGGTGAAAATTCAGGATGAAGAAATATTAAATTATTTGATCAAGTCTCTCCCAGAATCATATAGTTACATTGGGGACTTGATTGATGTTTTACCGACAGAGGATAGAACAGTGGAATTTCTAAAAAGCAAAATCAAGTTATAATGGGAAAAAATCAAAGTGAAGTGAAAGACAAGAACAAAGATGGTGATGAGTCTGTGAAAGCGAGTGCTTTTAGTACAGAGACCAAAAAGTGTTACAACTGCGGCAAAGCTGGTCACATATTGAGGGAATGCAGAAGCAGAGGACAGTCAAATCAAACATATCGAGGAGGTTGGTCAAACAGAGGAGGATACAGTTACCCAGGCAGTAAGAATTATCGAGGAAGCAACAGCTACAGAGGCAACAGTCATTACAGAGGGTATAACAACAACAGAGGCAGAGGCGACTTCAGAGGCAACAGAGGTTTATACCATGGGAGTGAGTAGTGAGCAAAATCAATTTGGAACTCTGGTAATGTTTTTGTGACTCAAGTGAATAAAACTGAAATTAAGAATGAGAGGAACAGAAATGAAAATGAAATAAACTGGATAGTGGATGTACTGACCATATTATTAATGACGATGAATTATTCGATGAATGTTTAATTTTTAAAAATCCCATTGATGTAAAATTAGGAGATGGTAGAGTGATGAAAGCGACGAAAATTGGTAAAGTAAAAGCATTGTTTGTGGTCAATGGTAGAGAGAGTATGGTAACTTTGTTGGATGTTTTTTATGTGCGTGACATGAGATCAAATCTAATGAGCTATGCAAAAGTCACGATGAACAATTCAATTATTTCGTACGATGATGTTTCCGAAGTGTATAATCAAAATAATGAGTTGATAGCAATTGCGGTAAAATAGAATAATTTGTATTTCATGACAAGCTTTATTAAGAGAGACGGAAAATTGAGTGAAGTAAATAATACAATGTCTAATTGTAATGATGGAGGAATGACCTTGAAAGGAAAATGGCATCGTACATTGGGTCACGTAAATTTCAATTATTTAAAAACATTAAGTGAAAAAGAACTTGTAATCGGATTGCCAAAAAAACTAGAGTCTGGGATTTTGAAATGTGCTATGTGTATTGAATCAAAGATGCATAATTTGCCTTTCGATAACAAGAGAAAACAAGCAACTGAAGTACTAGAGATCGTTCATACAGATATTAATGGACCTCACCCAACGGTCGGAAATTGAGGGGAAAAATATTTTTGAGTTTCATTAGAGAGTAACTATATGTTTTCCGATAATCTTGAAATACGTACTTATGAAAAGGTATTTTATTTAATTTAACTATATGTTTTCCGATAATCTTGAAATACGTACTTATGAAAAGGTATTTTATTTAATTTATTGGGGGGCTTGAATTACAATAATCCATGCGCTTGATAGCTGCAAGACGAGTTGTTATCTAGCCTCCTACATAGTTGAGTAAATTGAAATACGTACATATAAAAAGATATTTTAATTAATTTATTGGGGGGGCTGGAATTCCAATAGTCCATGCGCTTGATAGCTGCAAGACGAGTTGTTATCTAGCCTCCTACATAGTTAGGTAAATTGAAATATTTACATATAAAACGATATTTTATTTAATTTATTGGGGGGCTAGAATTCCAATAATCCATGCGCTTGATAGCTGCAAGACGAGTTGTTATCTAGCCTCCTACATAGTTAGGTAAATTGAAATATTTACATATAAAACGATATTTTATTTAATTTATTGGGGGGCTAGAATTCCAATAATCCATGCGCTTGATAGCTGCAAGACGAGTTGTTATCTAGCCTCCTACATAGTTAGGTAAATTGAAATATTTACATATAAAACGATATTTTATTTAATTTATTGGGGGGCTAGAATTCCAATAATCCATGCGCTTGATAGCTGCAAGACGAGTTGTTATCTAGCCTCCTACATGGTTGGGTAAATTGAAATATGTACATATAAAACGATATTTTATTTAATTTATTGGGGGGCTAGAATTCCAATAATCCATGCGCTTGATAGCTGCAAGACGAGTTGTTATCTAGCCTCCTACATAGTTAGGTAAATTGAAATATTTACATATAAAACGATATTTTATTTAATTTATTGGGGGGCTAGAATTCCAATAATCCATGCGCTTGATAGCTGCAAGACGAGTTGTTATCTAGCCTCCTACATGGTTGGGTAAATTGAAATATGTACATATAAAACGATATTTTATTTAATTTATTGGGGGGCTAGAATTCCAATAATCCATGCGCTTGATAGCTGCAAGACGAGTTGTTATCTAGCCTCTTACATAGTTAAGTAAATTCTAAAGTAAAATCCATGCTAATTTGTACAGCGCTCTTGAGGCGATTTTTCGCATAAACAGCGCTATATAAGTTGTCCAAATTTATTTATTATTATTATTACAGTAACAAGTAACAAGAGGACATCCACTACAAGGAAGACCTACTTCAATAATCCGGTGACATCCTCCCAGCTCTACCATTATTTTCTTTCCATTCTAAATACCCTTTTCCATCACTTACCAAAATCAAACTCAAAATTAACATTGCGGCCTGTATTACAGTTTCCAAGAGCTGTCGATGCAATGACGCAACATAATTTCAAAATACACAGATAAAATTGCAGAATCAACTTTATGGTACGGAATAACCGCTTGGGGACACTCTTGCAATACTAATTTCACCTTCAATCAGTGAAAAATTCTATTGTTAAATTACTAGTTCAAGAACACATTGTTTCAAAGAGACGAAACATATCATTGATGTGTGGCGACGCATTATTTTTCGCCATCACCAAGAACGCACGAGAAACATCTTCTAATATTCGGGCGGCGCCGGCAAGCTACTTGCCTAGGTACCTACCTACCTATGCCGGCCACGATGTACTTTGGCCGCCCACCGTGCCGTCTCCAACTGCTGAGTGGCACGCATTACCTACCGTGAGGGTAATTACTCTACCGCTTGCTTCGGCTATATAAGCAGCAGATTCGCTCACCCGCTCCAGTCAGTCTCAATCTGTCAGTCAACGCCTGCCCGCCAGCGAGGAACCGTCTAGACGCTGCGATGTGAACTACATGCATTCTTCTAGCGTAGCATCTGGGAACACAGAGAACTACGGAACTTTCTCGGACTCTCTGTAACACCTTCGAGGCTCTCATCTACCACCACTGTCTCGCAGTCCGGTCCGCCGCACCACGACTTGAGATGTCTTCGACCGCAACACATAAAGCCCGCCGCGCTTTCTGTTTGGGATGCAACTCAATCTCCGGTAATCCGAAGCCTGTCACGTTTCGCTGCCGCAGAGATTCTCCTCATCGCCTCACAAGGTCTTCTTCCTGCCCTGCGTGTGACTTCAGCTTACCGAAGTCACAGCTGTCGTCTCCGTCCTCATGAACTGTCCTCTACCACTCTAGTGATCTGAAGAAACGTTATCTTCACCACTGCAGCTTCCTGACCATCATCACATCTTACGGCGCACCATCACTGTCTACTCTTCCGTCTACACCCCTGGCTCATTGACTATCGCTACGTAGCACAATAAAGATGACTCACACTACATCGACTGACGCCTTTCATTTCGCAACCCGTCTCTGCCGATCCGTCCCGCTCCCTCAGATGTATTTAACTATCTCAGCACTGGAGGTCTTATTATGGCACAAAATATTGATTCAGCAAATATTTGACTCTGAATATAAGAGGAAAGTGGAACATGAACATAATACTAGATTCACAAAGAATGAAGGAATGCTTGTTCCAAAATATAACAATAACTACGGACAGCGAACCCTGAAATATTTAACACGTTACCAAGTAATATAAAAAACTGCGATTCTCCAAATAGATTGAGTTATATGCTAAAAACATGGTTACTAAATAGAGATGGTTCATATTAAGTCATGCGTGTTAAATGTGAAAATCTGTGCAGTTATATTAATAATATTATTATATATGTTTAAATTGTAACTGAACATTAACATCCTGTTGACAAACTGCTTCATTGCGATTTAACGAGACTGTACCTTGTAAAACAATAAAAAAAATCCCATAATAATTCACCGTTTTCTTCACAAACCTCTGATCTTTGGATAAGTTTACTTCCCCTCTCCCTCTCGTCATCCCAGTCTCTGTAAAACTTTCCAGCTGCTACCGAGTAATAAATGGCAGGAATTGGCCGGAGTTCGACGGGGTCCCAGAAGCAATGGCCAGCTGCAAATGATAAGACAGTTAGACTTACACTGTTATTGGCTTTTTTTAATGAGTTCAGTCATTAAATTTTCACATGTAGTAAACCCTTTGTGGGTGTATATAATTATAATAATGAAATTAAAACAACTGTGTTAAATTCCTTTAATATATTTTTTACTTGAACCTTCATCAGGGTGAATAAAATACGTTTTTGACACTTTTAAATCTTGGCATACAGAGCTCTGGGCCAAAAAGGTCCCTTTCTCTTTCATCATGAATGTATAATAATGGTTATGTACACAAGTCACGCCTTTCTTTTCTTCCTTTCAATGTTGCTAATTTATTTCTTGAGTCTGCCTTCTTTTTACAGGTCTTTTAAAGTTTTTAGTATTTTTGTGAATCATCTCGCCAACACTTTCTATTTACCCATGAACCTAATTTACCTTTTTTTCAAATATTTTAGAAATTTCAAAGATTTCAAAAGTGTTTAAGAGTTTGTTTTTTTTAAGTCTAATACATACCGCTGATGACAATGTTTGTGCGGATGATACTTCCACCGCAGATCTGAGATCTGACTTCTTCCGCCTTCTGGAATATCCCCACGTGCCACGGGAAGGTGTCCTTCTTAGCGATATGTCCCTCGACTATGTAAGTAACACCCTGCCCCTTCTCATAACCACAATCTGCAAATATACAAACATCTCCTAGCTTTACGAAAGAGTGCATTTATTCCGATTCAGGATTCCAACGTCCAAAAACAGCAAAAAAAAATATATATATTCGTATGTAGTAATTTTTTTGGTTTTCACAATTTTGGCTTGCCATAATAGTCAACGCGTTCAAGATCCGAAGTCTTTGACACTGACGGAGATATTGCTGAAAAAATTGCATCCATATTTTAAGAAAAGACTAAAATTTTGAAGATATTGGCATTCAAATTTGGTAATAATGATTTTTAAGTTTTGAACCAATTCACATAATTTTTAAACCGCTACTTTTTTCCAATGTTGCGTTTACGGGTTTCGGAAGATTTTTTCCTTCGTTAGGACTAAAATGAGGACCGTATGACTTTCCCCGGTAATGGGTTTAAGGGTCTTCATACTAGAGACCAAAATATTGTGAGAAATTTAGTAATTATGAAATTCCTAAGCCAAAAGATAAAAATTTGATAATGCAGCCCTGCTAACCTTACATTAACACTTTTTTGTTTATTAATTTTTTTGTGTTTAATTCGTGAACTCCATTTAACATTTTTTTAATTTAATTAAAATTAAATTTAATAATGTTTTTATCAAGTTCTGCAAGTATTTTAATATTATTTTTGTAACAGATGTTTTGGCTTACAAGGCCATTTTCAAACTGTGGTTCCACTTTGAGACGACTAATTCATACGAACCCCACATACTCCCTCAGTTAGCGTCTCAGAAAATTAGTTTAACCGGTAATAAATCAGTTAAGACACAATCAAAAATTAACATTTAAAATCGTATGAATAAGTCGTCTCAAAGTGGAACCACAGTTTGAAAATGGCCTTGTAAGACGAAACAGCTGTAACAAAAATCCAATCTGAAATACTTGCAGAACTTGATAATAACATCATTACATTTAATTTTTAAAAAAATTAAAATAAAATAAAAAATAACTTTAAAAAATTCTTAAAAGAACATTTTTTTTACTTCACAATGTCCTGTTGCTCTTTTTTCTAATTTGCTACCAACTGGTTTCGAAATATGGCATCCGTGTTTTGATTCACTTGCACTTTTTTTTAAATTTTACAAGTACAGGGTAATCGAATAATGACAACATTTAAAATAACTGTTATTAAAAAAACTATTAGAGCTGATTAAATGATTTTTATCTTAAAATGTGTGGAAAAGGATAATTTTTTTTCGTATCTTAATATGTTTCGATGTGTGCACCGTTCGTCGCTCTGCAGATGTCTAGTCTATAGGTGATTTCTTGCTACGTACGTGCAATCATTTCGGGAGTAACTGTCAAGATAGCTACTGAAATTTGCTCCCGCAGGTGATCCAAATCCCGAAACTTTTCTGCGTACACAATGTTTTTAATGAACCTCAAAAAAAAGAAATCCAAAGGGGTAAGGTCAGGACTTCTTGGAGGCCAGGCAATGGGGGTTCCTCTACCAACGATACTGAACGGCAGTCGTAGCCGCGCCCGCGGCCTACCTTGGCTACTGCGCATCTTGTGTGCGCATAGCAGTCACGCTACCTCCAAAACAAAACTTACATTCACTAGCTAGCGCTCAGTGACATAATTATACTTTAACATAAAGGGTTTCGGTGCTATAATTTTTTGTTGTTGGAATGCTCGCTTTCCCAACGGCTGGATTGGTAGAGGAGCCCCCATAGATAGACTAGACATCTGCAGAGCGACGTACGGTGCACACATCGAAACATATTAAACTACGAAAAATAAAAATCTTTTTTTGCACATTTTAAGATCAAAACCATTGAATTACCTCTAATAGTTTTTTTTTGTTTGTATTAATAATTTCTCACCATACATATGTTTTTTTTTACATAAAAAATTAACCTCACTAGTACTAATAGCCTGTATTATTGAGATTAACGTTTATAAATTTGAGTGAAGCATTTATACACAAAACACTAAAATACAAAACACTACATTCAAATAACTAAAATATTATATGGAGAATGTAAGAAATGAAATATTTTATTAGTGACCACATGGGTAATTTGAGTATATTTTTATGACAGTTATTTTAAATGTTGCCATTATTTTTCGATGACCCTGTACCTATATATGACCCGGTTATGGGCTAGAGATTTGGAGATTTGGAATGAAAAAAATTTTAATCAATGAACACAATATTAGCGAAACTCAATCGAAAATCTGACACAAAAAAATCAGAAAAATATACAGTCACATTTGGGCATAGACATATGAATATTAATAGACCTGCCCTAAGTTATTTCCCCCTCCCCCATACCGGTTCCATGGAACCGGCTGGGATTGAGTATGGCTTCTCGTCAATCTAAAAAATGCGACGTCATCATTCTTCTGCGAGCCAGCGTCGAGCGCTTATCGGTGTATTTTACGAAATAACACCGCAAAAAACATGGTCTGTGTTTTGAAAACGTGTAAATATATACTATCACTCGAGATACATGGCGTGTGCTCGTCGATGTTTATTGGGGTAAGTAAATTATGAAACATTTATAAAAGTGTCTTAACTAATTAGGGCAACAAAATATTGGACCCTCAAAATAGGCGAATT
Source organism: Limnephilus marmoratus (assembly GCA_917880885.1). Taxonomy (NCBI): domain Eukaryota; kingdom Metazoa; phylum Arthropoda; class Insecta; order Trichoptera; family Limnephilidae; genus Limnephilus; species Limnephilus marmoratus. Next base: position 4,459,802 of record OU862928.1, on the reverse strand, counting down.
TTATTTTGACGGCTTTAGGACTTCGCAAATTTGTTCACTACGCGGCGAGCAATTCGCGCTCCCATGTAAAAAGGTCTATTCATTTAAAAGCAGAGTTTACTTTTAAGAACTAAATGGTAAAATTATAATGCGAGATGCCTATATACTGTCGATTGAGTTATTGACGAATCACATATTAGTAAAGCCATCTTCCCGCTCTGCGCCCCGCTGTAGTTGGTTTCTCCCCTCACCTTTATGTTCTGGTCTACTAATATTCATATGTCTATGCATTTGGGAATCGAACCCAGGACCTGTGTTCTTATTCTTTACGGAAAAATTACTATTCAGAGTTTCCTAAACAATTTGTTGGAAACAGGTCATGGATTATTATTTTTTTAATTGTCTTTTTGCAGAACGACATCTTACAAACAATTAACATTTTGGAAGTTTTAAAAGTAAATAAAACAATAAATATTGAAAAGTGAAGATAATTATATTTGTTAAATGAATACATAATACTGATACTTTAAATTAATGATGGAGAGGTACAAAGTTTTCAGACTTTAGACATTTAAATAAAAGATTTGGTTTATTTAGCTATAATAAATATTGTATGAGCCTCTTTGGTTTCTTATTTTATTTATTTATTTCATTTTAGGCATGAAAGGCTTTATAAAAAATCCAAAACCAAAAACTGTTTTTGATAGGTGATATAATACGCTTTTAAATTTTATTATTAGAAATAAACTTGTAATTTTTAAATATTTTCAAAGCAAACTTAAAAAAGTTAAAAAAATAGCTCCCCTTACGTTTTTTCGAACTAAAATTTTTGATAATGAAAAAAAAATATACATATTTTATTAGAAAAATATTTTATTAACGTTATCATCACCTCATTTTTTATCGTTTCATGTAAAAATAAAATTAATAAAAAATTCTCAATTTTTTTTTTAATTTTCAGAAGGGCCTGTTCAGACAGAGTTACCAAATATAAAAGTTCATAGCACGCCAAATATCGCTCTTCATACAATCCCTTCAGACCGTTCACACTTGAGCGGTTTAAGCGCAGATCAACCATAGACAATACACATCTTACGCCGTAACCGCTCCTGCGCCAACAGTTAAGCGCCCCCACTCCAACGAAAACAGGAGAGGGGGTCATTTTAATTACGGAGCTGCCTAGACCGGTGGATGACAGATGCCAAGTTGACAGATTCAGTACAAAAAATGCGCACTCCGGGGCCGCTCGCTAATTCATCTGACAATCTGACCCCCTCTCCTACCACAGGAAGAAATATTTGATAGCGTCGGCGTCGTGTGAACGGTACGAAACATAAGCGCTCGCGATTCAACAGATATCTGCTCGCGGTTTATATTCGTGTCTGAACAGGCTTTAACTTTGAGATTTGAATATAAATTGTGCTATTTATCTATGTGACCCATATGAGATATTCCCAAAAGCGAACAAATCAGCTCGAGGGGCTATACAATGTTAACCGGAGATATAAATATTGATATCGTAGGCAGATTTAATGTAATGAAGGAATAAAAATAAAATCTTATAATATGCAATGTTAAGAGACTTGCCTGACAATGATACCTGTTTGGTCTAAAATGATATTTTAAAAAATAAAAATAAAAATAAAAAACAACACAAATGTCACCAGAGACCAAAGTATCAATGTAGGAAACTCCAAATAATGACAGGAATCAATGTTTCTAGTAAGTCAGTTACGTTTTTCAACATCCAGTTTAGGTATAGGAATAATTTTATTTTTATTAAATTTGAGATTTGAATATTGAAGAATAGGGTATTTTCACTGTATTTTTGTTATCATCGAAAAAATTAAGAAAAAGATCATATATTTTATTATTTTATTTTGACGAATATTTTTTCTACAACGATTTAAAAAGTGCCGTTTTCGATTTGCCGCTAAAATAACATTTTCGTTTTATACAACATGTTCGTTTTTAATTGTGAATGTAGTGGAGGTGACGTCACACTGGGCAACGTAGGTGGCAGCCGTCTTAGGGCGTTTGTCCACCTCCGCTGTTGCCGAAAAACGAGATTATTTCGGACCGATGTGATGGCGACCGTATTTCCACCGTGACCGATCTCGGTGGTTTAACCTTGCTCTCGTTGTCATGCGTAAGTACAAACATTACTCTCTACAAATTTTATAAGTGTATAAATATAGTAATTTATATTAATATTTTGATGTTTAACCAACACATGACATAAAAAACGTGCGCCGACGCTGGCAATCTCGGGTATGGTAGACAAGTCAGGCGTGTTTTGTGTTGCCGACATTTCAGCCTGCAATGATCTCGGTCCGAATTCTAACGATAGCGTGGGACGGCGCTCGGGCGCTCGCGGTGGATACTTGGCAAAGTAATATCGTTCTCGGTGACGGTGGCGGTGGACAAACACCTTTACCAGCCAGTGGCATTTTCTACAACGTAATGACTTTGTAGTCGGTTGGAACCTTTTCGAATGTGCGGCTCTAGATCTTTTTTAAAATCGATAATCATGAATGAAAATACTCGAATTGTTGTACATTTATTTTTAGTTCAATGAATTTTTAGCAATTTGTAAAAATACCACGTTGGTGACCCACACCAGGGTGATTCAACCAGAATGAAGCGATGTGTGAATTAGGGATGTGAATTTTACATAAATAATAGATTTTTTAATCGCCTAAAAAATCGATTTTTGTTGGAGAAAAATCGATTTTTAGCATAAAAAAAATCGATTTATAAATAAATCAATTGTTGAGAAAATTAAAATCTACAAGAAAAATCGATTTTTGTTTGAGAAAAATCAATTTTTAATCGTATTTTTTCATAATCGAATATTTTTTCAAATGAAAATGCGGAGCAGACGAAATTTTTTCTAGGTCTGAGGGCAAACCAATAAATTCTTTCGATTGTTCTGGGGCACAAATGACTGCACCAAGATAGGATCAGTTTTGAAATTAAGCGCCCCCGGTCTATGGCCGATCACTCGAGATATATAATATGTAGACTGTAGACCCTTACATATTACATAGAAACCCGTTTAAATAACTGCCCAAGTGAAGAAGATACAATAGTTTGATCCAACCGCCAACATAAATTTGGTCAGTCTAGAAAACGACAGTTCCAGTAAAGGATCAGGAAAAGAAACTTTAAATATACAGGAATAAAGAAGACAGGCTGAGAGCTGGGCTAGGAGAACGGGACTTTGGTTTCAATACCCTCCTTTTCACTCTCATGCACTCGGGAAATCATGTAAGCAACTATTTAGTCCCACAGCACCCTATCGATGTTTATGATAATTTGGTAATTAACCAGCAATGATGTTTAGGATAATTTGGTAATTAACCAACAATGGTGTTTATGATAATTTGGTAATCAACCGATAATGATTTTTAAAACAATTTGGTAATTGACCAACAATGATGTTTAGGATAATTTGGTAATTAACCAGCAATGATGTTTAGGATAATTTGGTAATTAACCAACAATGGTGTTTATGATAATTTGGTAATCAACCGATAATGATTTTTAAGACAATTTGGTAATTGACCAACAATGATGTTTAGGATAATTTGGTAATTAACCAGCAATGATGTTTAGGATAATTTGGTAATTAACCAACAATGGTGTTTATGATAATTTGGTAATCAACCGATAATGATTTTTAAGACAATTTGGTAATTGACCAACAATGATGTTTAGGATAATTTGGTAATTAACCAGCAATGATGTTTAGGATAATTTGGTAATTAACCAACAATGGTGTTTGTGATAATTTGGTAATCAACCGATAATGATTTTTAAGACAATTTGGTAATTGACCAACAATGATGTTTAGGATAATTTGGTAATTAACCAGCAATGATGTTTAGGATAATTTGGTAATTAACCAACAATGGTGTTTATGATAATTTGGTAATCAACCGATAATGATTTTTAAGACAATTTGGTAATTGACCAACAATGATGTTTAGGATAATTTGGTTATTAAGCAACAATGATGTTTAGGATAATTTGGTTATTAACCAACAATTATGTTAAGGATAATTTGGTTATTAACCAACTTTAGGTTTTAACAATTGTTTATGACAATTTGGTAACTAACCAACAATGATGTTTAGGATAATTTGGTAATTAACCAGCAATGATGTTTAGGTTAATTTCTAACCAGCAATGATGTTTGGGATAATTTTCAACCAGCAATGATATTTAGGATAATTTGGTAATGAACCAGTGATATTCATTGAAATTACTGGTGTAAAGATTGTCAACGTTATTTTAATCACATCAATAAATGTCGAATGTTTGCCTTCAAATCATCACTTCCAATCTCATTGTTAGAGTTTTCTCGTAAATCGTAAACCGAAGTACTTATTTTATCATTTCTACTACGCCTTTTCTCTTTATCGAGCTCTTCTAACAAAATGACCCGATGAGTATCCGTAATAGTGATGCGAACATTGGTGTCAATATCTATTGTAATCCTGATGCCTTTAACGGTCTGACCTGGTTTGCACTTCGGGGTGGGGTTGTCCCAACTGCCTCCTCCGCCGCACTTCAAGACTTCCAGGAATTCTGTTGTGCTGTGTCCATTCTTGCACTTGGAGTCAATGATGGTTCCCGTTGGCATCATCTCTGCGCACGGGATAAAATTATACATGGGATCCCTGCACGTAAAGTCTATTGATAATGAAGTCACCATTTTGCACTTTTCTGAAAGAAAATGAAGAAAACAATTATATAATCACTTTCAAATAGTCGCTATAGAGAAACAGATATCGTACGCATATTTCAGTTGACTACGTAAAGAGAACTGCCGACTTCGGATGGAGAGTCTTCAAGATTGGCAAAACCACATCACGTTCAACCTCCATGTTCAATATCGATGTCAGCGGAGAATTTTTAAATGGTTAGGTTAGGGGTTAGGTAATATACATTATTCTTTCAGAATCGTGTGTATTTATCTGTGATAAGTTTCTTTATTCGATGTACTTTTTAACAATGTAACGATTTGCCGGCCTCTGTGTTTCCTCCCTCCTACAACATGGGTCTCTTCAAGACCCATGTTCACTCCTTACTTTCCTCAAAAAGACCCTCCAGAGAGCATCCTCAAAGATGACATAGGCTCTGAGGGAAATTATTTCCCTCAGGGCCTCCTGTGTGGAGTTAATGTATAAAAAAAATAGAAAATAAAAATGAAAACAGCTCATTTTCTGTTGGAGAATATCCCCACTCCACAACCGAATAACTAAATCGTATCAATGAAATGAAAATAAAATGAAAACAGCTCATTTTCTGTTGTAGGATATCTCCACTCCACAACCGTATAACTAAATCGTGTCAATGAAATGAAAATAAAATGAAAACAGCTCATTTTCTGTTGGAGGATATCCCCACTCCACAACCGTATAACTAAATCGTGTCAATGAAATGAAAATAAAATGAAAACAGCTCATTTTCTGTTGGAGGATATCCCCACTCCACAACCGTATAACTAAATCGTGTCAATGAAATGAAAATAAAATGAAAACAGCTCATTTTCTGTTGGAGGATATCCCCACTCCACAAGCGTATAACTAAATCGTGTCAATGAAATGAAAATAAAATGAAAACAGCTCATTTTCTGTTGGAGGATATCCCCACTCCACAACCAAATAACTAAATCGTGTCAACGAAATGAAAATAAAATGAAAACAGCTCATTTTCTGTTGGAGGATATCCCCACTCCACAACCGTATAACTAAATCGTGTCAATGAAATGAAAATAAAATGAAAACAGCTCATTTTCTGTTGGAGGATATCCCCACTCCACAACCGTCTAACTAAATCGTGTCAATGAAATGAAAATAAAATGAAAACAGCTCATTTTCTGTTGGAGGATATCCCCACTCCACAACCGTATAACTAAATCGTGTCAATGAAATGAAAATAAAATGAAAACAGCTCATATTCTGTTGGAGGATATCCCCACTCCACAACCGTATAACTAAATCGTGTCAATGAAATGAAAATAAAATGAAAACAGCTCATTTTCTGTTGGAGGATATCCCCACTCCACAACCGTATAACTAAATCGTGTCAATGAAATGAAAATAAAATGAAAACAGCTCATTTTCTGTTGGAGGATATCCCCATTCCACAACCGTATAACTAAATCGTCTCAATGATATGAAAATAAAATGAAATAAAACGAAACGAAATGAAATTCAAATAACTTAATTAAAAAAATTCAATCAAATCCATTAAAAATTTCATTTTAAATTAAATACGGATAAATTGAATTTAATTAAATTAAATTTTATTAAATATTATTGAATTTAACTTAATTTCATGAAATTGAATTTAATAAATTAAAATAAAATAAATAATTTATAAAATTATTCTGCACCCTTGGTGTGAATTTTCACAAAACTGAACTAGAAAAATCATCAAAATATAAAAATTATAAAGCAATTGAATCTCATTGATCAACCTTCCAACTTTCTTGACAGCCAAATGAATTGAGATTAAAAACTGAAAAATGTATATCTTTAAATAATAACATAAAGCGGGCTACAGACCTTCAGTTTTAACTGAACAGTTTATCTGTACAGTCGAACTATAAAGATAAATCGTTAGGTTTGTAGGACAAAAGTTGAACTGTACAGTTTAACTGAGATCTAATCAAAATACGAATAGATAAATCTGTACAGTTAAAACTGACAGTGTGTAGTCGAAAACTGTACAGTTTCGTCAGTTTTGTCGCAGTTTCTTTTAAGACACTCCTTAAATTAATACAAATTTCTCTTTTAATACAAATAATTAATTTAATTTTAATTTCTCTTTTATTTTTCTTTTAATATACTCAGTTTCATTTAATACGTCTTTAAGCGCGCCTTCCACTGCGAGCGGAGCGGACTCATTAAGGAATCCGCTCGACTAGCAAACGTTAACTGCATACAAGTGCTTCCATCAAGAACGAGGCCAGCGAAGCGGACTAAACGAGTTAAATAGTTTCGAACGAGTCCGCTCCGCTAATGCGAGCGGAGCGGACTCCGTACGATCTCCGCTCGACTCGCACACGTTAACTGTATACAAGTGCTTCCATCAGGAACGAGAAGAGCGGAGCGGACCGAACTTGTTAAAATAGGTCCGAAAGAGACCGCTCGCGCACACCATCGCCGACTAGTTTCTAGCGGACTCCGCTCAAGAACTGTAGCCAATTCAATTGCCTCGCTGCGTTTTTGTCGAGATGGAGGTGTTTATTGAAGCCGTTTGCCAATTTCGTTTATAGGATACGACTAGCAAAGATTGTCAACATAAAGAATTCGGCTTAGAAAACCATTAGTGTGATGATATTGGCGGAAATAAGAAAGTAAATTATTTTTTTTAAGTTTTTACATATTTGAGGTGAGATTCTTTTTATAAATGTACATTTAATTCATACGTAACATTTTTTTCATTGCATACATGCTGTCAGAATCATATTCACTAGAATCAGTACTCGACATCACAAAAATCACTCCGTTCACTTCGAAACAAAGCGATACTGACTCGTTTTCAATGGAAGGGCAAAACTATTTCTCATTTTTCATTGACCTCGCTCCGCTCGCCCCGCTCATTTCTCTCGCACAGGCAGTGGAAGGCAAACACCTATCTTCTAAGTGACTCTTTTTTGATGGATGGTCAAAACTATTTCGCTCAGCTCCCACTCCGCTCCGCTCTACTCTTTTCCGCTCGCAATGGAAGGCGCCCTTTAGCCCTGTAACGGCTAAAGGGTCGTCTATGGAGGCCATTGTTGATAAAAACTGAAAGATCTCGCAGTTTTACTTGAATGTGTGTAGGCTGTATGGACCTACAATTTATCTGTACAGTTCGACTGAACAGTTAAACTGTACAGTTAAAACTGAAGGTCTGTAGCCCGCTTAACGGAGAATACTCACTGTTACAGGTGATCGTTGATGACCAGGCACCTCCTTCACACCAGGGGATAGCAGGCGTGGACAGGTCGTAACCATAGTTGCAGGTATGCTGAAGGTAACTGTATTCTGGGACAAGTTGGCCTGGTCCCAACTTTGGATATAGATGTACGATGTGTTTCCCTCCTTCTGGATATGGGGGCAGAATACAACCTCCTTCAGGATCGCTGTAATTATTGATTAGACACTTTTATAATTACCGTGGTGTTACGCGGTTACGGTACCGTGGCGGCATAAAATGGAATAAACATACGTTCCTTATCACAATAATGCTGCAGCTCTTTCAAAAGATGAGAAACAAAATGTACGTAGGTCTGTTTCCTCCAAACGAAAAAGTCATCATTTATTTGCAACTCTCTCACACAACGCACCGTGAAGTCTACGTAGACCCGTACCAACTACTTGCCGTGACGATAATTTTGAAAATATGGTGTATATTTACAAGTATAATATTGAATTGTGAGTGAATTCCAAAAATTCAAAAACGTCAAATGTCAATGCGCTGATGATTTTGCTTTTGTTCTGTAACATATAATGCTGCAGCTCTTTCTTACGCACTAAATACCAACAGTCGATAATGAGACAAACGGTGAACGTACGTCTGCACCCCCTCAACCCCCCAAAGGAAACATACAATTATCTTCAAATAATTCTGAAAATCGTACTAGACTTAAACATGTGTTTGTGTGCCCCAAACTAAACACTTCTTTTGCTCAACACCATTTTACACACCGAGGAAAATACTTCTTCAATAACTTACCAGTAGAAATCAGAAGCATTAATGACAAATTACAATTGTTGAACTCTATCAAAAAGTATTTTAGAGAAAGCATCAACTGGAACAGCTAAAACTGCTTCCCCAATTTCCACATGAATGTCACACTAAAAATTATACTTGTTTTTCTTATTACTGATTACATGCACGTTTGTGTCTTTTAGTTAACAGGATCTTGATTGCGATGTATTTATATTAACTTATACATGTGAAATACGTGACTGTAGTAATTGTACATATATGAAATGTATTAACTGCATTGTAATAACTGTACCAATGTATATGAAACACGTGACTGTATTTATACACGTATATATGAAATGTAAACTCCTCTTCCATCCACAAGCAAATGCTTTTAATGGAAGACAAGTAATATTATAATATGTAGCATTTTTAAGATAAATAAACAAACAACACCAAAAAAGTTAATATGGAAAAAAGAATTAGTTGTAGATTATTATTAATTCTAAATTTGAAATATGAGATTGACAAATATAACGGTTTCACAGAAGATGGCAATAGCAAATTGGTTAACGCGCATGTCCCGGTTAGACGAGAGGTCTGGGTTCGAGTCCCAGTTGCGACCATTGTTTTTTTCTATTTTTCTGTGTTTTTTTTTCTCTTTCATATTTTCTTTTAGATTATTATTGTTGTCTTCTTGCTCAATGATAAAAATAAATACTTACATAGGTTCAGTAATGACGTTGGTTGGTGTGGATAGCGAAATTGGTCAACGCACACGTCCCGGTTAGACGAGAGGTCTGGGTTCGAGTCCCAGTTGCGACCATTGTTTTTTCTGTGTTTTTTTCTCTTTCATATTTTCGTTTAGATTATTATTGTTATCTTCTTCTTTAATAATAAAAATAAATACTTACATCGGTTCAGTAATGACGTTGGTTGGTGTGGTCACAGGTGTTTCAGTCACGGGGACCGGGGGAACAGTTGTGGCTTGCGGTACCCAATCTTTGACCCCCCTGCAAAGGTCTGGATCCTCGTCTGACGCATCCGCACAATTCACTACCTAGGAACGAACACATTATAATAGGACAAAGCATTAAACTAACTAACCATCTGTAGAAGAAGGAAATGATGTATAGTGTGTAACAACTTGTGGCCAGCAATATTTAAAATCATCAACCAAATGAAATAATAATTATTATTATTTTTAATTTATAAACTAACGATTAAGACCAGATTTTATGCATAGCACAAAGGGTAACAATTATTATAAGCAATAATTATCAGCCTGAAATACTCATTTACATTGAAAAATCTTCCGAGAAAAGATACTTGCCGCCAACGGGACTTGAACCCGTGTCCTGATTGCGAGAGATTTAGTAATAACAATACCTCCCTCACAAAAATATAATTGGTTGTTTTCGGGTGGAAAAATGTAATAATCAGTAATTGTTGAATGAAACACCAGTATATATTGAATTATTTGGCGGGTATTAGATAAGCCGCCATAGCTCAGTGGTCAGAGCATCCGACCGGCAATCAGAAGGACACGGACACGCAATCAAGTCCCGTTGGCGGCAAGTATCTTTTCTCGGAAGATTTTTCAATGTAAATGAGTGTTTCAGGCTGATAATTATTGCTTATAATAATTGTTACCCTCTGAAATAATAATATTTCAATGATTTGTTTAAAACCGTTTTTGTGAAAAATCACCTCAAGGGCGCCATACAAATTTATAATATACTTCTACAATTGTACTTCAAACAGATTGTATCCACCGGATCGTCGATCACTAATACAAAATTATTTGTACAATGCATTTGACATTATACTTTTCCCCCATTATATTTTTGAGAAAATGGTATTATTTCCGCCGATTTTATCCCCAACCTTACATCTCTGAACTGTGCTTCCGAAAAACACTGGTCCGAGGTAGTAAACCCTTAGATCAGCAACATCATCATAGGCAGACCGATAGAACCTAACCGCAAGCCAAATACTATGGTTGGAGGTCTTACTTTCGGAGTAATCGGGTCTAAGGCAAGGCAAATTTCTCCAATAAACAATAAACACTGTTGAAACAATATTCCTAATCACTAAAATAAATCAGGACCGTGTTTAGATCCTTGGGGAATGCAAGCATTTATCGTTCAATTTATACCTAGTAGATTGTGTTCTGGCTATTGCTGGTTGTCTTTGAGAAATCTTTAAAATATATTGTTATGAATATGTACTTACATTATTGCACTTGGCATCATGGTCCACGCATGCTCCGTAAGCGCATCTCACGTATATACTTGCGCACTTCATGTTACCGCACTGGAACACCGTCTCATCGGACTTATCTCTGCAGTCCACAATTCCATCGCACACTTGGTCTGAGTCAATGCACTGCTTATCAGCCACATTCAGACATTGAAATTTATATTTTCTATAAAATGAAAGAGTTGTTTACAATTTTCAAAAATTATCGTCTTTTTATTTATTTTATTAATATACATATAAACGCCCAAAAGGCTTTTACATACAGGGTGTTAAGGGACTTAACTTACTTTAACCAGTGGTTCCCGACAGTATTTAGAGTAAAAAATTAAATGCAATTTTAGTGTCCAATGAATTTTTTGACGATTTTTTTTTTATCTTAAAATTAATCAACAACAAAAAAAATCTGTATGCCGTCACAGGTCACACACGGCCGAGTAACCGCCCACCCTCTTACCCCGCTCCCAACTGTACAACACTACTTTTTTAACGTTCCTGTAGAGAAAACAAAGAAAACTACAAAATTTCACCGGAGACCAAAATTTCGTTTACATTCTTTACTCCAAATAATGTCAGGAATCACTGGTTAAGGTAAGTCAAGTACGTCCCTTAACACCCTGTATAATGATAATGAAAATAAAGAGTTGACAAAATAGAGGTGACATAAAATATAAGAAACAAAATATGGGTTAGGGGGCATACATTAATTATGTGAGCTCAAAAGGGAGGGGGTCCAGCAAAATCTCACGTTACTTGAAAAGAATTTACGAAGTGGCCCAATTTTATCTCACCAAAGAAGGGGGGGGTCTAGATTGGAAGAAAAACTGCTCACGTAATTAATGTATGCCCCCTTACATAAAATATAAGAGTTGAAACAAAGTATAAACACATCAAATGTAAGTTAAGTAAAAATAGATAGTATGCCAATATCCTCCAAATCAACAATAATATTAATAAAATTGTTTAAAATTGGTGTTCGCAATAGTTTATGAAATAGGTAGAAATAGTTGGCACGTACGGCTTTTGAAGTTTGCCAAGTTCAAATTGTTATCAAATACATTCATATTGTTTAAGTATTTGTTACCGAGTCTATGTGAGCGTTGTATTAGGGATTGCAAACTATAGTTGGAATGAGATGTATCTATATAAAAATTTATGGTTTGTCCAGTTGTTCGTGTAGTTATTACACATAATTGTAGAAATTCACCTGCAAACCCAATCACAGGAATCTAGATTCTCGTCATAATAAGCCTTCAAAATTAGTGCACATAATTGTACAAATTTACCCGCAAACCCAATCACAGGAATCTAGATTCTCGTCATAATAAGCCTTCAAAATTAGTGCACATAATTGTTCAAATTTACCCGCAAACCCAATCACAGGAATATAGATCCTCGTCACATTAAGCCCCATAATTAGTACACATAATATTGTACAAATTCACCCGCAAACCAAATCACAGGAATCTAGATCCTCGTCATATTAAGCCTCATAATTAGTACACATAATTGTACAGATTCACCCGCAAACCCAATCAAAGGAATCTAGATCCTCGTCATATTAAGCCTCATAATTTTTCAACCTTTTAGGATCCCATAATTTTAGGCCAAAGACCGTAATTCTCCTTAATTTTAGCATAGGATGTGTGGTACAGTTTTCAATTTTTATTCCAATATTTCTTAAGGTCACCCCTGGGATAGCTCCTTTGGCCTTACAGTTAACCCATTTTGTCACTAGGTCACCATTTTTCTAAAATGCGATTTATTTTACATATTTTTTTTCAAATTTATTCTGGGTTTTACGGAAGTTCTCAATTATCTACGTGAGAACAAAGCAGTTACAAAAACTTGATAATGTACAAATAGGTAATAACAAAACATAAATCTACTCAGTCAAACGATACATTACAGGAATTAAAAAACATGAAATTGCATAAAAGCTCACTGAATCATCAAATAATACACATGGAGACAAGAGACACAAAGAGTCTTACCTTTTTTTAAATCAATTTCCAAAGTTTTCTTATTCGCATTAATGTGGATTGTAAATAGTGATGTCTGTACTTGCCTAGCCAAATAGTACTTAAATTTGTAGTAATTATTCAATAAATATTATTTTTATTAAACTCGATTGTTTTGAAATCCTGCAATTAATAAATCTACATGTACCTACACGAACAACTAGACAAACATTAACATTTATATTCATCTCACTTCAACTGTGGGCCCGACGGAATACCTGCCCTGGTATTGCAGAGGTGCGCTGCAGAATTAGCTCCAATTTTGACGAAGCTTTTTAAACTGTCCCTGAAGACTGGCTCTGTGCCCTCTGGTTGGAAAAAAGCGGTTATCCATCCTATTCCAAAGAAGGGTGATCGCTCCAACCCGGCCAACTACCGCCCCATAGCGATCACATCAGTTCTGTCTAAGGTGATGGAACGTGTGATCAACGACAAACTGCTCTCATACCTCGAGAAGAACAAAATTATCAACGACCGTCAATACGGATTCCGGCGGAACCGCTCGTGCGGTGATCTTCTCGCGTATGTGACGCATGTTTGGGGGCGATGCCTGGAACGTTTCGGTGAGACCCAAACGGTTGCACTGGACATCTCCAAGGCCTTTGACCGGGTTTGGCACCGAGGACTTGTCAACAAACTGCTTTCTTACGGACTTCCCGCATCCTTGTGTACGTGGATTGCCGACTTCTTGAGGGGGAGGTCGATTCAGACGGTAGTCGATGGTTTCACCTCTTCCTCACACTCGATAAATGCTGGCGTCCCGCAGGGATCGGTTCTGTCTCCAACTTTGTTTTTGTTGCACATCAACGACCTTTTGTCATGTGCACCAATTCACTGTTATGCGGATGACAGTACAGTTCATGATAGCTTTTTGTTTGACAAGCCCCCAAAGGGCTCACAAACTCCAACAGCTCGTAGGGCTTTGAAGCAAAGAATGGACGGCTACCTCGAAAGTGTTTTCTCTTGGGGTAAAAATAATCTCGTTGAATTTAATGTTTCAAAGACCCAATCTTGTCTGATTACGTCCAAAAGGGATCGAAATGAAAATCTAGTCTCTTTCAACGGAAGCAATCTTCCGAACAGGCCCTCCATTGATATGCTTGGTGTAACCCTAAGTGACCAGCTCAGGTATGGGGGCTCCATTGAAGCCAGAGTAAAGCTAGCCTCCCAAAAACTGGGCGTACTGTACAGGGCCCGCAGATACTTTAATAGTACACAACTGCTAACCTTGTACAAATCACAAGTACGCCCCACGGTTGAATTTGGCAGCCATCTCTGGTCTGGAGCTCCAAAATACCTGAAAAATACCCTCGACTCTGTGCAGAAACGGGCGGTCCGTTTGATAGATTCTCCCATCTTAACAGACGGATTGCAATCTTTAGAGCACAGGCGTCGGGTGGGAATGCTATCCTTGTTCTACCGGTATTACAATGGAAGATGCTCCGAGGAACTAGCATCATTGATCCCTTCGGCACCGGTGCATAGTCGGGAAACACGCCAAACGCGTGCCCAACATTTGTACACGGTTGACATTTGTCACATGAGAACGGGTCGTTTCTTCGACTCGTTCTTGTGTTCAACAGCTCGGCTGTGGAATGATTTGCCGGCCTCTGTGTTTCCTCCTTCCTACAACATGGGTCTCTTCAAGACCAATGTTCATTCCTTCCTCTCCTCAAAAAGACCCTCCACACAGCATCCCAGATGACATAGGCCCTGAGGGAAATTATTTTCCTCAGGGCCTCCTGTGTGGAGTTAATGTAAAAAAAAAAAAAAAAAAAAAAAAAAAACTATAGTTTGCATTCCCCAATAGCGAAATGAATACCTTGTATTAATGAATAGAACGTACCCGCAAGTGTTGACCACATTAACCGTTGTGTTCCTCCTGCAGTCCTTGTTGAGTTCGTCAGATTCGTCGGCACAGTCCTTGACGTTATTACACTTGGCACTTCCATCTACACACGCTCCGTACGCGCACCGGTACAGGTAGGAAGGACACTTCCTAAACATTAAATATTACATGTCAGGTTCCAGTACAAATATTTCGTTGAAAAAGTATAGTGTATCATAATTAGTCTATGATTAGTTCCCAAATCGCTTTAGATGTCTATGGGCTATTCGGGTCACATGCTCTCGTTTATGGCGGGTTCAGACGTTTCAATTTTTGTTGATCCACTTTTATTTAACGTAAAAAGTTGAATGAGATTATGTTCACACGTTTCAATTTAAGTAGAACCGAATTTGACATTCAAGATGGCGTCAACTGAATTTGTCAGTGCGTGCGTCTCTCTAACTTCTGATGTTTTGCGAGATGAGCTCGAGATTATGAAAAAGCATAAAAACGTCGTATTTGGGCGAGAAAATGGATCATGAATTAGGCGCATCCAACACAATTTTGAAAGAGATCGAACTAAAAGTCTCCGAAGGATATGGATGACAGAAAAACAATTTGATGAGCTGCTTTCCCAAATTGGCCATAAAAATTTTCAGAGTAGTTTAAATTAATAATAATTACTACTAACTACAATAACCGGAGAAGCAAGGAAATAATCCATATTTCGTTAACATTAGCTTTACCATAACCTAAAAACAACAACGCCAAACGTCTTAGTTTGACATAGGTAGTTATTGTTATTAGATTTGTACAAAGTTTTTTTTTCTTTTAATTTATGCGTATTAATGGTGACGCATGTCTCTGAATATTTACCGCTATTTTCTGTCATTATCATAATATATTGGGTAGGTAGTAGGTAGTGTAAATGAAACACATATTATTTATTGCAGTATCACGGGCATTTCTATTTTTGTACACTTCTTGCTTTTGATCCCAAAGACAGGGATGCATAAATCTGAACATCAAATCATCCGACCATTTCGGATATTTTTTCGTTGAAACGGATTCCATGACGGTAGAAACTAGGAATGTCTAACGAATATTGACATAAATGTTTGACGTCTACTTGTGCCCGCGAGTAACTATGGTAACCAAGATGGCGCGGTCATACTCGAACGTCAAAAGTAGACGGGCTATCAACTTTAGTTGGTCAACAAAAAAGTTGTTCAACTTTGTTGAAAGAAGGTTCACACCTGTCAATATGCTTTCAAATGTCGAGTTGATCAACTAAAATTGAACGGTGTGAACCGGCTATTTCGAGATGTAAAACTAGCCGAAGGCAGGTGTACTCTGTAATTTAACGCAAGAGCCCGCCAGGCAAAACCTAGCTGCCAGATAGTGATGACATCAGTCCTCCTAAAATATATTAATTTGTAAATTACAATACGTCAATAAGCAGTCAATGTGATCTCAATTACCGTAATTTCACCATTTCACCATCCTCCTGACGGCTTATCCATACGATAACGAATATTATTAAATAAACAAATGAATATAGCCACAATTCATAGGTTCAAGTACCGAGTAGTACACTCAGATTTTTTAAATAAATTAATTGAAAATGTACATTATCATATGGATAATCTTTGAGCAGAATGGAAAAATACCCCCTAAGGGTGGGTTTCTTCATTTACCGAGACTGCTAAATGCAATGCTAATTGTAAAAATAAACGATCGAAATTTAAAAATTTCTATGCATTTCACCGTTTACTTTTACAATTAGCATTGCATTTAGCATTCTCGGTAAATGAAGAAACCCACCATAAGTGTTTAATTAACCTTCTTCGGTTCCTCAAATACTATGTACACGGGTCATATTGACCCAATTTCAAAAATACGAAGTAATGGTTTTAAATTGAATACAAAATCTAATTGTTTGTAGTACACATTTATAAATATATTATACATAATCATGTTCTCTTGTGTTTCCAGTCTGTATTAGTGTCACAGTAAGCATTGAAACATGAAATATCAATCATTTTATGAAATATGGCTGTAGGCCACCTTCTTGTCATTCGTTTGCAACTACAGGCCGAAACCATTTTGTCTAAAAAATCAACAGCACCCTTTGTTGCATTATAGTCCATAATCATTTTAGGTTTCTTATGCTCTGAATCACGTATTTCGGGTTTATGCGCAACGAAATTACATTTTTCTTTTTTTTCCCATAATCGGGTATTATTGACCCGAGGAACCTAAGATAGAAAAAAAATAATTTTCTTAACACAAGAGACTTATCCATAATTTTACAATACGACGATAAGTGAATGGATAATTAATAATTGTTATGAGATCGTTATAAATTATATTAATAATTACGACTTTTATGATCAGTTAAATTTCAGTTCATAATACGGGCATTTGCTTAGCTTGGTAGTTGAAAAACCATGTAAAACAAACCTGTAACAAACAAAATGAATAAGGAAAATTAAAAAAAAAAAAAGTTTCAGGTCATAATGACCTAAAGAACCGGGGAAGGTTAAGCCCATTATAGAAGATACTGGTCCCAATGCTGATAAATACCGAATGTCTCTGAAGAGGACATTCGGAGATTCTTTACAACTGGCGCAGCCGTGTGAAATTTCATGTTGGAAGCAGACCAACTAAAATTGTCCCGTGGAAGCACATAAAGCACGGGATTTGTTATTCTTATTTCAGCGATATGGCGATAGTGTACTCTATCTCTTACAGTTTCATTAACTGACAGCTGTAGAGATTGAACCTCTCTAGTAGGGAGTGAAAAACACAAGTCTGATACTTTGTGAACAGTAAACTATACTATTAAGTGTGACATCAATCAATCAAACAGTATTAATAGGCTTGCGTCTGCGTACACACTCTATTCACAAAAAGATACAAGCGGAAGTGCTGCCATCTTTCATCAAACAGTATTAATTATCCAATCTATGTAGGTTTCCATCAGTTTTTTCTGACATCATTTTAGTACGGATAAATTACAAAACTCGCGTATAGATAGCGCCACTTTCATCTGCGTCTTGCACATGAATAATTCCAAACATTTGCTTAACGCATAAATCTTTCGCCTTTTACTAAAGATTTCCGTGGAGGGGAGCACTCAAATGAGTCTATAAACCAATTTTTTCCCCTGATTCTTGAAGCGGACACTTTATCGGTGATGTTGAAGGAAGACGATCCGGTGACTAGCTATCAGTGGGACCAAGGGCTATTTTTGAAACCAGTTCCTTTTTGATTTAGAAAAATCGTCACCAACACTAACTGGGCGAAGCCGAACCAAAAGCCGCCCAAGTAACAACCTATGGAGCGTGTTTTTAAGTGCTAGTTAATTATAATAATTATTATTGAATTTATTTCTCACACGCGTTTCCCGCAAATGGCCTGAGTTTCATCTGATTTGTCCGGGCAGTCAACAGCGCCATCACATACGGCGTCGTATTCTATACAAGACTTGTCACGACATTGCCACATCCCAGAACTGGAAAAATAAACCAAAATTAAGACGAAAAATTTTAAAGATTAAAGTACAAATCACAATTAAAACTATAGTACATATGATTTATTGAAAAAACCCTAACCTTGAGGAGAAAAATGTAAGTGATGGATAAGGAAATAGTTCAATTTTTAATATTATCTTGTAGAAGTATCAGTGTACAGTCTAAAATGATTGCCCGAAGATTCTTCCAACGCTACAATAATTTTTTAAAAACATTGTTCAATGCATTTTGTACTAGTCTGGAGGAATATGTGTGAAACATGGTGCTACTACCAAATCAGAACGACTTGGATCCAATTTAAAAAAGCTTACAGCAATATATTTGGATACAGAAGGTAGAACAGTGCATCAACAATGTTTACGGCACAAGGAGTAAATGGATTCCCCGGCCTGATGAGACACCAGGTCACTGGAGCCAGGATGCGACTAATGGCTTCCGATGACATGACGGTGAATGCAGCCTTCCAGCACTAAGCTGAGTGAGCGCTGGCCCCGAGCTCACTCAAGACCATCCCTATGTAATTGATTATTGTTTACCTGATTTTTAAAATATTTCTTGGACTTACATTATATTATAATGTGGGACGATTGCACTATCCTCCCCACATCCTGGAATAAATATAATATTTGGTGTGGCAAAACTGCGACTCCACTGTAAGTTGGCGGTTAAGTGCTGCAGAGCAAAGCCCTATGCAACCCCGAAGAACCAGTAGTAGTGCTCTTTGATTTTTTGTAATATTAAATTTTTTTTCTTAACTATGTATATTCTTTCAAATTATTGCAATTCCCATGTGTTTGGTTCTGAAACAGTCTTTTAGAAAACTAAATCCATTTTCCTTAAGTCCTTCAGTAATCATGCATTCCTTTCTCTTCCTCCTTTCCTCAAAAGTCTCTACCAGGAGAAGAAGATGAACCTACCTACATGAGGAAATAATGGAACAATATTATCGCCCAAGTTTACCCTACCTACTTGGGCAATTTGAATTTTGTTCGTGACATGGGTCATAGCTCTCTCGTGGATAATATTGCAAATATCGCAAGATTTCGTCTTTTTATCGTAAAAAACTGTCGTTCGTAGAAGCCTGGTGTTGTGTCAGTGCTGAAAGCCAGGATCGATCCTGCATCGCCGTAGTACGCCGTCAAAAGGTAAGAGTTTTCCTCTCAATTCCTACTTCCTTACGATTGAATTTCAAAACACAATTATTTGGTATTTACTCAAAACAAAAAAAAGGGATTTACAGTCATCTTTTCGGGTCTCGGTATCGGCCGTGACATATTTGGTTCCTCTCGCCGGATATTTTCGTTTTTTGTCGTTTTTTTGGTAGACGTAATTTTGAAGCCAGAGTATTGTGTTTTGAAGTTTGAATCATTCCATTTCGTTGACCTTTTCCGGTTTATAAAAGCTGTTTCAGAATTATACATTTATGAATATTGGAGTAGCATTTTAAATTTGAATTGGTTATTGTAGTCGTTTGGGCGGCTAATCATTTTTGATTTCGTAGATGGTGGGTACTTCGTACAGTTCGCCGCCGCCGTCGTTAGTTTGTTACCTACAAGCGCCCCAAGCGCCTATCTCGCGTCGGTAGTTAGTACTTACCTGCAAGCATTGTCGTGTCGTCGTGTCGATAACGTAGGTCGCGTTAGTTTATCGCGTCAGCTGTTTATAACAGCCGACATTAACATTTTGTTTACAAGTTGACATTTGTTTGACAGTGTTTTATTATTTGGTTTGTTGTTAAAAATATTCATAATGGCAGCTAACACCATTAAGTACAAACTAGCATTGTTAGATATGGAAAGTGTTCGTGCTTCTGCCATCAAAGCTATAACAACGTTGAATATTGTTGACAAAAATATATTCAAAGCACGTTTTTCGGACGTATCTGATATTAGAGATAATTTCGTCGCTTCACATATTTTAATTGAATCAAATAAGAAAGATGAATTAGAAATTAAAGTTTTGCAAGAAAAATATACTGAAATCCAAAACATGTATTACGAGATTCAGTCGTATTATAACCAATTATTTCCAGAAGTTTTGGAAAGTGAATCGGATCACTTAATAGCCAACAATAATGTTTCGTTGCCAAAATTAAAATTGATTATTTTCTCTGGAATATCAACAGATTGGACAAATTATATAAACACCTTTAATTCTTTGATCGATTCTAATAATGGTTTAAATTCTATTCAAAAAATGCATTATTTATTAAGCTCCCTTTCGGGTGAAGCCTTAACATACGTTAAACATTTGCCGATTTCTGAGGAAAATTATTTTGTTGCATATAATTTGTTAAAGGAACGTTATGAAAACATACGTTTGATCGCTGATAGACACGTAGAATTAATTCTGTCGATTCAACCTGTAAAAGTTCAGGATAATTTGAGGCAATTTATTTCCATTTTGAAAGAAAATCTTGCTGCGTTAGAAGCTTTGAATTTTCCAGTTCGCCAATGGAGTTTTCTTTTATTACATATTGTATTACGTAAATTAACAAAAGAATTACATATTGATTTTGAAATTCAACACAGTTCGGAGAATATCCCAACGTTTGATCACTTATTGAAGTATTTAGATGGGCAGTGCCTAGCAAAAGAAATGGCACTTGGAGTTTTTCCTGAAAACCAGTTACAGGCTCATAAGGGTCAATCTAAATCATATAATGCAAAACATCGATTGAGCAATAATATTAATGCGTTTGTATCAAACATTGAAATCAAGTGCATTCTTTGTAAATCGCCACACTCACTGCACAAGTGTGAAAAATTCTTAAGCCTTACTCCAAAGGATAGGTACTTATTCGCAAAGGAAAATAATCTATGTCTCAATTGCTTAGCGCAAGGAAAACACAACGCAAAAAATTGTCATTCGCGTTTCACTTGCAGACAATGTCAATTAAAACATCATACCCTATTACATTTTCCAAAAAAAATCGTGGAAAATTCAGACCAGCAAGAAAACTCTTCAGAACCGTTGGTGTTGACAACATTTTACAATAAAACTCACAAAACGGTTCTTTTGTCTACAGCTTATGTGGAAGTTTTAGATAAAAATGGAGTATTTCAGAAGGTTCGTGTTATGCTCGATAGCGCAAGTCAGGGAAACTTTATTTCGGAAAATTGTGTCAAAAAATTAGGTTTTACTCGTTCTAAAAAACAACCACTTACTGTGATAGGTATTGGAAATATTCCTACTATTAATTCTAACGGATTAATAAGAACACATTTTCGTCCTGTCGATTCGAAGGAATCCGGAATTATGACAGATTTCCTTATTTTAAATAACATTTGTTCGAATATGCCATCAAATCGTATCGTCGATCATCATTGGGATCACATCGTGGGTCTCAAATTGGGAGATCCAACATTCTACTTATCATCAGCTATTGATATACTGCTTGGAAGTGATATTTTTGCGTCATTGTTATGTTCAGGAAAATTGATGGGGAAAGAAAATGAACCCATAGCTATAGAAACTAAATTGGGTTAGATTTTGATGGGAAATGTTGGACCATCAAATCATTGTATAAATTCATTCTTCACGTCAATGGAGGAAAATATTGATGAAAAGCTTAAATGTTTTTGGGAAATTGAAAATGTTCCAGCTTTGAAGAAAATTCAATCGCCTGATGAAATTCGTTGTGAAAAAATATACACGGAAAGTACCTACCGTAACCAAGATGGAAGATACGTCGTTTCGTTGCCATTTAAGGAAAGCCCGGAAAAATTGGGAAAGTCATATGACATAGCATTGTCACGCCTCAAGCATTTAGAAAGGAGACTGAATAGAGATTCTGATCTCAAATCTCAATATATTTCGTTCTTGAGAGAATATTTTACATTAGGGCACATGATCGAAGTGCCACCTCAATCGCCAATTATTGCTAATTATTTCATACCCCATCATGGAATAATCAAAGAAACCAGTTCTACAACTCGTTTAAGGGTCGTTTTTGATGCCAGTACCAAATCGTCTTCGGGTACGTCATTGAACGACATACTTCTGGTCGGTCCCAAATTGCAAAGGGACATTGTCGAATTAATGTGTAATTTTCGAATACACAAAATCGTTTTTACAGCTGACATCCGTCAAATGTACAGGCAAATACTGGTGGATGAGAAATCTCGCCGTTATCAACATATTTTGTGGAGAGAATCATCTGATCATCCTGTAAAGGAATTTGAATTACAAACAGTAACATATGGCACCTCAAGTGCTCCATACCTATCCATTCGTTCACTTCATCAATTAGCAAATGATGAAAAATTGAATTTTCCAAAGGCTGCTACTATATTAATTGAAAATACCTACGTAGATGATATTATCAGTGGTGCGCAATCTTTGGAAAGCGCTCGACATTGTATAGTGGAATTAATTGCATTACTTCAAAAAGGTTGTTTTGAATTGAGAAAATGGTCTAGTAACCATCCTGAAATATTGGAAGACATTCCTGTCAGCTACCGGGAAGTACCCTTAAGTTTTGAGTCGGATACTGACAAGAAAAACATTAATATTTTAGGTATTCAATGGATACCGTCGCTTGATCAATTTACATTTATTTATTTATTTATTTATTTATTTATTAACGCCCTTTTTCGGGGCTTTTACATATGAAATAGTAAGAAATACACAGAATTTATTGTACATAACTGAACTGCCTTCGTAACAATATTTTATATTTGTTTAAAGATAAATTGAAGATGTCCACTGACTTGGTATAATTGTTTCCCTCCATTAGTATTCTGGGTAGTTAGTAGGTTACCCCCATGGAAAAACATCATCATTGAAGGTACATACAATACATGCCGCCAAACTCCCAAAAAAACAACAACAACAAAGTCAGTGACAGACGTCAAGTAAAATTTTGCTCCTTATAAAATAGTGAAATAAAACGCAAAAAGTTTATTTTGAACATTATAAAACTTGTGTAGCGATTCATCATAGTGCTGCGGTTAAACTGGAGCAAATATTATGTATGTACTGAACCATATTCTTAAAAGAAACTCATTTTAAAAAGTCAAATAACAGTGATTTTTAGTAATTTGGATGCACTACCTACACATGGTATATTTATGCTACCCGTTAATAGAGGGCAGTAAATAACTACATGCATTAATAAAATTATAAATAAGTTTCACTACTAATCAACAGATGGCAATGCATGCGTAATTTGTAAAGGAAAATTATTTTAATACAACTATTGCCCAATAGATGGTGATAGTTATTGTAAACATCAACATAATATTTATATTTTTTAATTAATAATAATATAAAATGACTTCCCTCACACCAGAGGAGAGGCTGAAAAATGCAAAAATTCTTGTGAAAAATTTTAACAAAACATTGACTTCTAATATTTTGTCAAAGGATCAAAAGACTTCTCTAACTGAAGCTATGTGCGAAATGATGAGTCATATTGAGGCCATGGTACAAGAATGCAAGGCACCAATAAACAATGAGAATGATGGACTCGACAGATTGTTTCAATCATTATCTAATATAGATAAGAACATTGAAAATCTTAAATTAAATATTGAATCGAAATCGTACGCTGAAGTTACGAAAAATGGTAAAATTAATGAAGAACAAACAAATTGTAAAAAACATGAACCTATCGTCATTATTAAGCCAAAAGATAAGGATCAAAAAAATACCGTAACAAAGGACGAAATAAAACAAAACATAGATCCTGTTAATTTTGGTGTTACCGGAATAAGAAACTTTAAGCAAGGGGCTATAATAGTAGAGTGCAAGAATATAGCTGCAACAAAAAAGATGGAAGAGCAAATAATTTCAAAGATGGGAAAAAAATATGACGTGAATACACCAAAACCCAAGAATCCCAAACTGAAAATTATTGGTCTATCGGATAAATTCACTCCAGAAGAAATTATTTCAAAAATTAAGATGCAAAATGATTACCTGCAAACAGTGGAAGCGAAAATTGACATAAAATATATAAAAGAAATAAAAACTAAACGAGGTGACGTCAACTTCACCATTTTCATGGAAGTCGATGGAAAAACTTACGACATAATGTTACAAGAAGGTAAAGTAAATATTGGATGGGATAGATGTCGGGTTTTCGACAACATCTCACTTCTAAAATGTTACAAGTGCAATGGCTATATGCACAAAGCACAAGACTGCAGAAGTGAAAAAGCATGCACTCGATGTTCCGAAGCACATGAAAATGTAAACTGTCAAAATGACATTCAGTGCATTAACTGCAAAAAAATTAATGAGAAATTAAAATTACAATTGCCAACTGACCATTACGCTTGGAGTAATGAATGCTCGGTACATTTGAGGAAAATTGAAGCTGAAAAGAAGAAAATTGATTTTTTATGCCATTAAAAAACTCCTCTAAAAAACACCAAACAAAAAATTGCCAGCTGTACTACCAAAATGTCAGAGGCCTTAAAACAAAATTAAGTCTACTTCAATCTACACTACCAATAAGTTTTAAGATTTTCACGGCCAAAAGCATTTTCGTTATATGTTTTTGGGGTGTTGTGCCGTGTTGCGCTACCTCCTTCTTTAGCCAACGTTTCGGACATCGTTGCAGTGTCCATCATCAGGGCAGATCCGGCAGATCCGGTAGATGTGATGGACACTGCAATGATGTCCGAAACGTTGGCTAAAGAAGGAGGTAGCGCAACACGGCACAACACCCCAAAAACATATAACGAAAATACACTACCAATGTTTGGGCACGAGTTTATTCTACTTTCTGAAACATGGTTAGAACCTAATATTAATTCTAGTGAATTAGGTTTTATAAATCATAATGTGTATAGATTAGACAGAAATACATTGACAAGTGCTAAAAGCAGAGGTGGCGGGGTTTTAATCGCTATAAATCATAATGTGTATAGATTAGACAGAAATACATTGACAAGTGCTAAAAGCAGAGGTGGCGGGGTTTTAATCGCTATCAGCAAGAAATACAAATCAAACTTAATTACAACTAAATACAAACTTCTTGAACAAATCTTCGTGCAAGTGAATGTTGCCAGGAATAAAAAGATTTTTGTTGGTTGTATTTATATCCCACCAAATTCAAGCAATGAAGTATACAGGTGCCATAGTGAGGAAGTTGAAGTTATATTAAAAAAGCATGCTAATGCAACATTTTTGCTTGCTGGTGATTATAATCTTCCAAATGTGAATTGGGTGAACAGGGACAATAATATCAGTGTGAGTGAGGCTGAACGCATTATTCTAGACATGGCGTTATTTCTAGGCCTGAATCAGGCAAATACTATATCAAATGTAAATAATCGTACTCTAGACTTATGTTTTTCTAACTTAGAGTCACTAGTAATTGAAGAATGTAGTGAACCGCTGGTGCCCATTGATGGTTATCATCCTCCACTGGAAGTTATTATTTCTAATGTACATGTTAATACCTGTAAACTGTCTTTCAGTTACCAAAATTTTTTCAAAACTGATTACGAGAAAATATGTAATTATCTCCTATCTTTTGATTGGTCATCTGTGCAATATGATGATATTAACACAGCTACAAATAAATTTTATTCTGTTTTGGGAAAGGCTATTAGCATCTATGTTCCAACCGTAATATGTAAGCCAAACACCTATCCAAAATGGTACACCAAAGAACTTATAAATCTACTTATCACCAAAAAACTTAAACATAAAGAATATAAATTATATAAAAAAAATTCTGATTACAGTGAATTTAAATATTTAAGAACTTTGTGTAAAAAAATGTCTATGACTTGCTACCGTAACCATATAAATGAAATTCAAAACTCCATAATGAATAATGTTAATTATTTTTGGAAATATTCGAAATCTCTTAAAGAAGATGATTCTGAATTCCCGAGCATTATGCACCTAAATGGCAGCCATAGCAATAATACTGATGGTATTGTTAACTTGTTTGCAAAATTTTTTAAAAGTGTTTATTCAACAGACGCAAATAATGCTCCTCTTCCATCAACAACTCTAGATGAAACTCTTGATATTTCGCAGTGTACCATAAGTCTCTCTGATGTAGTAACTAAAGTTAAATCATTAGATATCAACAAATCTGCAGGACCGGATAATATCCCCACAATATTTATCAAAGAATGTATCAAAGTAATTGCTCTTCCATTAACCAAACTTTTTAATTTATCTTTATCCAGTGGAATTTTTCCCGATATGTGGAAAAATAGTTATTTGACTCCAATTTTCAAAAAGGGCGATAAAAGTGATGTTTGTAATTATAGACCAATATGCATTCAATCCACCATACCGAAACTATTTGAAAGCCTAATACTTGACAAACTTTTTGCCCAAATAAAACCTGTAATATCACCTTACCAGTTTGGATTTATGCCAGGTAGAAGTACACTTTCTAACTTGATTATTTATGAAAATTTTATAACCAATGCTTTTAAAGAAAAAAAACAAGTAGACTCTGTCTATACTGATTTTAGTAAAGCCTTTGATTCAGTTTCCCATAAAATTCTCATTTGGAAATTAAAAAAGCTTGGTATACGTGGCAGTATATTAGCCTGGTTTGAAAGCTATCTTACTGGAAGACAACAAATTGTTAGAATAAAATCCTCATTGTCGGAAAAAATTTATGCAACAAGTGGAGTTCCACAGGGTTCACACCTTGGCCCAATATTATTTATCTTGTTCATAAATGATCTTACAAAAATATTTCATGATGTATTTATCTTACTTTTTGCTGATGACCTCAAAATTTTTAGAATAATTCAAAATATTAACCATTGCAACATTCTTCAAGATAATATCAACAAATTGTTAATTTGGTGTAATGAAAATAGACTTTACTTAAATATCTCAAAATGTCATATAGTTAGATTTTCTCGAATAAAAAATCCAGTGATCTTCAATTACAACATTGATAACAATACTCTGGAGACACTAACACAAATTAAAGACTTAGGCATCACTTTTCAATCTAATCTTTCATTTGTTAACCACATAACAGAAATCTCTAATAAGGCCTTAAAAATGTTGGGATTTATAACTAGGCTAACTAGAAATTTTAACAATATTAAGTGTATTAAACTGTTATATTTTGCATATGTTAGAAGTCAACTTGAATACAATTCTCCCGTCTGGAACCCATATTACAATATACATGTACAAGCTGTTGAAAGAATACAAAACAAATTCTTACGTTTTCTTAATTTTAAAATGGGTATTCCAGCAATTATGTTGAACTACAATACTATTTTGAATGATATGAATATGCTCAAATTGTCAGACAGAAGAACTTTCACTGACTTGGTATTTCTGTATAAAATTCTAAATGATTTAGTTGACAGTCCGATATTGCTCGAATTGATAAGCTTCCGGATTCCAATACGTAATACTAGGAGTCAGGATTTATTTCAGTGCAGTAATTCTGGAACTAACCTATAAAATTCATAATGTTTTTAGTGACCACTGTACCAAACGCATAATTTTATCGACAATTGCACGTCTATATGATCCATTAGGTTTTATTAATCCTGTCGTTTTTATTGCTAAATGCTATATGCAAAATTTATGGAAAATTCAAATTGGTTGGGACGAAGAAATCCCTTCGGACATGAATTTGAAATGGAAGAAATATATAAAAGAGCTTCCATCACTCGCCAATTTAAAAATTGATCGATATGTCGCAACTTCTCCCACCAGTCGATGCATACTTGTTGGGTTTGCGGACGCCTCTGAAAGAGGATACTGTGGAATTGTTTATCTGGTAGTGATTAATAACACAGAAATATCCAGCCACATTTTATTAGCAAATCTCGTGTTGCCCCCATAAAGATAACATCGATCCCGCGACTGGAATTGTTAGGAGCAGTTTTATTAGCAAATTTGTTGACTTATTGTCAAGAAGTATATAAAGACAGACTTCAAATAGAAAAGACTGTCGCGTTCACCGATTCAACTATTGTATTGGCATGGCTGAAGACACCTTCTTTTCTATTGCAAACTTTTGTAGCAAATCGTGTTGAAACAATAATACAAAATATACCTTATGAACATTGGTATCACATTTCATCGCAAGAAAATCCTGCAGACTTGGGTTCGCGAGGAGCTTTTCCCAGTGAAATCGCTGACGCGTCGTTATGGTGGAAAGGACCTAACTTTATATCAACACCTTTGGAGGAATGGTTATTTGTTAGGCCTCCAAATATCTCTGTGGACCAGTTACCAGAGTACAAGTCAAAAAATTTAATTTCTCTATCGACGAATATGTCAACGTGTGACGAAGAGTTTTTATTGAAGTTTTCATCATTATCGAAATTACTTCGTGTCATATGTTGGTGCCGTCGGTTTATCAATAGATTACGTTCGAAATCGATTATCAATGTCAATGGGTTATCCCCACTTTCATTAAAAGAAAATAATTTAGCCTTGCAATGTTGCATTAAGCTTGTTCAAGCAATTTATTTTCAACAAGATATGAACAATATCTCTTCCCATCGCATTTGCTCAACACAGCTTCAAAAACTCGCCCCATTTATTGATGAAAATTGTGTTTTGAGAGTCGGTGGTCGAATTCGCCTTGCACCGATTTCAGAAAATGCTCGCCATCCTATTATTTTACCGAAGCAATGTCATTTGACGACTTTAATAATTGATTATTACCATAGCATGTACCTTCATCCAGGTCCTCGTGCACTCCAATCCATAATATCATTAAAATATTGGATAATTTTGGCAGGGAACGTAATTCGACATCGATTGAGTAAATGCATTTCTTGCTTTAAAAATAATCAGTGCGATGGCTTATCGGAAGGGTGGTGGAATTATTTCCCGGTGCCGATGAAATGGTTCGTGTTGCTACTTTACGAGCCCCCTCAGGGCATTTTTTAAGCGGCCCGTAGTCAAATTGTATAAGCTACCCATCGATTAATTAATTTTAATTTTATTTTATTTTTGTCTTCTTCAATACTTAGGTTAATTAGTTATTTTGCTTTCGTTTTTCATTGCTTTTCTTTCGCATATAGTTGTTGAGAAAATATCATATTTCCTCAAGGTCGGCGGAATGTTTGGTTCTGAAACAGTCTTTTAGAAAACTAAATCCATTTTCCTCAAGTCCTTCAGTAATCATGCATTCCTTTCTCTTCCTCCTTTCCTCAAAAGTCTCTACCAGGAGAAGAAGATGAACCTACCTACATGAGGAAATAATGGAACAATATTATCGCCCAAGTTTACCCTACCTACTTGGGCAATTTGAATTTTGTTCGTGACATGGATCATAGCTCTCTCGTGGATAATATTGCAAATATCGCAAGATTTCGTCTTTTTATCGTAAAAAACTGTCGTTCGTAGAAGCCTGGTGTTGTGTCAGTGCTGAAAGCCAGGATCGATCCTGCATCGCCGTAGTACGCCGTCAAAAGATAAGAGATTTCCTCTCAATTCCTACTTCCTTACGATTGAATTTCAAAACACAATTATTTGGTATTTACTCAAAACAAAAAAAAAGGGATTTACAGTCATCTTTTCGGGTCTCGGTATCGGCCGTGACACCATGTAAAAGCCGTTAATCGGCGTTAATTCATAATAAATAAATAAACAAACAAACAAACAAACGAACGAACGAACGAACGAACGAACGAACAAACAAACAAACAAACAAACAAACAAACAAACAAACAAATAAACAAACAAATAAACAAACAAATAAACAAACAAATAAATAAACAAATAAATAAACAAATTAACAAATAAACAAATAAATAAATAAATAAATTATATACCTGCAACTTCCCCGGCCAGACTGGCGTCGTTCTCTAGTCAATGTGGGCAAAGCAGTGTCTGGTTGGAAATCACCGTTGATAAAGTCCACTAATCTGAAACTGAAATGGAAAATGTGAAATCATCAACCAAATTTCAATTCTAAAGAAAGAAAAAAAAGGTAACGGAAAAGGCTACAAGAGAGTTTACTTAAAGATAAAAGTAATACATATCCTCACCTTCCTTCGTGTTCCAGGTGTCTCGGCAGGCGACCACTGGAGGCTACTTGCACTGCAATTACAAAAAAAAAAAAATTAAGTAGGTACTTTGAAGTTCCAATTTTTTTTTTTTTGAGAGATTGGTGGTTACCGCCAAGGAGCACTTTATTTACCAAAACCTTTCCAAAAGGTCATCACAAGTAGTTAACTTAGTGGGGGTACTCGGTTTGAGGAATGAGATTTTTCCACGTTTTGACGACGGATAAGTTTGCCCACCTACTGCGTGGCGGGGTTGTCACGAAAACAGGATAACAAATTTTAATAATAAAGGAATCAAAATGCTTGGCTTCATTCTTCGAAATTCCAGAGGTTTTAGGAATATTTCAACACTAAAAATTTTGTATACATCCTTAGTACGTAGTCAAGTCGAATATAATTCCTCGATCTGGTCCCCCCATTTTAAAATACATTCAGATTCAATCGAAAAAATTCAACATAAATTTCTAAGACATATTAATTTTAAACTCGGTATTCCCATTGAAAACATAAATTATAATTACTTGATGAAAGAATTAAATTTGTTAAGACTCTCAGATCGAAGAATTACATCCGACTTAATATTTATGTTAAAAATTTTAAATGGTAGCATAGACAGTCCTAATTTAACTAAGCTCATTGAATTTCATATTCCCACGAGAACCACTCGATCTAAAATCCTGTTTAAATTTAACAATAATAGGACTGAGTATACGAAACACTTCCTTGTACCTAGGTTACATGATGTTAGTAATAGATATGCAGATGTGGTAGATCTATTTAACTGCATGGAAGGTAGGTACAGGAGGGCTATGCTATCAAATCTTTTCAGTCAATATTAATTTTATTTGTATTGTAGATTTTTTAATGTAATTATCTCTCTGGTGTCATTTCTTATTCAAATGCCACAATTATCTTTTAAACCATTTTTTTATTATTTCTATATTATTATTTTTTATTTTGTGACATGTAATCAGTTCTTATGGTATATGTATACCGTTGAAATTAAATAAATAAACAAATGTATCAGAAAGCCATATAATGACGAGATGATTAGAGATTACTCCATTCTAAAATGTTATCAAAGATAGCTTGAAGATGCAGGTAGTCATATTTCGAATTCGTAGAAATAATTTTAGATCGTCAACGGAAAGGAGAAAACCAGAAAAATAGATGACTCCAGCAATGTCACTACTGAAAAAAGAAAAGAGAAGAGGCCCTAGGATTGACCCTTGGTGAACCCCAGAAAAAACTAGAAACTCTAAAGTTTGAGCATCCGACGGGAAAAACATGTTTGGGCAAGTTTTGTGAATAGGGTATCACGGTATCAAAGGCTTTGGAGAAAGTTTTATATTTATTTATTTGTAAGATACAATCAGCTTATACATAAAATATAGAGATACATACTCGTATTTACATTAATTAAGTTAAATAAAGTCAAGCCAAAAAGTCTCCTATGTTAAAGTTGCTTGGAGATGGAGTTTTATTATTATATCTTAAAATTAATTTCAGGTGAAGAGCAGAGAAGAGAAATATAGGATAAAGTTAGGAGATGCTCCCGATACTTTCCATACTCTTGTATTAATTTTCGATCCTACGCGTTAGGCCATCCGCCCAGGGAAAAACTGAAAAAAAACAGTTGGCGACTCAATCGCTATCCACGGGAAATAAACTTGTGAATTTCATTGGAGGTTCGCACACAGGCAACTTGTTAAGAGCGTTTAACCAGCCAGCGGACGAAAATCCACATTTCGTCGAAAGTTGTTTTTACGATCGTGCAGGGCGGTTACAATGAGAAAGATTAATTATTCTCCGTACCAGCTTTTTTTAAATTTTAGCTCAATATCGAATTTATTTCAATTCAAATTAGCTTTAATTTATACCTTCATCCAAAAATGCTGAAAGGCGTGATGAGAAAAACTATTAAAATAATGTACTTTTTGTAGTTATTTTTTGATTTTAAGTATTTATCATTTTTCAATAATGTCTAAATTTAATAAAAATGTTAAAAAAATCTGAAATATATTAGTTTGTAAGTGCGCAAATAAATACACAAATGGACCAATTTTCGTCAAAAAACACATGTACGTACATATTTTTTAATGATTTTATTGAAACTAAAATTAAAATTCTAAAACATGCGTTTGCTAGATAATGTATTGATTTATTTTACTGCATGATTATATTATTTGAAATGGGTGTGGTATAATACAAAATCTTTTTTGAAAATTTAACAAATCTGCCAACGACCTATGGAATAACCTTATTATACAAAAAATTTAAAAAAATTCTCAAAATTTATTACATGCGAATGCTAGATAAAAGAACAATCTTTCGAAATCCATTTATAATTTTTTGTGGAAAAGAGTCAATTCGTCTAAAATCTGATTTGAAAATAACATATTTCTGGTTTTCTCTGGTACCTAATGCCCTCTTAAAGACCAGTTGTGAAGAGCGAAGCGGTGACTAGCAGTGCTGGTCTTCGCGGCCGTCGCGTTTCAGTTGCCATGTTGAAAGGTTGCCATGGTAGCGGCTCACGTCCTGTTTTCTAGTAATTTGTGAATCAGAAAATCAGAAATATATCGATTTTGTTCAGGAAGTTGATAAATTGAGTTGTGTCTTGAAGTGAGTTGCCAGCCAGTTTTTGGTTTCTCCACGAGCGAAGGCCCTTACGGGACGGGCCCTTCGGTATTTTTGAAAGGTATTGTTAAAATCGTCTATATTGTAAAATTTTGTGTTATATTGCGCGCATATGCGGGGAATTTGGGATATGAAGAGCTTACTTATTGCGATCGTGTTATCGAGAAAGTTAAGCGAAAACCAGCAGACATTTTTTTTCATTTATATTTTGAACCTGCAAAACAAACAAAAAAACAGTTAAAACTTCTTTATACCGTATCACTGCGATACCATATTGTCAATAACTGAATATGGCGTTGATATTTTAAACCACACATAATATTGTTTTTATCTCCGTTTTCTGTGAACTGTTTGACCTCAGCATTCTCCGATTAATGGCCAACAACTAATTAAACGCCTATCAAGCAATTAACAACCGATAAGTTGTCTAATGTCTTATTTATATTATGAGAGTCCCAATGAGGTATTTTTTTGATGACAAATAAATTTTTTGTAACGATTTAAAACACGCCATTTTTGTTTTTCCCCAAAAACGATATTTTCGATGGTGTTCTCGCGGAGGGCTTTTGTGACGTCAACCATCATTTGCTGGGGTCATCTCACATCCCTGTGGGTTCCAAGACAAATCTAGACCAGACAACATCATTGTACTTGAACCACATAATTTCTAAATAGTACTTCATATTGATCCATTAAAAGAGAAATATAAACGCTAGAAATATTTCGAATCTCATGCCTGCAAAATTTTAAAATCGAGCGTCTTTTTGGACGAGGCTAGTAAGCGAAAAAGTGGTTTTTATTTATTTTGTGCATAATTTTATAAGAACGAAAAATAGTTAGAACATAGATAAAGTCAAAAATAGTCTTAGCCGTAAAGGGGTATTTTTTAAAAATTGTTACTTACATTACTTCATAGTTAAGTCATGAGAAAACATTTTTTTTAGTGGTTTACGCTTATATTTTTTGTTACGTAAATAATAATTTTATTGTAATTCCAATACATAGATAAAGTAGTTAAAGCTTCAATTTATCCGTAGCATATTTTTTGATGTTCATACTGTAAGCCGATTCGTCGTAAAGATTAATCAAAATAGTATCTAAATAGGATTTCACGTATATATTCATCTTAACCTATCGAATCAACCTAGAAACCTGCCTTTATCGATATTATGATTTTTCGTACCGAAATAAATAATTGAGTAAAATCTCAAACTGTAATATTTAATCAGTGAAAGTAAATCTCAAAAGAATAACGTTAAACAGGCCTTAGGTTCAATTTAAGGGGCGGGAATGGGCACCGCCGCCCCGGAAACCATTTATTGGATAACCAACACCTATACCGTAGGTCACCCCAAGTGGTTCGCTACATTTGGTGACTTAACAGGGGTGCCCGAGTTCATGGGATGAGGTTTGTCTAGGTCTTGGCGGTGGATGCATCTGCCCACTAGCTAAATGGCAGGCCCAGGCAGGCTGGATTGTGAGAGACCGGTTGAGGGAGACCTTTTGATTTCTCCAGCTGGACTCTCTTGATCCATCTGGAAGGAATGGATCACCGCACTAGAAGGAATGGATCCATACATCCGTCACTCCTGGACACATCATCCCCCAGATTCCTACCCACCCTCATACCTTTTTCCTTCCCAGAAATTCGTCTCCTTCCTTTTCCTAAAGAGACCCTCCACACCGCATCTCTTAAGATGACACAAGCCCTGAGGGGAATTATTTTCCTCAGGGCCTCCTGTGAAAATAAATTTTTTAAAAGGTTCAATCCCCAGATGTGAGAGAATCTTTTTTTGTATTTTCTATTTCACATTTATTGTTTGAGGTTTTTATTGTCTTCAATGATTATTAATTATTGTTACATCTCTTTATTTACAATAATAAGATATGTTAGGTATCTTCCAATTAAGTTATAGGGTATCGTTAATATTTACAATGAATATTAAACTGGACAAATGTCCTTCCAAAGGTGCGATTCCGTGCCACGCGGCAGTCGGCAGACGGCAACAGCAGACGGCGACTGCAGTGCCGCCGACGGCAGACGGCACTGTCGCGTAGGTTCCGAAGTCGACGGCATTGACGGCACTGCAGTTGCGTCTGCTGCATTCTGCCGACGGTTGTGTCTTTCATTTCAAATTATGAATAATAAAATGCTGCAAGTGTTATTGCAAGAAGAAGAAGACGACGATGATTTATTATTGTATTATTATTCAAGTAGAAAGCCTGTACTGCCAATGTACTTAAATAGACTGGAAGAAGGCGCTTATGAAACTTTGATAAAAAGACATCTAAATGAGAGTGAAGACATTTTCAGAAGTGATTGTCGTTTAAATAAAAAACAGTTTAATTTTGTAATCTCTTTAATTTACAATGATCTTACTACAAAAACAAAGCGAAACACAATATCGCCAGAAGAAAAATTATTCTTGACATTAAGGTAAGCAAATTAAAATTATTTTGTAATGAATGACATAGAAATAATAACAGATCTTGAAAATTAACTTTGAATTTTGATGAATCTTTCAAATTATGTGAAACAACCTACCACCAAGATACCACCGTAATGAAGAAGAAACACCTACTGATAATATGATCGGAATGGCGGGTTCAAGAGGTTTTGCTAATGTTGGAGGCTTGGCGATCCGAGACACACTAAAAGAATACTTTTGTTCCCAAGTAGGTGAAGTATCTTGGCAAAGAAGGGTTGTAAATTGTACACAATAGTTTGTAAAAGTTTAAAATAAATAAAAATAAAATAAAAAACTTACTGCTTTTATTGAGATCTTGAGCGATCTCTTTCCAAACGTTTTCTCTTATCCTTTGATCTTTATAATGAACATTCTTGCAATCAAATAAGCACGGATTTTTAGACACCAAATTAATAAGACTCTCGCTTTCTCCGTCTGTCAACGCGTCCATTGTGTCTGAAGTCGACGGCAGTCGACGGCAGTACTATGTTTGCACCCGAGTGCCGTCTGCCGCCACGCGTCAGTCATCGACGGCAAGTGCCGCGCGGCACTTGTAGTGGTGTGTCGGAAACGGTCCAATACAAGTGCATAGAGTTAAGTAGTGCCGTCTGCCGTCGACGGCACTGCAGTCGCCGTCTGCTGTTGCCGTCTGCCGACTGCCGCGTGGCACGGAATCGCACCTTAAGCTAGACTCTGAGTAGTTCTGCGGTTGTTCAATCTCACCGTTGCCTTCGGCCATCATCGTAGTTTTAGTAGTATTATTAGTATCTAAGACACGAACGGCGATAGATGGTACTCTTCTGATATCTTATTCAACTGCCGTTTGTTGGGTTATAGCAGAACTTCGTATTACAAACTAAGTGTGGCACTATAGGTCAGCAGATTGGTTCGGTCTGCGGGCACATTTTAATGCTTTCCCGTGGTCAGCTATCTGTTTTCGGACTTCGGATCCCTCAAGATGTGTCCAGGAAATTGGTGAAGTCATCACATCCGTGATGGATGGCTTCATCAAATCTACTGTTAAGGAAACTGGTGTAGGCTCAAAGCCGTGGTTCAGTCGACAATGCGCTGAAGCAGTGCGACGAAAAAACGCGGCTTACCGAGCCTACAACACATCTAGAACATCCGAAGACAGAACAGCTTATAACAAAATGGCAAAGGAAACCAAGAGAATCATAAATAGGTCAAAATTTGAGCACGACCAGCAGATCAGCAGAAAGCTGGCTGCATGCCCGCATGGCAGCAGGCAATTCTGGTGGCTTGCGGGCTCAATAGGTCGCAATTTCTGCAAATCCAGTCTGCCGCCTCTTACCAAACCTGACGGCTCACTAGCAAACACCGCCACCGAAAAGGCTAACTTATTAGGTAAAATGTTTGCGGATAACTCAACCCTCGATGACCAAGGTACTGTCCCGACGTCGGTTCCTCACTGCGGTTTTCGTATGAAAAAGCTGAGGATCCGGCATCGGGAAGTACTCCATGTTTTACGAGGGCTTGATGAATGAATTGAATTTATTATTATTTGCGTCGAGCATACAAGTTTTCATATTTGATGGCACAAACAAGCCGTCAGCAATTATTGCCAAAAACAAGAACATCTAAAGGAGGCTGGATACTACTACATATATATATATATACCTACATACATATGTCTGTGTTATAAAGTTATAATATACGCATGCTATGTTTGCACGTCTCAGTTTTAAATAAAATAAAAAATAATAAAGAAGAATGAAGAATAAATAATAAATTTATATCACTATCTGAGTATGTGAAACAAACTGCAAATTTTACGTTTGAAATTGGTAAATAATGCAAAAAATATATAATTTTATAGTAAATATCATTTCGGGGGACCAATTGTCGAGGAATCAACTGTCGGATCCCCTCCCAATGCGAGCCTCCGACCAACAGGCGAATCGAGGGCTACTATACAAATCACTTAGGCCACGTCCGCATAGGCAGGCGGCTTGCTTAGCGCCTAGAGCCTAGCGAGTCACCTAGCGAGTAGCTTAGTAAAACGAACGTTCTCGAATTTTAGCGACCGGCCGCACTGCGCGCTTGGCGCCTAGATAGGTAGTAGATAGTCGCTTGGCGTGTATCCAGGTAAACCAACGTGTTGGTTTTTTGCCACTAGGCGCGAGGCATTTTAGAAGAAAAAATTGGATGAAATATTATTAGACAGTTGTCAGAAACTATGGGAAGATGTAGCAATCTAAGTAGAAAAAGATGGTTAGTACTAAAAAGTGATTTATTTATGATGAGATTTTTATTTACATTGAGAAGTTAATTGTGGTTATGAATTTTCGTGATTTGTTTTTGGGATGTTATGCCATGTTGCAGCTCATCTGCCATGATGATAGTGGTGATGGACACTCTAACGCTGTCCGAAACTTTGGCTAAAGGAGGTAGCGTAACACGGCATAACACCCCAAAAACAAATATCGAAAATACTTTTCGCCGTGAAAATCTAAAGACGTACATGGTTATGAATATTTTAAAAATGAATTTTCTGTAAGTAGCAGTTTTAGAACTAATTTTGAAAGTGACATCTCGTCAACGTGCCGACAAGCAAATGACCAAGGCACCTAGCGACCCACCACGCAAACCACCTTCAGTGCGGCCACCATGTATCCTAGCAAGTAGCCAGAGTGCAAGCCACTAGGCTCTAGGCGCTAAGCCAGCCACCTGCCTGTGCGTTCGTAGCCTTAGATTGATCGATCCAAAAGTATAAAAAAAAATATATATAGTTGCAAATTATTATTCTGTTATTAGTGTTATTAAGTACATTTAACTTAACGAAGAATTTATTAGTTTATTTATTGTACTGTTATTCGTGGTGGAATTCTATTGTATTAAAATTGAAATTGAAACACTTTTTAACTTTTTTCCACTTATTTATTTCACCAGAACCGGTTTCATCCTATTATGGACATCTTCAGGCTGGCAATTGACATTCTTTTGTTACAGAATTTATACAAAATTAGGTAGGTAGGTACTAGGTACACAATGTTAAGGTAGGTACATATGTTGAAGATGTCTGTAATAGGATGAAACCGGTACTGGTGAAATAAATAAGTGGAAAAAAGTTAAAAAGAATTTCAATTTCAATTTTAAAGAATTTATTATTATCGTATTAATTCCTAGAGGTCAAATCTTACGAGTATGTTTGTGAAGAAAAAATAACATGTTTGAATACATTACAACTAAAGACGAACAAGAATCGATATTGAAAACTTGACAAACGTCGGCAAGTTTACAAATGAACGAAAAAACATTATTAAAAATAATATTGCCGTCATTGATGGAGATTTTCGGTAAAAAGGTAAAAAATATATAGTACCTGTTTTGCAGTAAATTAAAATTAATTGGTATTCTCCAATTTTGTTATTTAAAACCAATGACGTTATATAAATAAATAGACTCGCCATAGTCTCATATACTCACAATATAATGTGGAAAGTAAGGAACACTCTTTTGTTTTCAGCGATTTTCAGTATAATTTCTTAATTCAAAAGTTTATTCCTGTGTGATAAAGATAGACAAATAATGAGCGTGTATGAAAGCCATGGATATATGAGCGGGCGGCGAATTGCTTGTCACTTTTTGATGGAACGTTCGCTGTCTCATTTTCTTGAGGCCCACTAGAATAAAAGGTCCGGCTGCCTGTCGGAGTTTGATATGTCGAGCTATACAATAAATACAATAAGGCAATGACAGTTTTCAAATGGTGGCGATTGTCATCAATACTTGTTAGAACTACTGGTTTATGTGTTGTTTTACCGCAAGCAAACAAATAAACAGAGTGTTTAGGCTGAATAGTCTACTTTAAAACAGTGAAGTTTACTTAGCAACAGAAATTTGGCTGTTGCGCGTCCAGACCCTTTACTTTAGTAGGACTTGAATTTTCTCTAATGACGTGAAAAACCGCGAGCGGGAAACATGAAAATTAGTTGTAATATTTATAATAATCGATAATATTAAGTAATTTGTGTGTACTTACAAATGAAATCTTATTCATTCGCCTTTACTATTATTTGCCGTGTAATTGAAACTTTTTCTTATCACACAGGAAGGCATTTTGACACTTTTTAAAATGCAATTTTTTTACTGGTAAGTGCTGGTAAGACGCAACCTTACTCGACGCGTATCAGTTTAGTACTAAAGTACTAGATATCGAGATCGGTACAATGGTCTTGTTCTTGTCTTCTTACTTTGAGAATTCTACCCCTCGTCTAATAGTATGTAACGTCATAGTTTAAAACATTATTTTTAACCAGGGCAGACAAATTTTGGGATTTTTTGATTGTAGGATTTGTGGATAGGAGCTTCTAAACTGGAGAGAACTGGCACAAAACCGAGATGAGTGGAGGAGGCCAAGACCCACCAGGGGTTGTAGAGCCAATAGTGATGATGATGATGATGAGGATTTGTGCAGTCGAAACTATTTGCCTCAGTATCATTGCCTATCAAAAAAAGAGACGTTCAGAAATTTACCTATTGAATGAACACGGTCAGTAAATTTTAAAATAATTGGAGAGACGATTAGAAATTTCCTTTTTAAACGAACAATATCAGTAAATTTTAAAAAAGTTAGAGAGATAATCAGAAATTAACCTTTTGAATGAACCACATCAGTAAATTTTAAAAATCCGTAGTGTTTCAGATTTCGACTGCCAATTTTTAAAAGATTTAAACTGTCAAAAATTTAAACAAAATAAGGATACATTTCAAATCAAAATAGAATTACTTTTTAAAAATATACATTTTGGCCATTTTGGTACATATTTTGTCGTTTGGTTCCCACAATCAAGGTTCCAATTTTGAAAATTAAAAGTTCATTGAACGTGAAAAATTTTACGCATTGCATTAATTACATTATGCATGAACATTTCACACCACGCACATCATCACAGACAACTGAAATTTGTGTGGTTGTTTTCGTTTTATATATAATGTCAATAATAATTAATTCTCAATGAAAATAATTAGAAAATATATTTAGAAATAAATAAATAAATAAATAAATAAATAAATAAACAATATATTTAGAAATTTCAAAATTAAAAGTATGAAAGGGGATGAGGTTTATAAATATTTAGGATACCCGTAATCGAATAGATTAGATCGCACTACTATTAAAAATGATATTAGGATTAAATTTCAAACTAGGATCAGAAAATTTTTAAAATGCAATCTATCTGCTAAAAATTTAGTAAAGGCAATAAATACTTGGGCAATACCTCTATTAACGTACTCATTTGGCATAATTAAATGGTCCAATACAGATTTAGATAGTTTAGAACGATTAATTAGAACTACGTTCACGCAAAACACTTCAATTATCTCAACCAAACGTATGTTGACAAACTTTCGTCAAACAAGTGGTTGAGTATTGGAGAGTTGAGCGCAGAAATAGAAGGATTTATGCTTGCCATTCAAGATAGAGTCATTAATACTAAAAATTATAGAAGGCATATACTCAAAGATATAAATCAAATTGGTGATTTATGTAGAAAATGTTTGGCTTTTCCGGAAACTATAGAACATATTATATCGGGATGTTCTATATTCGCGCGGTCCGAGTATATACTTAGGCACAATCAGGTTTTAAAAATAATTCACCAAAGTTTGGTAATTAAACATAACTTGATTGCCGTAATGTACTACCATATTATGAATATGAACCAAATTCATTTTTAGAAAATGAATTTTATAAAATATATTATGATAAAACTATACTAACAGACAGAACAATTAGTCATAATAGACCTGATATAGTTTTACATGACAAATTTTAAAAATCACTTATATCATTGATGTAGCTATTCCAAATTCTTGTAATATTCAAAAAACTGTTTCTGAAAAATAAGAAAATACACAGATTTAGGAAATGAGATTAAAAGAATTTGGCATTCTCAGACTATAAAAATATTACCATTTGTTATTTCGGCTACTGGCATTATACCTAGATCTTTCATTCAAAATTTAGGCATATTAGATTTGTCAAAGAATTTATATATAAATTGCAAAAATCAGTCATTTTAAATACATGTAGGATTACAAAAGATTTTTTAAATATTTATATTGAGGGATCAGTAGGGTTTATAGGTTCAATTAGGAATTCCACAGAGCCGAACCCTCTGATATGAAAATATCTGAAGTCGGTGAATTATTTTCCCATTTGGTCTCTGGTAGGTTGACATGTTGTTCTTGTATTGTTTTGTATTTATAATACTAATTTAGTGCAATTGCATAGCGTGGATTGACTAGATGATCATTTGGGATGTGTGTGAAAGGGTTTAGTTTTTCCTGTGGGGAAAATTTAACCTGGACATTTAAATCTGGTGCGTAAAATATGAAAGTAATTTAAAATATTTATTTGACGATCTCCGTAGTCAAGGGGAAAAGCTCTCAACTAACGATCTGCAGGTCGCGGGTTCAAATCTCGATTGATTAATGTTATTTCACAATTTAATCATTTATTTTTTGACATAAGGTGTGCAGCACGTTCCATAATGAAAGATACTATCAGTATCGCCCTGGTGTGAGATCACCATTCCTAATTGAAACGTTGCTTGAAATGGCTTTAACCGTGTTTGGTGACCACATCTGAACAGCCAGTAACTTCCCAACCTTCCTCTTCCCCATCTTCTTCACCTCGATAAGGAGTAGAATTATTTTTTATGTGAATACCGCACAAGAGTCCCAACTACTCCCG
This sequence comes from Limnephilus marmoratus, assembly GCA_917880885.1. NCBI lineage: Eukaryota > Metazoa > Arthropoda > Insecta > Trichoptera > Limnephilidae > Limnephilus > Limnephilus marmoratus. The sequence goes on along the minus strand of OU862928.1, from coordinate 4,417,663 downwards.
TTCGGAGCCAGTGAGACGACGGCATCTCCAAAGGTGGTATGTTGTGAGGCTGAAGGTAGTGGGGAGGGGCAGAAGATGGGGAAAGGAAGTTGGGGAAGTACCTGGTTAATCAGATCTGGTCACCAATCATGGCTTAAGCAATTGCAAACAACGTTTTAATTCTCTGGGACATTTTTTTTATTATTGTATAAAAGTTAGATACAATGGGAATTTATACCCGCTAAGCTACTGCAAGTAGCTTGTCAGCAGGAGATTAATTCCACAGATTAGTTAAAACAATACATGAAATAATCCTAAACGCGTCAGCGTGGCAACAACATTTATTTATTTTTATTTATAAAACACATGATACATAATTAACACTTTTTTTTTACAAGAAGAAGATATATTAGATCACCATACTAGGCGGCTGCCTGTTTCATGGTGACCAATTGAGTATTGTTACTTTGTATGAAATATGAAGTCTAGTGTGAACATAATAAATGGATCTAGATAAATGATGCTAAAAATTGAAAACATTATACTAAAATAAAAATAAAAAGTAGAAAATAGAAAGGGTAAAAGAAGTAAATTAGCATTAGGTTAAAAGAATGAACATATAACTTTTTTAAACATGGGTACATGCAAGCACACAATATATACATAGGTGTACACATCTATACAGAAATAAGCATACGTACGAAGCTTTTTTTTTTCAATATGTGTGCATGCAAGCACAGCGTATACGGTGCACACATACATATTATACACACGTGCACATATCTGTAATCGTACAGGTATAAACATACATATACATACCCATATGCGCACCTACTTACATGAATATACACACACATATATATATGTATACATATATACATGTATATACATACACGCACACATATATATATATACATATACATATATACATACATACATAACATATAAAAATATATAGACAGTTGTTCTATCTGAGAACGAGAAGCAGGCCACTGGCACTGTCACTTTCGCTCATAAAAAAATTCCTAATCGCTTTCCTGAAAGTATGATATTGGTATATCGTCTTTATTTCAGTTGGTAAGTTATTAAAGATTTTCGGGGCAAGGAAGTTAAACTGTGACTGGGCCATTGAGGTTTTTGTTTTTGGAATAATGAAGTTGGATTGTTTGGAATATCTTGTACTGTATTTGATTCACAAATATATTTTTTTGTAAATTTAAATTTAAAATAGGAAGATATGTAATTGACATACAAGGATTTTATATTAAGTACTTGGAGGTCACTAAATAATTCCTTCGTGGGGTGTATGTAATGTACTTTGTAAATAGTCCGTATTATAAGTTTTTGAGCTTTTATTAACGGGTCTAATATTGTTTTAGAGCATCCTCCCCAGACAATTATACCGTAAGATATAACTGATTGACATAGAGAAAAGTAAACTGTTTTTAGTGTATTTTTGTTTAATATGTTTCGTAATGCTCTGAAGATGTATGCCAGTTTCCGTATACGGTTTGTGACATTAATTACATGGTTTTCCCACCGAAGTTTGTTATCAATTATTACCCCCAAGTATTTAATGGAATCTACTCGTTCCAGTGGAGTGCACATACATCTAACGAGATTTTTACAGGAATGTATTTTTAGTAAATGATTAATTGAGGGTTGACTTGGGTTATTGAGGCTAAATGTTAGATATTTCGTTTTAGATATGTTTAACATACACATGTAACAGCATATTAACCATAAACATATTTAAATATATGCACTAAACATTGTGATAATGTGATACGTAATGTTGATAATAATACAGAGACCGTATTTTATGGTGAAAAAATGTAGATTAAGAATTTTTTTTCTTTTTTTAAATATCATTAGACAGTTGAGTATATACCACACTAGTCATTAATAACATAATTGCAAATTAGTACATGTACATGGTGAGAGTGAGCACAATATAATCTTAATACATAAGGTTTCTCCCTAATAGCCACAATTTTAACATCAGTGAGAATTTCGTTATAGAGCAATTTTCTTTAAATTCGTATGGCAATTTGTTAAATATTAATGGTATGGTAAATTCAAGTGTTCTTTGACCATATTTGTTTTGAAACACAGATACTTTCATTCCTTCATTTTGTATAAGACGAGTATTGTGTGCATGATCCACCATTGTTTTACATGGACTGCCGGATATATGCTGCAATACAATTTTTTGCCACATAATAGCACGTGCCGCAAATATATCTACTATTTTAAATGAATAAATTGTGAAACAACACAGATTAATCAAATAAAATTTATTTCCGCCGCGGCCGGGATTTGAAGCCGCACTTTCGGATTGCTGGTCGAGAGGCTTACACGAGTGGGTTTTATAAGTCATAAAATTAAAATTAAATAATTATGAAGGTAATTAATATACATATTTTTATAATGCATGTCAAATCAGTTGTATTGTATTTAAATTAATGTATAATCGAACATATTGCACGCATTTAAAATATTCAATAACCATTTCTGTGAAACTAATTAAGTATAGTGTTGTGTTTGTATCGTGTCACTTCTATAGGGAAAATTATAATATAAGATTAAATTAACTGTTAGCGTAGTTAATAGGGCAATGCGCGTTTTCATCCCGCGACAAAATATCCCCGACAAAATATTCTCTGGAAAAATATCCCCGACCCCCGAAAAAATATTCTCTGACAAAATATCCCCGACCCCCGACAAAATATCCCCGCCAAAATATCCCCGACTAAATATCCTCCGACAAAATATCCCCGATTCCCGACAAAATATCCCCGCCAAAATATCCCCGACTAAATATCCTCCGACAAAATATCCCTGATTCCCGACAAAATATCCCCACCCCTCGACAAAATATCCCTGACAAAATATCCTCCGACAAAATATCCTCCGACAAAATATCTCTGCCCCTCAACAAAATATCCCCGATTCCCGACAAAATATCCCGCCCCTCGACAAAATATTCCTGACTAAATATCCTCCGACAAAAAACCCCCGCTCCTCGACAAAATATCCCCGTTTCCCGACAAAATATCCCCGATTCCCAACAAAATATCCCCGCCCCTCGACAAAATATCCCCGATTCCCGACACAATATCCCCGATTCCTAACAAAATATCCCCGCCCCTCGACAAAATATCCCCGACCCCCGACTAAATATCCCCGACGAAATATCCCCGACTAAATATCCTCCGACAAAATATCCCGTGGATATTAATTAAATAAATAAATATTCCAAATTTACAATTATTTCTGATGTTGGCAGCTATATTATTTGTATTTGTCATAAAATGAATTTGTCGTCAAGTTTATTTGCACATGACGGGTTCCGAACCATTGACCTCTGAATCCAGGGACAGGGAACTTAACGGCCGGTTGCAAAGTTCATGAATGTTGCTTTTGATGCTTGTGTCGTTGACGTAGTAGATATTTCAGTGGCGTGCGGTATAAAGGCTGAAAATTAATAGATTATAATTTCTGTTCACATTTTTTTCATTATTGTAGGTACCTGCCTGAAGAAAGTTTGAAAAAGAACATTCATAGTGCTTAATGCCCGGTATTGGTTGAATTGATAAGCTTCCGGATTCCACTACGTAATACTAGAAGTCAAGATTTATTTCAGTGCAGAAATTCTGGAACTAACTACCATATGTATTCCTCTCTGCCCAGAAAACTATTGGAGGGAAACAATTATGCTAAGTCACAGTCAATTTGGGAGGCGGGAATGGGTACCGCCGCCCCGGGAACCTTAATTGGATAAACAAACACCTCTGCCACAGGTCACCCCAAGTGGTTCGCTACGTTTGGTGATTTAGCAGGGGTGCCCGGGTTCATGGGGTGAGGTTTGTCTAGGTCTTGGAGGCGGATTCCTACCCACCCCTTAAACCCTTTTCCTTCCCAGAACTCTCCTCTCTTTCCTTTCCTTAAAAAACCCTCCACACAGCATCCCCAAAGATGACATAGGCCCTGAGGGAAATTATTTTCCTCAGGGCCTCCTGTGTGGAGCTCATGTAAAAAAAGTGGACATCTTTAATTTATCTTTAAACAAATTTAAAATATTGTAACTGAGGCAGTTCAGTTATGTACAATAATGACTGTACAATTCTTACCATTGACGTGTGAAAGCCCCGAAAATGGTCGTTTTAATAAATAAACAAGTTGACGGTGTCGTAAACATGAACTAACGCTATATATAATTATAGGAAATTTTAGGGTGGAGTGGATCTTACGAATACAATCTAAACTCAGTAAAAAGAATCATCATTAAAGTAATATTTAAAAAAAATCTACCTTCTCAATGGAATCACTTTTTAAATTGTTTCCAGTACCGAATGTCGATGACATATTCAAGAAAGCTTCCATTATAAAAATGTGTAAAGAAAAAAATAACAAAGAATATCAATAATTTTACAAACTAATGAGAAATGGAAACCAATTTATTACACCTAATTTTAAAACAACTCAAATGCAACATCATTATATTTTCCATGCCATAAAAACTACAATAACCTCCCTTATGAATTACGCAGTATCATCGCCGAATCAGAACAAATAAATAAAATTAAACAATTTTTCAAAAAAAAAATTACAGTTAAAAGTAAATATTTTATGTTATATTTTATATTATATTTTATTTAAATTAATAAATTACTTCGTTTTTACCACTTTTATTATGCTCACTTCTTCAGGGTTTTTTATTGATACTAATTATAAATAATAGACGTAGACAATGGTGTCAATTGAAAAAGAATGGACATAGACAATGGTATCAATGAAAATATGAGAGTGGGTAGAGGAGAGAGGGGCAATGGGAGACAATTTACAAAGGGAACAGGTTTAATATTGGGTCATTTAAGAACAATTTTTGGTTATTAATAATATTCAAATTCGCATTAACACTCTTTCGGATTTCTAAAATTTCTAGTTTATCCAACTGAATGCCATTGACATTACAATGCATTAATTCTATTCCACTATTGAAGTCAAAGGTGTGACTGGTTTCCACCAAATGGTTGGCAAACTCCGAGAAACTGTTATTGTTTAAAGCTTTGATATGTTCTTTAATCCTTATTTCGAAGTTTCTCGAAGTTTTACCTATGTAAAGAATCCACAATCGTTACTTTTCAATTTATAGATTCCAGATTTTTTCATTTTTGAATCTCTATCTTTATTATTTACAATGTAATTTTTGAGTTTGTTATTTGCATAAAATACAGGAAGAATTTCATTTGGTACATTCTTTGTCAAGGAATTAGAAATTTTATTATTAAAATTATTATTTATAATTAGTATCAATAAAAAACCCTGAAGAAGTGAGCATTGCTCACGAAACATGTTGGTTTTGTAAATAATAAAAGTGGTAAAAACGAAGTAATTTATTAATTTAAATCAAAATGGTGCCACAAAATAAGTTTGCTGTGTTGGAAGAAGTTATTTTTTATATATCATATAATAACTTAAAACCTAAGTAAGAATCGTGGCTCCCTTATCAGGCACAAGGGCTCCTCTTTTCTGACAAGGTATGCATGACTAAATACGAACTTTAATATTTATAAAATATGTATATATATATGTATTATACCAGACTATTGTAAGACCCGCAATAATGTATGGCTCCGAATGCCAGACTATGTACAACTCCTACTCTAGGCAACTTGAAACAGCAGAAATGCGAATGCTTAAATGGTCGGCAGGAGTATCACTAAAAGATAAGATTAAAAGTTCACGCATTCGTGGTAGCCTGGGTGTCACAGACATAAATAGTAAGCTGGAGGAACGACTGTTGAGATGGTATGGACACATAAAACGGGGACCATCAGACCACAGTGAGGCAGGCAATGTCTATGGAGCTTCATCGACAGTCATCCAGAGGAAGACCGAAGAACTCCTGGATGACTCAAGACTAAGTGTTCTTAATATATTCGACGTCAACTGTTGTCTGTACGTTAGCGAAATGCAGTTGTCATAGGAAACGATGAGATGTTACCGAAAGTTATCGATACAATCCTTATCGATCACCGTGCTAGGGTACGAAAGTTCTTTTAAACGACTCGGAAAAGTGTCGGGTGCCCTCGACTGTGCCTACCCTAAGAAGAACGAACCGTAAGAAGAAATTGAAAAAACGTTTGAAAAGGAGATAAATTTTTGATCAAAATATATTTTTTCCGTGATAAAGATTCCCAAATAAATTTTATGCCGTTTATTATAACAGCGGATGGCAATAAAATGGACATTTTTAAATATTGAATGCAAAATAATTCTTCATTCCCGGACTTGAAACTACACACAGTCTACCTTTGGTCATATCGCGATGCACGCCAATGAAACCTGTAGGTACCTACATATAAACTTTGATAGAAGCGGTAAAACCCGATTCGTTGAAAAAAACCACAATCAGCTGGAACTGGCGGGGAGTGGGGAACTAATGTTTATAAGAATAATCTTAGAAGAATACCTGTTTAACATTAATTCTACGGTACGGAAAAACCCATTACGATTATGATGGCAAAGCACGCTAATTAATTGTATGTCCTTCTTCTGAAACAAAAGATCAAATTAAAGAAAATGTGTTAATGACACCTTTAACAGTTAACTGCACTCAATACTTAGCGATATAACTATAAAGATGTTATTGACATATTTAATACATCGTTTACTTAATATCTGACGGCCGGCGTAGTGCAGCGGTAAAGCGCTTGACTCGCATTCTGAAGGTCACGGGATCGAATCCCGGCGTGGCAAATAAATTTTATTTGATTAATTTGTGTATTTCACAATTTATTCATTTAAAATAATATATAGTATATTTGCGGCACGTTCCAGAGTGGGAGATACTCTCAGTATCGCCCTGGTGTAAGACCACCATTCAGAATTGAAACGTTGCCTGAAATGGCTTTAGCCGTGTTTGGTGACCCCCACCTTTCTCTTCCGTATCTTCTTCCCTCCCCACTACCTTCAGCCTCGCAACATACACCATTTGGGGATGCCATAGTCATACTGGCTCCAGACGGGAGCAGTTGGGACTCTTGTGCGGTATTCATGTAAAAAAAAATTAAATATTTTAAAAATTAAAAAAAAAAAACCGACAAGCATACGGATGCAAGTGTCCAAAATTTGAAGAAATGAGTTTTAGATGCAGTCTTGAAGTAAATTATCATGTTTATCAGCGGCAGAAAGATGCAGGTCCTATCATGAAGAAAAATAGAATTTTCAAAAATGTATACGGATGCAACTACCTTTGATGCAACAACTATCTTAGAAGCATAAAGACGTACATGGACTTGCATCTTTATGATTTAGTTGCATTTCGAGTATTATGAATCAAATCCTACGTATTATGTAGTATTATGACTCGAAATATAATTACTACGATTTCTATGGAAGTAAACAATTTTCAAACATTGATCCTTTCATAATATACCATATGTCATAACAAAATATTCCACTTGATTTTGAAGCAGAAGGACTCAAGTCTGTGTTTTTGTTTGACTCAAGTCAGCGTTTTTTAACAATGTTTTAAAGGCTTTAGGTATATATAAAATATTTCGTTTTATTTGCTCGTTTTTAAAACAAAACTAATTGATTTAATAGTTATTTTTTTGTTATATATCAGCGTGGATATCCCAAGAAGTTATGAGACCATAGTTACAGAAAAAATAGTTTTTTGGCTCTCCTGAACATTTTCCGTTTTGGACTTGCATCCGTATGCTTCTCGGGTACATATATATATATATAAACAACTCATTACCCAATTTACATCGGAAAGGAGAACATCAAATTTATTTTTATTTAATTAGCCCTACTACTTAGCTCCGCTTCGACTTATCTTACCAATGTATGGGGGCATACATTAATTACATGAGCTCAAAAAGGGGGGGGGGGGTCCAGTAAAATCTCACGTTACTTGGAAAGAATATAGTGGCCCTAATTTATCTCACCAAGGGGGGGAGGGGTCTAGATTGGAAGAAAAACTGCTCACATAATTATTGTATGCCCCCTAAGGCATTTTAATAAGATTTGGCAATAAGGTTGTTTCAACATCATCACCACCAAAATCAAAATACGTACAAAATAGTGACAGTATCAATATAAATAGTTGTTATGAAGACGAAACAATTAAACTATTGTACTTTCTTGGTATACTATTTTTCCATCTTGCTTGGTTGAGTATTGTGTTTTTTTTATTTCGTTTTCAGCTTTGTTTTTGATTTATGTTTGATTTTATTTTCGATTTATTTGTTGTTCTTTTTATTCCCCGACAAAACATCCTACGGACAAAACACCCTCCAACAAAATGTCCATTGAACCTAACCTAACCTAACCTAACAAAAATGGGCCAAAGTAATACAGACAACCTATAATGATATTATATTATTGTTAAAAAATAGTAAAATGGGACAAAAATAATACAGACATCCTGTAAAGGCAATAAATTATTGTTCAAAAATAGTAAAATGGGACAATAATAATACAGACAACCTGTAAAGGCAATAAATTATTGTTCAAAAATAGTAAAATGGGACAATAATAATACAGACAACCTGTAAAGGCAATAAATTATTGTTCAAAAATAGTAAAATGGGACAATAATAATACAGACATCCTGTAAAGGCAATAAATTATTGTTCAAAAATAGTAAAATGGGACAATAATAATACAGACAACCTGTAAAGGCAATAAATTATTGTTCAAAAATAGTAAAATGGGACAATAATAATACAGACAACCTGTAAAGGCAATAAATTATTGTTAAAAAATAGTAAAATGGGACAAAAATAATACAGACATCTTGCACAGACAATAAATTATTGTTAAAAAATAGTAAAATGGGACAATAATAATACAGACATCCTGTAAAGGCAATAAATTATTTCTTCTAACACAGCAAACTTATTTTGTGGCACCATTATGATTGAAATTAATAAATTACTTGGTTTTTACCACTTTTATTGTTTATAACACCGACATGTTTCGTCAGCAAAGCTGACTTCTTCAGGGTTTTGACAGAACTCAAGTTTTGACAGAACTCAAGCTGACTTCTTCAGGGTTTTGACAGAACTTAGTTCTGGCAAAACCCTGAAGAAGTCAGCTTTGCTGACGAAACATGTCGGTTTTATAAACAATAAAAGTGGTAAAAACCCAGTAATTTATTAATTTCAATAAATTATTGTTCAAAAATAGTAAACATACAAAATGAGGTTAGGTTAGGTTATGTAAAGTTAGGTTAGGTTAGGTTTTAGTAGATATTTTGTTGGAGGATGTTTTATCCGTGGGATATTTTGTCCTTTTTTTTACACGAGTTCCACACAGGAGGCCCTGAGGAAAATAATTTCCATCAGGGCCTATGCCATCTTTAGGGATGCTGTGTGAGGGGTTTTTTAAGGAAATGAAGGAGAGGAGAGTTCTAGGAAAGAAAAGGGTTTAAGGGGTGGGTAGGAATCTGGGGTTCAGTGTGTCTTGGTCATCATCCTCCAAGACCTAGACAAACCTCACCCCGTGAACCCGGGCACCCCTGCTAAATCACCAAACGTAGCAAACCACTTGGGGTGACTTATGGCAGAGGTGTTGGTTATCCAATAAAGGTTCCCGGGGCGGCGGTACCCATTCCCGCCTCCCAAATTGAGGTTATTATGTCGAGGGATATTTTGTCGGGGATATTTTGTGGGGGATACTTTGTCACGGGATGAAAACGCGCACTATCGTTCTTTGTAATAAAATAAAAATAACTGTAATAACCCAGCCGGGCGTAGAATCCGAATTAAAAAAAAATAATAAAAAAAAAAGCCATATCGATGACCCAAGAGGACTAGCTTGTTCGATCGATAAAACCTATATCAATAAGATATTGACCAAATCCGTCATCTACCGTCAGTTATGAATATTTACGATCACTGTCAACAATTTGTAAGAAATATTCCGACCAACGATTGATAACTTTTAGCCCGGCCTCCATAGATAAGATTCAGTTAACTGTCGGTATTCGGTATACGTATTTATTTGAATTATGTCGTTCGTTGTTCTTTTGAAGTGAAAACTTCTTTAGCACCAAAGTGATTTGAAACTCTATGAACCGTAAAAAGAGTCAAACGCATAGGTACATGTGGTAGCTACTGGTACCTACTGGTAGCTACCGCTATGGTTTGAATTTAGAGTGTTTTTGCTGTACGACTGCTGAAAGAAGCATCATACAGGCATACAGGGTTCTTTTATTTCAACAAGATTCCGGATAATTCTATTGTAAGAAAGTGTTATTAAATATATATTATATTAATATATTACAGTACATCTATAGGAATTAGCCTGCGAGAGAATGAGATAGAATAATCGATCTCCTCTTTGTGCTGTGCTTCGTAGCCTTCCCACTCTTGTCTATTTTAGTTTTCTGAAGGTTTCACTTCTACAGCATGTGAACTGCATACTTGAATATATTTTTTACAATAACTCCCCACAGCAGGCCTTGAGGAACATAATTTCCCTCGGGGTCTATGTCATCTGAGATGCTGTGTGGAGGGTCTTTTTGAGGAGAGGAAATCAAAATTATTGGCTTATTATTAAACGGAGTTTAACTAACAAAGCTTTTAGAATTGAAAGAAATCGTATTCTAAAGTGTTTGAAATATGACTAATAACTGAAATATTGTACAATAAAAAAATTATATGTATTTTTCTTGTTGTGCAATATTTTATAATATCTTACAGTATTTTAGAAAGTATTATATTTTCATTTTTGTAACTTTACTTATTATCTATAAGACGTTCTTAATATATAACATAAGTACACAGACTAGCTCCCCAATTAGACCCGAGAATATTTCTCTACTAATTGGGTATCCATAAAAACTGATAAATGATATGTAACATATTATTATTGTAAACATTTACTTTAGTCTAAATAAAAAAAATTTAAAAAATCTGTCTATCTATCTTCTATCTATCTATAAATCTATCTATCTATTCTATATAAATAAAAAGGAATCGCCGAAATGTATATTTATTTATTTATTTATTTGTACACGCCCAATTGGGGCTTTTACATATGATAAAATTAAAAATACATTCGTTATAATCAAAGAATTACGAGATAACAATTAAATAAGTATCAAGTATAGATTTTTTAACTTAAAAACAAACAGTAAAATATAGGATACGCATTCATATACATTTAAAGAAGTGATTTTCTTGCAGCTTAAAAGCAACAGAATAAAATAAAGCATACACATTCATATACATTCGACACATATTGAAAATTTATAAACATTTCAAATTTATCTAGATAGACATACAGATTTAATGACAATGTTTTTATAGGTTGATAGACTTTCAGTACCGTTGGTATTCATGTAATATTTATTCCCTGTACTGTGCAGTCGGTTCATTACTGAGTTTATTTCTGAATTGGTACCTGAATTGTTACAATGGTAAGGTACAATCTGACGAACCGTTCTACTAGGCACATGAAAATTAATCAGCCTAAGGAGTTCAGGGGAGTCAAACATGTTATTAACGGTTTTTATGCGCATAACTTCCGAACGACTGCACTAAATTGAATAATTCTTTTTTTGTGTGTTCGTTATTGTCAGGACAAGGTTTGTATAAAACTACTGGTGAGCTCTGGCATTATGAAATTTACAAAAAAAATGCAATAGGTGGAACGCGAGCTGTTTAAAAACTGAATGCACCGGGACTGAATGTATGGAATGCGGGAGGGGGAGGGGAACTCCTGTAGATGGTTCGCGAAAGAGGGGGAGGGGAGCCGGGGAGGGGAACCTGGGGGGGAACTCGGGAGGGGGGTTCGCGGGACGGGGGAAGGGGGGGAGTGGAGTGGGAAGAAGGAAGGTGGAAGAGGCGGAGTGGGAACGTGAGAGGGGAAGGGGACGCGGGAGAGGAAGGGGAGGCGGAAGGGGAACGGGATGAATAGGAAAGGACACGCAGGGAGAAACAATGTCTTTGTTAAATGGCATAGCAACGCATGCTGGGTCCTTCTAGTAAAATAAAAAATAAAAAATGACTAAAGAAATTATCAACTTATTAACTACCGTCAAAAATTCTAATATAAACAATGGTTTTTCCTTCAAATATAAACAGACCTCACTTCTTATCGGACATCCCCAGTAAACAAGAAGTCTTTTAAATTTCCCAGTACCAAAGTATTTTAATGATTCCGTAAACATAAAATTCCATGAATAACAAAAAACCTAAAATGATGACACATTTTCTGAACATTCGAAACACGTAGGTTTATAGGTCACACAATTATACAAATTAGATTGTGTGTGTATTGGTTCTTATTTAGTCCTTACAAAACGTCACTGAGTAACGGCATCTTGTTTACTTATTGTTATTAAAACAAATTGGTGTAATATCCAATGACCTATTTTGAATATTTTTTTATGTGAGTAACGTACCAGAGTTCCAACTGCTTCCAACGGTCTGGAGGTAGTGAGGCCATGGCATCCCCATTTTAAGTGTATTGTGAGGCTGAAAGTAGTGGGGAGGAGAAGGAGATGGGGAAGTACTTGAATAGATCCCGGTCACCAAACACGGCTAAATCCGTTTCAAGCAACGTTTCTATTCTGAATAGTGGTCTTTTATCAGGGCGATACTAAAAGTATTTGTCACTCTGCATAATATATGTTCTATACTTCTGAGAACATGGAAAATCACATATGGATAGTCAGAATTCCTTACAACTCAGTTCCAATTTTGAAAATGATACTTAAGACCCGGTAGTAATCGTTCAAAAAGAAGAATATACTCTCAGTATCGCCGTGTAAAACCACCATTCAGAATTGAAACGTTGTTTGAAATGGCTTTAGCTGTTCTGTGTTCGGTGGCCAGATCTGAATAGCCAGGTACTTCTCCACCTTCCTCTTCCCCATCTCCTTCCCCTCCCCACTACCTTCAACTTCACAACATACCTCATTTGGGGGTGCCATAGTCTCACTGGCTCCAGATGGGAGCAGTTGGGACTCTTGTGAGGTATTAACATAAAAAAGAAGGGGACATATATGTAAATACGAATGTTAGAGGGAGCGCATTTAATATTAAAAACGCTAATAATTGAGTGAAATTTGTGAAAAACTTTAATTAAATACGACTCTTTTAAAATAGAGCAAAATCTCGTGGCAAATGTCTTAAGTAGCATTTAAAGAAACACTTCAATTTTTCAACTTGTGAAATCACACAATAAACGGTTTTTTTCTATAGAGAGAATTTCATATAATTACCATTTCGGCGTGGTAAAAGTATAGATATTATCTTCAAGAATAACATATAATTTTTTAAGAAATTAAAAACTTAAAAGTGTTCAAAGAAAGTGTGTTACGAATTAGTAGAAATTCGGGATGCCGAGTCAAATTCGAGTTCATTGAATCAGAGTAACGCAGGACACACAGACAACCGAAATCAGATTGTTTTATATTGTTTTTAATGGTTACGCGACTTTTCGATCCGCGACAAAATATCTACTAAAACCTAACCTAGCCGAACCCAACAAAAAATGGGACAAAAATAATACAGACATCCTATAAAGACAAAAATGATTGTTCATAAATACGAGAAATGAAATGGAACATAAATAATTCAGACATCCTGTAAAGACAATAAATTATTGTTCAAAAATAGTAAAATGGGATAAAATTAATACAGACATCCTGTAAAGTTAGGTTAGGTTAGGTTAGGTTTTAGAATTATATTTTGTTGTAGGATGTTTTGTCGGAAGATATTTTGTCGCGGGATGAAAACGCGCATTATCGGTTTTAACAAATAAATTGTTTAAAAAGAAATGCACTGTTTCCTAAATAAATTAAACATTTTTGAAAATTTTATATGAAATATTTTTTAAAGTCAATGATTATTTTGAATCATACTGTATGCAAGCAAATGCATATGATTTCCATTATAAATTCACTGCGAAGCATATACATTCAGAAAACAATAAATTCAACCCGTAATTATTTGGAAATAACAAAAATCCCTGTTAATAAACAAATTGAAATGCCACGACAAATCCGTTAAAAACTTCTACTGATAAACAAGCTGTAGTTATTAAAGAAACAGGTTTATGTTATGACCTCATGTGATACCGCACAACAGTTCCAACTCACTGGAATCAGTGGATCTACGGCATCCTGATTCGAAAACTTTTGCAAGGTTGAAGAAGGACGACCAGCGTGTTTGAGTGGTTATGATCCTTGGCTACGATTCTGGAGGTCGCGGTTTTAAATCCCGGGGTGCGCAATAAATTTCATTTGACAATTTGTTTTATTTCACAAATTATTCATCAAACATTATAAAAATAGTGTATTTTTCTTTTTTATATGAATACCGCACAAGAGTCCCAACTGCTCCCGTCTGAAGCCAGTGAGGCTACGGCATCCCCAATTGGGGTATGTTGTGAGGCTGAAGGTAGTGGGGAAGGAGATAGGGAAGAGGAAGGTGGGGAAGTACCTGGCTATTCAGATCTGGTCACCAAACATGGCTAATGCCATTTCAAGCAACGTTTCAATTCTGAATGGTGGTCTTACACCAGGGCGATACTGAGAGTATCTTCCACTCTGGAACGTGCCGCAAATATACTATATATTATTTTAAATGAATAAATTGTGAAATAACACAAATTAATCAATTAAAATTTATTTGCCACGCCGGGATTCGAAACTGCGACCTTCGGTGTGCGAGTCAAGAGCCTTACCGCTAGATTACGCCGGCCGTTTTTTAGAGATTTGTAGATACTTTCAATATCGTCCTGGTGAAAGACCCCATATCAAGAACAGAAACGTTGCTTGAAATGGCTATATATATGGTGACCAGATCTGAATAACTAGAGGTAATTCTCCACCATCCTTTTCCGCATCTCTTTCCACTACCCGCTAACTTGAGTCTTACAACATACCCCAGATGGTTGGGACGATTCTTAGGACTATTGGTGAGTTCGTGGATCGTGTGTCACCCACCATCATCGCAAAACAGTCAATTAATGAGGTCCTTCCTTTAAGTGTTGATTATTGACAAATGTTTGTTCCAAGAAATAGTTAACATGTTTGTTAATTTTGATTTGTTTTATGGCAGTAATATCAAAAACAAAAAATATTTAATATTTTACATATTTCAATTATTGTTTTTTTTTTTTCATTTAACGCGTGTAAACAGAATTTGGTGATTGTAAACGCAATGAAATTTAAAATACTTAATTTATGAGGTCCTTCCTTTATAATGCAAGTGTTGATTATTGACAATTTTTTGTTGCAAGAAGTAGTTAACATGTTTTGTTATTTTTTTTTAAATTTTGTTTGTTTCATAGAAGTACATAATAAAAAAATAAAAAATAAATTATTTTTTTACACACTTCCATTATTGTTTTATTTTTATTTATTTAATTTAATACGCGTTAACTGTCTGAATAAGTGTAAGAAATAAGCTATATTTCAGATAACAATAGATTTTTAACATTATCGTTATTTGTTTTTGGGGTGTTATGCCGTGTTGCGTTACCTCCTTCTTTAGCCAACGTTTCGGACATCTTTGCAGTGTCCATCATCAGGCATTATTCTTGATGCATTTGAATGAAAATATGTTTAATATTAGTTATATTTTGTGTAAGTAGGTATACCGTATTTTTCCTAAACCGACTGCATATTCTATATAAGTATGCCAGTGAGCCAAATGTCGGAGCATCAACTGCCATGGAATCGTTATTTAGAATTCTAAACGCTATATATATATATGTATTATTTATATTCCAAAATTGTAAAACATACAAAAATCTTAATTCATGATTCAAAATTAACACCAAAAAGATTTTAAAATGTTACATTCTTTATCATTTTTTAGTTCCCCGCAGAGATAACCTTGCACAGAGAGGTCATGGTCATTTGTCAACAAGTCTGCAATAAACTTATTTACATACATAACAAGTCAATTAACAAACAAACAGGTAAGCAATACAAAATAAATACACAACCCACCTGTAAGCAGAGACACTGCCGCAAAAACAAGGAACTCAAACATGTTATTTTTAATGTTTTTCATTGCACTTAATAACTTTCAAAAACAGCACTATTCAAAAATTGTTGACATTGTCAAACAATCTCCACACTGTTAAAAACGTTACAATATTTTGATAATTTATTTAACATCAAAACTATTGGCGTTATTTTTAATCACAGTTTTGAATGTAGGTATAAAAGAAATAATAATAAAAGAGACCAGGAGCACAGCCGACTGCGGCTGTGGTTCTACAACTGGTACTGCGAACAGCGCCGGAGCGGTGGGCGCTGAAGACGAAAAACTGGTATTAAATCTTGAACTTAAATATGGTAATTATTTATGTATGCAGAGTGTTGCTCAAATGCCTGGAATTCGCAATAAAAATGCGTTTTAGCAATGACTATATAAATTTTGCAAATAAAGGTACTTCCCTACGTTTGTTATTGACTAATGAGTAATATTGTAGTGTGAGTGAATTCCAAAAATTTAAAAAACGTCATATGTGCGCTGATGGTTTTGCTTTTGTGATGTTCAATGCTGCAGTTCTTTCTTATACACTAAATAACAATAGTCGAAAATTAGACAAACGGTGAACGTACATATGTACCTACCTATAAATATTGAGTAGTGAATGAGTTCCAATAATTCAAAAACGTCAAATTTCAATGTGCTGATTGTTTTGTTTTTATTCTTAAACATATAATGCTGCCTCTCTTTCTTACAAACTTAATGTCAATAGTCGAAAATTAGACAAACGGTGAACGTACATATGTCTGAGCCTCCCCCCCGCCCCCTTCCCAAAGGAAACATACAATCATTTTCATACATCTCCCTCACACGTGTAAAAATAATGAAACGCAAGGAAAAAGTAGTACTTTGGAGGAAACAGTCACACTTATTTTGTATTCTCACTATTTTTTTCTCACCGTTATTTAATGTTTCAAGTGTTAGAAAGAACTGCAGCATTATAGTGATAAGGAACTCTGTTTATTAACTTTTCGCCGTTACGGTACCGTAACCGTGAATCGTCACGGTAACTATAAAAGCGCTCATTGGATCTCTTTCTTGAGGTGACAATCACTTTCATTGATCACTCTGGGGCCTAGGAGTGGAAATGTCTTATAGTGAGGGGTTCACGATAATAACATTATAGTCATTTAATCAACACCCTAACCATATAATTAGCAAATTTTTATTTTACTTATTAGGTACTGTTCTAGATTCTTTGGCATGGCTCGCGGGCTGTATTCGCTTGTTTCGCGGGATGTATTCGCGGGGTTCGCGGGATGTATTCGCCGGGTCAGTGTCAAGTAATTCACGGACTGTTTCTCGGATTCCACCACAACTTAACAAAGTGACATTTACCACCTCCTGGAAAGAGTCATTAAAAGTTAGAAAAATGAATTAAAAATAGCCCGTTACCTAACCTAACGTAACCTATTGAAACATTTTTAATCTCTTTGAAAAAAAGGGTTGGTAAATGAAGTTGAATATTGTTGAGTTGACCGTTCACCGTTTACTCGCATTTCGCGTCGGGAGAGCTGTCTTGTTGTTAAATAGAATCACTTCGAATATCGATTTGTTTTTTTTTTTTTTTTTTTTTTTTTTAATTTCAATAACAAAGTTTGTACATGTATGTATGATGTATATAATAAGTATAGATTCATTTTTTTTTTCACAGACCTCCTCACTAGGACTTCCTGTTCTGAGGTGGCCTGTAGTTTTTTAAAATATTTGTATTTGGTTATGGATTGTCTTTATATCGTCTTCATGATGTTTGTAATTTTATTATCACTTTGATCTCTCAGCCATATTTTTACTTTTGTTTTAAATATATTCATTTCCTTTATATTTTTGATTTGATCTGGTAGAGCATTGTATAATTTTATAGCATGGAATTTATTATTTCTCTGTCCAAAAGATGTGTTCAAACTGGGAGTAACCAGGATGTTATTGCTTACTGACCTGGTTGAGTATTTATGTTGGGCAGTGGAGTATACATATATGTTTTTTTTCAGTTTAAATAAAATATTTTTTGAATAAAGTTTCTGTACATTGAAGACTTGAAAGTTATTAAATATTTCTTCCGTCGGAGTTCTAAGCGGAACTTTCAGTATTGTCTTCAGTACTCCTTTTTGGGCTATATTGAGTCGCTCTGTGTGAGTGCTCAAAGCAGACCCCCATCCAGTTATCCCGTACTCTATTTGTGATTGACATAAAGCGTAGTACACTTTCTTAATGTCGTTTATGTTGAGGATGTTACGGATGGCTCTAAAGAAGTAAATGTACCTGGTGAGTTTTTTTGTGATTACTTCAATGTGTGCGTTCCATCGGAGATTATCTCAATTATTTCATTACCAAGATATTTGATACTTTTGGAGTGTGCTATGGTAGGACAGTGACATGATAAGCCTTGATTTTGATTGTTTTCTTGGCATGTATGTAATTTGAGATTAAAGTCATCCTCTGGCTGTCCTCTGGCTGTTATAGAAAATGTCAGATATTTTGTTTTATTGACATTAAGTGTAAGGGAATTTCTCTTAAGCCAGTTTTGCAGTAGACCAAGTCCATGTTCCGCTTCTTTGTAGGTACTTCTCCAGTCTTTTTCGTTGAATACAATTACTGTATCGTCAGCAAAGCTTATGATTTTTCCTCTCGTTCCTAGGCTACCGATATCATTTATGTATATTAGAAATAATATCGGTCCTAGTACGCTTCCTTGCGGTACTCCATGGTTGATGAGGAGAGGTTTGCTTTTTTTCTTGTTAATTTGAACGCTCTGTGTACGCTCCATCATATAGCTTTTTAATAAGTTTAGAGTTCTATTTGACATACCAATTTTTGAAAGTTTTGCAAAAAGGATTTTGTGATCTATTGTATCAAATGCCTTTTGTAAGTCTATGAAGATTGCCAGTGTTTTTTCTCCTCTGTCTAAACTTTTTATAATCATATCTGTAATAGTTTCTATGGCGTCACCAGTACTTAGATTCTCCCTAAATCCGTACTGTGTTTCTGATAATATTTTATTTTCTTCTAAGTAGGAAAGGAGTTGTTTTTTTAATATTCTCTCCAATATTTTGGAAAATGTATTGAGTAGGCTTATTGGTCGATAGTTGTTTATGTCACTTTTACATCCTTGTTTATATATTGGTATTACAATATCTTTTTTGAGAGCTGTGGGGAATACGCTTTCAGTTATAGCCATGTTTACTAGATATGTTAGAGGTCTGATAAGTTCTTAACATCAATGAAGCACAATTCAAACGATAAGCTTTATTGCTGTTAGTCTAAATCTTTTTATCTTATTATATTTAAACTAGCTGACCCGACGAACTTCGTACCGCCTCAGAATCAATAACTGTTGAATTAAATTCGGTTTTTTTATTAAGTCAAAAATTACACAATGAAGCAATCATCAATGCACAACTGTCCGTGTTTTGATTTTGTCAGTATCAGAGATGGCATTGTGTATGGATTTATATTTTTTGTGATTTTCTTATTTTTCCATTTAATTACGATAATTTGTGAACCGGGAACCATTTATTGGATAACCAACACCTCTGTCATACGTCACCCATAGGTCACCCTTAGGAATCGCACCTTAAATGGTTCGCTACGGGGTGACGTTTGCCCGGGTCTTGGCGGCGGATGCGTCTGCCCACCTGCTGCGTGGCGGACCGGATCGAGAGGGACTGGTTGAGGGAGGCCTTTTGACCTTTACAGCTGGACTCTCTCGACCCAACGCCTTACACCGCAGTTGGAAGGATGGATTCATACGTCCGTCACTACCGGACACACTGACCCCAGATTCCTACCCTCCCCTCATACCTTTTGCCTTACCAGAACTTCCTATCCTTCCCTCCTTTAAAAAGACCATCCACACAACATCCCGTAAGATGACACAGGTCCTGAGAAAAATAATTTTCTTCGGGGCCTCATGTGTTGTGGAGCTGATGTAAAAAAAGCTTTGCTTTTCATTTTCTTTATACGTGTGAGAGTTTTTTATTATAATGACTAGCTGACCCGACGAACTTCGTACCGCCTCAGAATCAAAAACTGTTGTCAACTTATTAGCTGAATTGATCTAAATTGTTTCTCCCTGCGTATCCTTTCCCCTCTCGCGTTCCCTCTCCCTCTCCCTCTCCCTCTCCCTCTCCCTCTCCCTCTCCCTCTCCCTCTCCCTCTCCCTCTCCCTCTCCCTCTCCCTCTCCCTCTCCCTCTCCCTCTCCCTCTCCCTCTCCCTCTCCCTCTCCCTCTCCCTCTCCCTCTCCCTCTCCCTCTCCCTCTCCCTCTCCCTCTCCCTCTCCCTCTCCCTCTCCCTCTCCCTCTCCCTCTCCCTCTCCCTCTCCCTCTCCCTCTCCCTCTCCCTCTCCCTCTCCCTCTCCCTCTCCCTCTCCCTCTCCCCACTCCACTTCTCCCCTTCCCCCGTCCCGCTAACCCCCCTTCCTGAGTTCCTTTCCCCCCTCCCCCCTCCCCCCCTCACCCCTCCCCCGGTTCACAGTTCAATATTATACCCCTTACAATATTGCTGCAGTTATTTCAAAATAGGAGAATTCGTTCCATACAAAATGTATGGGGAAAATAATTTTCTTCAGAGAGGAACACCCTTTACTTTTAGGGGCATGAAAAATAGATGTTGGTCGATTCTCAGACCTACCAGATAAGCACACAAAATTTCATCAAAATTGGTCCAGCCGTTTCGGAGGAGTATGGCAACAAACAGCGTGACACGAGAATTTTATATATTAGATTGAATCTTTCCTTTGGATGGGTGGAGACATACGTTCACCGTTTGTCTCATTTTCGACTATTGACATTAAGTGTGTAAGAAAGAGAGGCAGCATTATATGTTTAAGAATAAAAACAAAACAATTAGCACATTGACATTTGACGTTTTTGAATTATTGGAACTCATTCACTACTCAATATTTATAGGTACTTTTCATAAAATTCCTGTTAAAATATGAGAATTCGTTCCATATAAAATTTATGGGAAAATTAATTTTTTCATAACTTTCTTTTTCGTGAATTTTTACGATGTTTTAATGGTTATTCTGTTATCCGGGGCGGAGACAAATCCAACTAATCAAAGATCACCAAAATCGGTCCAGCCGTTCTCGAGTTATAAATAGTGTAACTAACCCGACTTTGTTTTATATATTAATATATTTTCTCTTTTAAAAACGATTTGAAATTGTAATTTTGTAATGTTTTTAAAATAAATTAATTAAATTGAACTGAATTGAATTGACCCCATGAACCCGGCACCCCTACTAAGTCACCAAACGTAGCGAACCACTTGAGATGACCTATGGCAGAGGTTTCTTTTCTCGGACGATTTTTCAATGTAAATGAGTGTTTCAGGCTGACAATTATCGCTTATAATAATTGTTACCCTTTGTGCTATGCATAAAAAATCTTGTCTTAAACGTTAGTTTATAAATTAAAAATAATAATTGATACTTAAAGTATTTATCATTCGAAAGTTTCCAAACATACTAACATGAATGTACCCAAGTTCCAAGTATTTGCCTTCTACGTAATAAATATGCCTAAATAATATAATGATAAGTGATAATAATAAACATATATTGTGATGAATATAATATATATATAAACCGGTTTTAGTATGCATCTTCGATAGCAACTCAAGTTATTTCAAATATTATTGAAAACAATTTTATGTACAAATTATAATCATAAATTGAAGGGAAAATTTAGCAATCATTGGAATTAAAATACAAAATATAATTTTACTCTGTTATTTCTTAAGCATGGTCAGTATTGCCATTCATGTGAAATCAAAAATAATTTTACTCTGTTATTTCTTAAGCATGGTCAGTATTGCCATTCATGTGAAATCAAAAATAATTTTACTCTGTTATTTCTTAAGCATGGTCAGTATTGCCATTCATGTGAAATCAAAAATAATTTTACTCTGTTATTTCTTAAGCATGGTCAGTATTGCCATTCATGTGAAATCAAAAATAATTTTACTCTGTTATTTCTTAAGCATGGTCAGTATTGCCATTCATGTGAAATCAAAAATAATTTTACTCTGTTATTTCTTAAGCATGGTCAGTATTGCCATTCATGTGAAATCAAAAATAAATTTACTCTGTTATTTCTTAAGCATGGTCAGTATTGCCATTCATGTGAAATCAAAAATAATTTTACTCTGTTATTTCTTAAACATGGTCAGTATTGCCATTCATGTGAAATCAAAAATAATTTTACTCTGTTATTTCTTAAGCATGGTCAGTATTGCCATTCATGTGAAATCAAAAATAATTTTACTCTGTTATTTCTTAAACATGGTTAGTATTGCCATTCATGTGAAATCAAAAATATAATTTTACTCTATTAATTCTTAAACATGGTTAGTATTGCCATTCATGTGAAATCAAAAATATTTTTTTAACTAGCTGATTCCCGGCATGCGTCGCTATGCCGTTCAATAAAGAAATTGTGTCTCCCTGCGTGTCCTTTCCCATTTGTCCCGTTCCCCATTCCTCCTCCCTTTCCTCTCCCCTCTCCACTCCCCTATTCCCCTATCTCGCGAAACCCCCTCCCGAGTTCCCCTTCCCCCTCTCAGATTCCCTCCCGGGTTCCCATCCCCCCTCCCGCATTCACTCCCGGTACATTCAGTTTTCAAACAGCTCGCGTGCCACCTATTGCAATTTTTTTAATACAAATTTCATAATGCCAGAACTCTCCAGTAGTTTTATACAAACCTTGTACTGATAATAACGAACACAAAAAAAGAATTCGGTGCAGTCGTTCGGAAGTTATGCGAGTATATACAGTTCGTCGATTCATTTTTATTTATGTAGACGAAAAGTTAATATTTAAAAACCCACTTTAGGGAACGTACCCATACTACGTGACCACGTAGATACCACGCTTGGTACAAATGAGCGGCGTGGGGTTTAGGTTTTTAGTCACCGGGGGCAGGGCCGGATTAACCATGTCGGGGCCCCTAGGCAATGCACGTCTCGGGGCCCCTTTACCAATGGTGGACTAACGGCGGGGGGGGGGGGTTGAAGGGGCCTCCAAACGCCTCCTTGTTCCCTTGATCAAATCCTTAACATGGGGGGGGGGTCATTCAACTTTGCCGCATTTTATTAATAATTAATCCGTTCTTTTACTACATTACGAAAGGTATGCCATCAACCCATTCAATTAAAAAAACGAATACAATAACCTTTTATTGCACATAAAAGGACACATACACAGAAAAGAAAATATATTTTATTAAAAAAAAAAACATTACAATGAGCCGTCTTGTCACTAAAGTGATCTCTTCCAAACAACCTTCCCCGAAGAATTTTAGCAAGCAGATATGTATGTAGTACATACTGAAGTTTATTTATATTTTAAACATATGATTAGAAATAAAAGCAAAAAATTAAACAAAACAAATGCCAATATAAACCACACACGGCACCTTCAATCACTTCAGATACTAAGTAATGTTGCAACAAATAGAAAGAAATAAAAGTAAAATACAACTATGGGTATATTTGTTTTAATAATAGACTTTTATTTATTGTGCATGATGTGAACACTAGTTATTTATTGGGTTTTAACGTAATTATTATGATTTGCTTGTTTCTTTAAAGCGGGGTCCACAGCTCGTCATTTGTCTTGATAAAATCGTTGATAGTCCCCAACAAGTCAATGATTTTATCAAGTTTGACAATGTTTCGAGTTTAGTTGTGCTTCCCGTGTTCGACGGAAAACATTCAGTTCATCCCGGGTGAAGCGGGAGGGGGGGGATTCATTTTTTGACAGATGCCGCGCAATGCGGTCGTGTGGGGAGAACTAACGGAACGGCCGCCTTTTGTGGTTATGTGCAATGAGCGGGCATATTCACGAGTTTAAAATATTATTATACTACGTATAATATTATAATAAATATATTTGATAATAAAATTATAATATAATATCAAATATTTATAATTATTCTGTTTTTGACGTAAATATTTACACACTCTAAATTCGTAACTTGTCGTGCCATAATCGATATTAGTCAGAAATCTTTCCTGATAATTCAAGTTGGCATGGTCAACACAATTTGACAAGTAGTACCTACATAACATAATAATAAAGTACATAATAACAATGTATGGCTGTTTATGAAATTTGCGTTTTTGTGTAAAATCATTTCAAGGGCAAAGACATATGATGCATCACGTTCCCGCGCGGAGAATATTCCGTTCGGTTTGTTCTTCCATAAATACGACCACACCGCGCGGCTCCTGTCAATTAAATGAATTATACCCCCCGCCTGCCTTCCCGCTTCACCCGGGATGAAGTGTTTAGGAAAAGTTTTCCGTCGAACACGGGAAGCACAACTAAACTCAAAACATTGTCAAACTTGATAAAATCATTGACTTGTTGTGGGACTATCAATGATTTTATCAAGACAAATGACGAGCTGTGGACCCCGCTTAATGCGTGTACCTAATGTTATTAACCTATAAATGTTCCTAAAAAAAATAATTAAATCATCTTGAAAGCTGACTTTTTCCGGAACTTCTTTGCTCACTAATTGAAGCAAGTAATTTTTTCCCGAGAAAAAATTACTTGCTTCAGTTTAGTGAGCAACGAAGAAAGAGGAAATAGGGTGAACAGTGGCGCATCCGGCACAATACAGAATTGTATAATATATATAAGGCACCTAGCATCTCAACAGATATGAGACTCCTCAGGCTGAGATGGGCTGGGCATGTACAAAGAATGCCGGATACACGCGTCCCAAAAAGAATTTTGACTGGACACCCAGGTGGAAAGAGAAAAGTGGGAAGACCCAGACTGAGGTGGGAAGACGAAGTAAGAGGGGATGCAGCTCAGCTTCTCCAGGTACCAAATTGGAAGTCAGCCGCTGAGGACAGGAGGAGTTGGAGGCGACTGTTGCAGGAGGCCAAAGCTCGATATGGGCTGTAGCGCCATCGAAGAAGAAGAAGAAGAAGAATTTTTTCTCGGGACGCTGGGCCCCTAGCCGATGTGGGGCCCCTAGACAGTTGCCTACTCTGCTCTGGCTTCAGACCAGGCCGTAACTGCTGTGACCAGGTGCTAGCTCTGACAACACACATCGAATCTGGATTCCAGAAACGGCTTAAGTCTGCGGCAGCGTTCATTGATCTCTCTGCGGCTTACGACACGGTGTGGCATAAAGGCCTCCTTGTCAAGCTCTACGACACCATAGAGGATGGCAACACAGTACGACTTATTGAGCAACTACTAACTGGCCGAACTTTCAGGGTTTTTCTAGGAGGGCTAAAAAGCAAAAAAATGCACCTGAATAATGGCCTTGCCCAAGGCTCAGTGCTGGCCCCATCACTCTTCAACATCTATACTCGAGATCTTCCTCACACTGAAGGCAGAAAATTTGCTTACGCAGATGACTTCGCCATCACAGTCCAAGCCAAAACCCTCAATGCAGCAGAAGAGATCCTTAATTCTGACCTCAAGGCTATGGAAGAATTTTTTCTCAATTGGCGACTAAAGCCAAATGGGTCGAAAACAGTTGTGACAGCTTTCCATCTCAGTAATTCGCAGGCAAACCCAAAACTCTGTGTTCAGTTTGATGGAAAAAATATTTACCATGACCCCCATCCCCGCTTTCTTGGAGTAACTTTGGACAGGAGCCTGAATTACCGGAAACACATGGAAACAGTGGGCAAAAAAACCAGGACAAGACTAAACTTAGTCAATAAGCTGGCTGGTACTAGCTGGGGATGCGACGCCAACACGCTCAGAACGGCATCCATTGCCCTGGTTTTCTCAGCATTGAAGTACCCACCACTGTCCCACCCCGGTATAGGCAACTTATGGTCGCCCCTTCGGAGTTCTCTCAAGAATCTAATTTTTTTGAATAAACGGCTCTACATTTAATGTAACGAATCTAGACCTTCAATGTCCCCTCATACTGTGTTAGGTAGCGGTATGCGGACGCGCCTACAGGACTGTACTGTAATGGTCAATCTCTACAATTATAAAGCCCATGGAGGTGTCAATGCAAAAGCAGTGAGCCTCATGGACAGTCAAACAAGTTGTTAGTAACATCAACAAAAAATAAAGTAATACAAAATGACAGCAGCCGTCATGAGTAATCAGCTCATGACAGCGAAAGACCACACACAATCCGGCGGGCAGCACCGGGCACTGTACATAAAAGAAAAAAGAAACAAAAGAAAAATAATGTATATATATACATAGTAGAACTGGTGTCACCGCAACCTGGTTTTCTCAGCAGCTGAATACTGTGCTCCAGTATGGGCCAGAAGCACCCACACCTCCACGGTCGACGTTCAGCTTAATGCCACAATGCGAACCATCAGCGGAACCTTAAAACCGACTCCTATTCCTTGGCTCCCCGTACTTGCAAATATAAGCCCGCCAAATATCAGGCGAGAGATTGCAACACTGAGGGAATACAAGAAAGCGCTGCAAAAAAGCGAAATACCCTTGCACGATGATGTCGTTTCTCACCCGGCATACCGCTTAAAGTCTCGAAAACCCTTCTGGACGGAAGGAGAAAGACTCCTTCGAACATCTCTCACCCCAGAAGATAGGTGGAAGCTTGAGTGGCAATCAGCCAACGTCAAAAACGCCCATCTCGTGCAAGACCCCACTGAGAGACAGCCTGGGTTCTCATTGCCTCGCAAACTCTGGACTGCCATCAATAGGATAAGGTGCTCCCATAGCCGTTGTGCCCACATTATGCATAGATGGGGCCTTAAAGAGTCGGCGATGTGTGAATGCAGTGCGGTGTAGACCACCGAACATGTGGTCAACGAATGCCCGCTCCATTCATTCCCCGGCGGAATTGATGAGGTCCACAGGGCAACGCCTGAGGCCCTAGACTGGCTCGCAGACCTAGATGTCCCCCTCTGACCCCCCACCATACGAAAGAAGAAGACTCTGCCTTAGGGATAATCCGGTACTGACCGGGGGGGTTAAAAATTGCAAAAAGTTGGTTACATAGTATGGGTACGTTCCCTTATCATTTCTCGGAAATATGTGGTCACGAATGTTTGTGAAAAATTTTTGTTTTGTTTTGTCTAATAGTGATAAAAGGGTATTAAATGAAGATATAAAATCACGATTTTTTTTTAAATAATATTTGGATACTACCTTCTTCCTACGGATTGACTTTGAAATTTCACATAATAGAGAAAAACCACGGACATATGAATATATCTGGACCTGCCCTAAGTGATAAAAACGTATTATTTCCCCCTCCACATGGCGCCGGCTGGAGCTCCTCCTTGGAACCGGCTCGCTCCATGGGGAGGGGATATAGCCTCGCTTGAATCTAAAATGTGTGACGTCATCATTCTTGCCGTGAACAGCGAGAAGCTGACATCCATACATTTAACGAAATAACGGCAGCTTGTGCTATACAATATATCTACGTATCAATATGCACATAGCGAAAGTGGGCGGTACTCCAATGTGCTCGTCGCTGGTTACAGGGGTAAGTAAATTATGAAACATTTGTAAAAGTGTTTTAACTAAACACGGCAAGAAAATATTGATATGTGTATTGGCGCGAGTCTTTTTGGAGCGAGCATTTGGCCTTAGCAAATAAGTTTTGAACGTGGCAAGCAATTCGCGCTCCCATGTAAAAAGGTCTATTCATTCAAAGCAGATTTTGCTTTTAAGAACTAAATGGTGATATTGTAATGCGAGATGCCTATATACTGTCAGATTGATTGTTCAACGAATGACAGTCATCTTTCCCCCCTTTGCTCTCCATAGTTTGGTTTTACCCCTCATCTGTAACTGCTTGTCTATCCATTTGGATGTCTATGAGAAAAACCCATCCTTGTTAAATCTTAAAAAAATATTAGATAAACCATTATAATTGAACTATTTTTTCAATAAAACACCAAATAGAGGGAATATTTTCTTTTATTTATTTAAAAAACATACGAATATAATTCAAATTATCTCATACAAGGCAGCGTATTCAAATACAAGCAAAATCCATCTTACTCTCAAATTTCGGCATTATTTTGTGAAACTCAATCTCGGTACTTTTATAGTACATTTACTATAGAACAGGGTTTCTTAAACTTTTGCAATCACGGACCACTTTCACAATTCAAACAATTCCACGGACTCCCCCCTTCCCTCCACCCCTTTATATTAATAAAAAATACTTTTATTAATACTTTCATTACACTTGCTTACTCCCTCAATCAAAACGTTAAATAGTGGGATTGTCTTCGAAAAGGCAAGACGGTGGGTGGTTTGTATATTTATGGCAAGACGCGTGTCATCTGCAACGTTCAATCGATTGCGGCTTTTTGT
The DNA here is from genome assembly GCA_917880885.1 of Limnephilus marmoratus. Lineage (NCBI taxonomy): Eukaryota > Metazoa > Arthropoda > Insecta > Trichoptera > Limnephilidae > Limnephilus > Limnephilus marmoratus. The sequence goes on along the minus strand of OU862928.1, from coordinate 4,389,350 downwards.
TTTTATTGACACCAGAACCGAAAACCCTGCCTCGCAAAGATAAGTAGTAGCCATAGAAATATGAATATTAGTAGACCTGCCCTAAGTGATAAAAGCGTATTATTTCCCCCTCCCCATACCGGTGCTCGTCGATGTTTACTGGGGTAAGTAAATTATGAACATTTGTAAAAGTGTCCTAACTAAATACGGCAACAAAATATTGGAGTCTGCAAATAAGCGAACTTTACTTTGCCGTATTTAGACTTCGAAAATTTGACCATTACGCGGCGAGCAATTCGCGCTCCCATGTAAAGGGGTCTATTCATTCAAAAGCAGAGTTTACTTTTAAGAACTAAATGGTGATATTATAATGCGAGATGAATCACATATCTCCAAAGTTATCTTCCTGCTCTGCGTCCCGCTGTAGTTGTTGTCTACCCCTCACCTTTACGTTCTGGTTTAATAATATTCATACGTCTATGGTAGTAGCAACTGGTATCAGAACGGACATAACTCGCTTGACAAGAAGAGGGTAAGCTTGAATCACGCAGAACACCAAAACTCGCCAAGATCTTTAGCGTGAAATTCAGCTTTCCAAACTTCTTTAGATCTTATGTCAACTAAGTCATCTTTAATACAGTAGTCGACAGCAAAGTGTTACGTATTGAATACTATTGAATTCGCTACCCGATAACGACAATGTGTCTGTTCGAGTTTATCACACACTTTCCTAGTAAATATGTTTACAGACTGACCTACTGCGGACCCCTGATACACATGCTACGGACCCCTAAGGGGTCCGTGGACCCCCCTTTAAGAAACCCTGCTATAGAAGATTACAAAAAATATGGTTTAAAGGATTCGTAGTAACTTTTATATACACTAGAAATAATCCCTTAATATGAATTTTTTTTAATACTTTGAAGTGAATCCGGAGGAAGAAGATCGTATCAGAAATTTGAAAAATTTTAAACACGTCGTTTTGAACCTATTTGGCCCTACCCTACCCTTTTATCGCTCTTAGAATTTTAAAATAACTTCTTTTTTTTAAGTAAAATCATAAACAAAGATTTGAATAATTGCTTATTTTTAAATTTTATTTAGAAGCATTATAGTAGCAAAAGACAGCTCGCTCACCGGCTAGAAAAGATTATATGCTCATTTATGCACCCCTACCAACGATTGACACAGGAAAAGGAAAAATTGTTCCCAGGAACTGTATTTTTTTTATTTATAAATATAATTTGTATAGGTTAGGTACCTACTAGCTGCCAGTAAGTCAACGCGTTTGTCACGAGTTGCAGAGAGTATTAGTCGGGATTTGTGGAGTCGCGTTTCTTATTTAGATTATAATATTATTTTCGCACTAAAAGACTTAAATTTCATCAATTATATATAAGTATGTAATTATAAAACCGCAAATGACTTCTGTGGTGATGAGATGATCAATATTGGAAATTGGTTGTCACCGAGGTTCCGGAACCGGAGATCGATGTGGAACCGGTTCTTTATCTAGTTACTTTTGGAACCGGTTACTAAAAATCGCGGTTCCAGCGACAGCAAAGTTACTGGTAAAGGAATATCGACCAACTTGGCAGGAGGAACTTTGACATCAGTTCTATTTCTTCTTCTCAAGTCGGTTCCTCATTGCTGAGGATCATGACCCCTACTCCAATTTCCATGGTGGACAAGGCCACTCCACTCCTCGCAGTCCTGCGCTGCCTGGAGAGCTGCGGACACCCTAGTACCAGACGCTAGTGATATTGGTTACTCCAGCGCGTTGGTGACCTTCCTCTGTTTCTTCTCCCATCCACTTTGCCTGTGACTATGAATTTCGACTAGCATTTTGACCTTGAAAGTACCCTAAAGCCTCGTTAACATTGAGCGAGTTTACAAGCTACTAGCCGGAAAGCGGGTGAATCGGCAAGTGAGATTGTCATGATGACACACAAAACTGTCTACTTGCTCAGTAGCGACAGTAGCAGCTAAAATAACGACTCCCGCGCGAACCAATTCGGGCCGCCATCTTGACCGAGTAGCGAGTAAAGTTGACCACCTTTCAACTTTTTTCGTAGGTTCTCCACAATCGCTAGTTAGCTAGTGATTACACTGAGCGAGTTTACTAACAGATAGTGAATTTCCCAGCTAGTAGTACTAACCGGCGTATTCACTATCTGCTAGTGGACTCGCTCAGTGTAATCATATTACCTACTAGCTAACTAGCAGATTTTACACTGAAAGAGTTTACTAGCAGATAGTGAATACGCCGTCTACTAGCTTGTAAACAAGCTTAATATAATCGAAGCAGGCAGATAGTTGAAAGCCTATAGTGTATGCCTAGCTCTTTCATTTGTGCGTCTGGCTGTTTATGGAATCCTGAGCATTTTTCTCTAGCACCATATTTCGGGGTCTAATGTCTCATCCATTTGCGTCCATTTTGCCTCTGTCACTCCATGTCTTTCGCATTTTATTCATGGCGTTTTTGTCATGCAAATTCTTCTTTTCGGTCCTGTTCACGCGGTTCATAACTATCAATCGCAACCAGAGAGTTGAACACAGTTTTCACACAGATGCATTTCTTCTTTTAGAAAAAAAATACCAGGGAAAAAGGACTCCAGATACTAATATCTACAGCCTGTATGTCGGACGAATATCTACAGCTCATATGTTAGACTAATATTATGAACTTCAGAGTGAGGACTAATATCTACAGAGCTAAGGTCGGACGAATATCTATGACGGTCCCAGTGTTGACTAATATCTACAGAGCGTAGGTTGAACTAATATCTACAGAGCGTAGGTTGGACTAATCAGCTAAATGTGTCCAATAGTCCGATATTAGGGATTTTTACATACATACTTACATAAATTAAGTTTTTTAAACGGCATACGCAGTATTACGTTATTCCAATATGCTATATATAATTGCAAATCCAACCTCTGCCAGTGCTTTGGTTCTCATAGATATTAGTCAGCAGTTTGAGCTGTAGATATTCGTCAACACTTTAGTTCTCATAGATATTAGTCAACAGTTTGAGCTGTAGATATTCGTCAACACTTTGAGCTGTAGATATTCGTCAACACTTTGGTTCTCATAGATATTAGTCAACAGTTTGAGCTGTAGATATTCGTCAACACTTTGGTTCTCATAGATATTAGTCAACAGTTTGAGCTGTAGATATTCGTCAACACTTTGAGCTGTAGATATTCGTCAACACTTTGGTTCTCATAGATATTAGTCAACAGTTTGAGCTGTAGATATTCGTCAACACTTTTCTTCTCATAGATATTAGTTCGATTTTTTCAGTTTTGGCATTCCTGTAGATATTAGTAGACGCCTCCGGGAAAAAGTTTAAAATAAAGTTTAAAGAAACTCGTAGTACAAGCGGGAAACTGAAGAGTCTACCAAATATTTGGAGTCGATTTTGTAGTAACTAACTAAATAACCATCATGCCATTTCGCCAGCGGGTTAAGCAGAGAGGACGATCGCCAAACAACTCGATTTAGGTACTTCTTTACTTCTATCATTTACATTTGCGTCAAATATTCTTCTCACACTCCTTTCTTCGTACATTCGCTCTACACGCCCAAACCATCTGATCGGGAATATAACATTTTTTGATTTGGGTTTTCGTTTTCGAGTACTTCGAGTTTTGTCCCTTTCTCGCAAATTATAATAGGCGTACATAAGCGAGAGAAAAGGCTATTTCTCAGTGACGTTTCACGAGGACTGCTGGAAGTGTGTAATAATTGTACATCACTGAATAGATAATGTTTAAAAGGGTGATCTATTGCGATTTTTAAAGAAAACCATTACATTTAAATGAGACTTTTTGACTTTTAGGCCCCAGACAGGACAATAAAATTGATTAGTATCTGAGACTTTTATTTTTTATTTCATTTAACGTATTTTAAAAAAACATTTTTTGTTATTTTTTTTTACATTATCTCCACACAGGAGACCCTGAGGAAAATAATTCTTCTCAAGGCCTATGTCATCTTTGGGGATGCTGTTTGGAGGGTATTTTTAGGGTAAGGAAGGAGAGGAAGTAGTGGGAAGGAAAAATGTATGAGGGGTGGGTAGGAATCTGGGTCAGTGTGTCCAGGAGTGATGGACGTATGAATAATCCCTCCAACTGTGGCCGATACGGCCTGCCACGCAATTCGTAGGCACACGCATCCGCGCCGCTAAGATCCGGATAATCCTTACCTTATGAACCCGGGTACCCCTGCTAATTCACCAAACGTAGCGAACTACTTGGGGTGACCTATGGCAGAGGTGTTGGTATTTCAATAGATGGTTTCCGGAGCGGCGGTACCCATACCCGCCTCCCAAATTGCTAAAAGAAACGTATAATTTCCTCGGCGCTGGGAGTTTCTGCACAACCAGTCCACAAGAGTCTCAAATACCAGAATTCAGCGGTACTATGGCATTCTCAATTTGGGTTTTGTTATGGTACTGAAGAGAGTGGAGAAGGGAAGGAGATGGGAAAGAGGAAGGCGGGGAAGTACTTGGTTGCTCAGACTTGTTAACATACGATAAAAGTAATTTCAAACAATGTTCCGAGTACTTAGTCAAAATAGTGATATTATTACAAAAAAAATTGTAAACAAAAAAACGTACAAAAAAGAGTGTGTAATTCACACGCGGTAGAAGTGAAACTAGAAAGTCGCTAGATGTCGCTTTTTCATTTGCTTGTTTTTTAGAGTGGTTTGAAGATTGGATATTGATTTCACAAAATATTTTTTTTTAAAGGATTCGAACCCCCGTTCGCTTGATGTCTGTCTCTCTGGCCGCTGAGACTTGTCAGGCACCTTGCCAACTACGCTATGCAAGGCACGCGCTGAGGTTCGAATTTACCGTGTTATATTAGAATCGAGTATTTGTGTAGAAATACTCAATTTCACCCGAATTTCAAGTCACTAACGGCGCTAAAAAAGTTTCACTTCAAAAATATTTAAACAAATAAAATAAGTTTACTGAAGATGGTTTGAAACGAATATATGTGAATTTGAATGATAGAGTGAGCGCGCTAATACATATAATAATAATGTATTAAAAACAATTATAAATAATTAAGAGACATAAGTGAAAATATTTAATAAAATATGACTTATTTAAAATAGAGCAAAAATATCTTGATATTTTTTTTTTTTTTTTACAGTGAATACCGCACAAGAATCTCAACTGCTCCCGTCTGGAGCCAGTGAGACTATGGCATCCCCAATTGGGGTATGTTGTGAGGCTGAAGGTAGTGGGGAGGGGAAGGAGGTGGGGAAGAGGAAGGTTGGGAAGTACCTGGCTATTCAGATCTGGTCACTAAACACGGCTAAAGCCATTTTCAAGCAACGTTTCAATTCTGAATGGTGGTCTTACACCAGGGCGATACTAATAGTATCTTCCACTCTGGAACATGCCGCAAATATACTATATATTATTTTAAAAGAATTAATTGTGAAATAACACAAATTAATCAAATAAAATTTATTTGCGCATGCCGGGTTCGAACCCGCGGCCTCCGGAATGTGAGTCAAGAGTCTTAGCCACTGGACTACGGAGGTCGTCAAATACGTCGTCGACTACGGAGGTCGTCGGAGGTCGTGATAGCTGTGTGAAGTAGCATTTAAAAAAACACTGTGAATTGTTTCATACTTGCATATTAAATAATGACGGAACCAGGCGTGTTTTTCATAATTTCATATAATTACTTTTTCAAGTCGGCATTTGAATAGAGATTATTTTCACATATATTTATATATGGTTTTAAACTGTCGATAGACATTCAGAATGCGATGTCTTAAAACGAATACTTATCTTGTTTGATCAATTTAATTTGAGAGTATGAGTACCGCCGCCCCGGGAACCATTTATTGGATAACCAACACCTCTGCCATAGGTCACCCTAAGTGGGACGCTACTTTGGTGACTTGGTAAAGGCGACCGGGCTCATGGGGTGATGGTGAGGCAGATGCGTTTGCCCACCGACTGCATGGCAGGCCGGACCGGGAGAGACTTGCTGACGGAGACATTTTGATCTCTCCAGCAGGACTCTCTCGGAACATCCCCTTACTGATGGATGGATTCATTTATACATCACTGTCCGTCCTGGACTACTCACCCCTCATGCCTCATTACTTCCCAGAATTTCCTCTCCTTCCTTTCCTAAAAAGATCTCCACACAACACACCCAAAGATGACGCAGGCCCTGAGAGGATTTTTTTTCCATCAAGGTTTCCTGCTTGGACGGATTAAGGAGTCCGGAATCTACGAGCATAACACCCTGCCGGCGAGGTCGTTGAAATTCGTTAGTTCCTCTTTTGGCCACCTGCATAGTAAGGTGGGTCACTTAACGCTGTGCCCGATATCTATAATGGCGACACCAAAGATATATATATATATATATATATATTTTTTTAATATATTATTTATTTATTTATTGAATCATTTATTATAATTACAATTTTACAACAGATATATATATATTTTTTTTACAGGTATTTTTTTTTTACTACCCTTCCATTTAAAGCATTTGCTTGTGTATGGAAGGGGAGTGTACATAAATGCTATTAGTTATTAGTTATAAGTTAGTACTTAAATAATTAATTGTACATAAATATATGTGAGCTGCAGTATTTATTTGATAATGGTGTGAATTTTTTTAAAAAAAGAAAGAATGTAATGGAAAACTAAGGATATTTGTAAGATTAATTGACAGTAGTTTTTTTCTTAAGAGGACATAGGTAGAGAAAACCAGAAATATGTCATTTTCAAAAAAGTTTTTAGACGTATTGACTCTTTTCCACAAAAAATTATAAATGGATTTCGAAAGATTGTTCTTTTATCTAGCATAGTTATGTAATAAATTTTTAGATTTTTTTTTAATTTTTAGTATAATAAGGTTATTCCATAGGTCGTTGGCAGATTTGTTAAATTTTCAAAAAAGTTTTTGTATTATACCACACCCATTTCAAATAATATAATCATGCAGTAAAATAAATCAATACATTATCTAGCAAAGTTATGTCTTAGAATTTTAATTTTAGTTTCAATAAAATCATTAAAAAATATGTACGTACATGTCTTTCTTGACGAAAATTGGTCCATTTGTTTATTTATTTGCGCACTTACAAACTAATATATCTCAGATTTTTTTACATACTTATTTTGCTAAGACGTTATTGACAAATAATAAATAATTTTGATCGCAAAACAATTTTAGTGAGTATTTAATATTAATTAATTTACAGCTCCGTATTCCAACATTTTTCTTATCGAAAGAAACACAAAATTCACCTTGGCCTAGACAGGACGTGTCCGCGACGGTGTTGGTCGTCACATTTTAAAATGACAAATTGAAAACGAAACTTTAAAAATAAATATACTATTTCTTGTTTCACGTTTGTAAAGATCTACAGGGTTGCCAGAACGCAAAATTTCATGTTCATTGAATATTTTTGTGCTAAAATTTTTATAATTTTGAAATTTTTTGATTGTAAATTATTGTTATGTGAATACCGCACAAGAGTGCCAACTGCACCAAAAAAATAAATATAATACTTTTTATTATAAATTACCGCACAAGCGTCCCAACTGCTCCGAAAAAAAAGATTTTTTTTTTATTCTAAATTATTGTTATGCGAATACCGCACAAGAGTCCCAACTGCTCAAAACCTTGTTTTTTTTTTGCGTGAGTGAGCCATTCATATATTGTGAATACCGCACAAGCGTCCCAATTGCTGTAAATTTTTTTTTTGAAGTAAAACTTCTTTACGCACGCTCGACTTGGGGGGTAAGCTGGTGAATGCGTTACAAAAAATGGTGATTGTTATAAAAAGTTTTGATTGTTAGGAAAAGTGTGATATGAACGGTAATTGATGCGAACGGTGATCGCGAAATATCACCGGGGGGGGGGGGGGTATTTTTTTTTTTACAGTGAATACCGCACAAGAATCTCAACTGCTCCCGTCTGGAGCCAGTGAGACTATGGCATCCCCGATTGGGGTATGTTGTGAGGCTGAAGGTAGTGGCGGGTGGAAGGAGGTGGGGAAGAGGAAGGTTGGGAAGCACCTGGCTATTCAGATCTGGTCACCAAACACGGCTAAAGCCATTTTCAAGCAAGGTTTCAATTTTGAATGGTGGTCTTACACCAGGGCGATACTAATAGTATCTTCCACTCTGGAACATGCCGCAAATATGCTATATATTATTTTAAATGAATTAATTGTGAAATAACACAAATTAATCAAATAAAATTTATTTGCGCATGCCGGGTTCGAACCCGTGACCTCCGGATTGTGAGTCAAGAGTCTTACCCACTGGACTACGGAGGTCGTCTGTATAATGTGATATCACGTGTATTTATTTTTCGTGATAATATTCTGAATATTTCCAAATACTTTGTACTAAAAAAATACAAGTGATTTTGGGGGGGGGGGGGGGGGGGGTTAGTCTCAAACCTCATGTCTGGAGGTGGGGACGGGGATGGGGGTGGGGAGGGGGGGGGGGGGGGGGAGGGGGAGGGGGGGGGGGAGGGGGTGGGGGAGGGGGTGGGGGAGGGGGATGGGGGGGGGGATGGGGATGGGGATGGGGATGGGGATGGGGATGGGGATGGGGATGGGGATGGGGATGGGGATGGGGATGGGGATGGGGATGGGGATGGGGATGGGGATGGGGATGGGGATGGGGATGGGGATGGGGATGGGGATGGGGATGGGGGTGGGGATGGGGATGGGGATGGGGGTGGGGATGGGGATGGGGATGGGGATGGGGATGGGGATGGGGATGGGGATGGGGATGGGGATGGGGATGGGGATGGGGATGGGGATGGGGATGGGGATGGGGATGGGGATGGGGATGGGGATGGGGATGGGGATGGGGATGGGGATGGGGATGGGGATGGGGATGGGGATGGGGATGGGGATGGGGATGGGGATGGGGATGGGGATGGGGATGGGGATGGGGATGGGGATGGGGATGGGGATGGGGATGGGGATGGGGATGGGGATGGGGATGGGGATGGGGATGGGGATGGGGATGGGGATGGGGATGGGGATGGGGATGGGGATGGGGATGGGGATGGGGATGGGGATGGGGATGGGGATGGGGATGGGGATGGGGATGGGGATGGGGATGGGGATGGGGATGGGGATGGGGATGGGGATGGGGATGGGGATGGGGATGGGGATGGGGATGGGGATGGGGATGGGGATGGGGATGGGGATGGGGATGGGGATGGGGATGGGGATGGGGATGGGGATGGGGATGGGGATGGGGATGGGGATGGGGATGGGGATGGGGATGGGGATGGGGATGGGGATGGGGATGGGGATGGGGATGGGGATGGGGATGGGGATGGGGATGGGGATGGGGATGGGGATGGGGATGGGGATGGGGATGGGGATGGGGATGGGGATGGGGATGGGGATGGGGATGGGGATGGGGATGGGGATGGGGATGGGGATGGGGATGGGGATGGGGATGGGGATGGGGATGGGGATGGGGATGGGGATGGGGATGGGGATGGGGATGGGGATGGGGATGGGGATGGGGATGGGGATGGGGATGGGGATGGGGATGGGGATGGGGATGGGGATGGGGATGGGGATATCCTGACAAATCTCGCCCCATGAACCCGGGCTCCCCTGCTAAGTCGCTTGGGGTGACCTATGGCAGAGGTGTTGGTAATCCAATACATGGTTCCCGGGGCGGCGGTACCATGCCCGCCTTCCAAATTACTGATACTAACTATTGACGGCCGGCGTGGTCAAGGGGTAAGGCTCTTGACTCGCAATCCGAAGGTCGTGGGATTGAATCCCGGCGTGGGCAAATACATTTTATTTGACTAATTTGGGTTATTTCACAATTAATTAATTTAAAAATAATATATTTGCGTCACGTTCCAGAGTGGAAGATACTTTCAGTATCGCCCTGGTGTAAGACCACCATTCAGAATTGAAACGTTGCTAGAAATGGCTTTAGCCGTGTGTAGTGACCAGATCTCAATAGCCAGGTAATTCCTCGCCTTCCTCTTCCCCGTCTCCTTCCCCTCCCCACCACCTTCAGCCTCTCAAAATACCCAATAGTCATGCCATAATCTCACTGGCTCTAGACGGGAGCACTTGGGTCTCTTGTGCGGTATTCACATAAATATTAAAAAAAAATTGTGCGACTGAATATTACTCGGTTAAAATATAATTAAAACAAGCAAAAAAAATATATAAATATAATGAATAACTTATTACTTTGTATAAAACCACTATTTATATATTATATACTTATATACCACTATTTATATTTTATTATACTTGTTTGTCATTTATCATAGTAACATATCCTGATGAAGACAACATTGTTGTCGAAACATGTTGATATTGTTTTAAAAATAGTGGTTTTATACAAAGTAATAAGTTATTCATTATATGAAAAATGATGCCACAAAATAAATTTGCGAAGTTTGAACAAGATTTATATAAAAATTGTTTTTCATGTTAGTATCTACTTTATACCTAAGTACTGTGTTTACGCATTTAACTTGCATCTATTTATGTTTACACACTTCGATAAACAAATTACAAATAACAACTTTTTCGGAAAAAAATGAGGAAGTGAGAATCCGACATCTTTATCTGAACCATACCATATCTGAACCGAAACAAACTCCGCGTGACCTAGTAGGTACGTGAAACACGGCTACCCGCGAGACGACATTTAGTTTCAAAAGCGTCCGCTCGCGATCGCTGATGTTTTATGAGCGCTGCAGTCGAAATGGGAATGCTGATTTGCTGGTATGACGGCCTTAAGAATATTTTTAAAATGTCTCTTGATAGAGAGCAGTATTCGGGTTTTATCATTAATGCTTCTGATTTCTTCTGGTAGACGATTGAAAAAAGTTCTTCCCTGGTAAGTATAATGATGCTGTGCAAAAGACGTATTTAGTTTTGGGCATAGAAAAACATGTTTAAGTCGAGTTCTGTTTTCATTTAAAAATGGATATTTATCTTTTTCCTTTATAATTTGAATCAATGAATTTTTAATATATAAATCTTTAAATGTGGGTACTTGAAATTCTTCAAACAGGCGTTCTGTTGGATAGTCTAAGGATTTTTTTAATATAATTTTAATAATTGTCCTTTGTACAATTTCTATTGGAAGAAGGTTACATTTATACGCGGATCCCCAACTAATAATAGCGTATTGTAGAGTGGATTGAACTAAGGCATAGTAGATTAAATATAGATTTTTTATCGACAGAAAATTTCTAATTCTTAAAAATATATATATTAATTTTCTGATTTTGTTTACTACTTGACATATTTGTTCCTTCCATTTCAGATTTTTGTCGATAATTACTCCGAGATATTTAATTTTATTTGTTGTTTTTAATATTGTACAGTTTGATTTGCAATAATTTTGGCTATGAATTTTAGTATTATCGTGTATGACAATGTTAAAATTTTTGGGAGCATCGTTTGGATGGATTGCAAATGGAATTACAAATGTCTTTTCACTATTTAGTGATAGTAAATTACCTAGTGACGAAAAAATTCTTAAGCGTGTTGATGTCTTCTGTGGCCTTTAATTCTACATTTTCCCAAGTCTTTTCACTTATTATTAATACTGTATCGTCGGCGTATGATGTAATTTGACCATTTAAATGTTGAAAAAAAATATCATTTACATATATGGTAAAAAAAATTGGTCCAAGCACTGTACCTTGCGGGATTCCAAAACTTGAAATCTCTTGATCACTATTAACATGATTGATTTTTACCACTTGAGGGCGGTTTTTTAAGTAGTATTGAAATAATATATAAGAGATGTGCTATCCGCAGTTTTTACTGGGTGGGACTGTGCTTCCTGGTGTCACCGATATTCACACACCTTCAAAAAATCAACTGAATGAAAGAATTCTTTCCGTATTTCAACTATATTGTTAACCAATACTACACACCATCAAAAAATCAACTACTTTCAGTATTCAAACTATTCCCATTATTAGGAAGTAATCCGCTGACAGTCGAGCGGACATCATAGCATATCTCTTGTATTTGAATATCTTTGGGCTGCACAAAGTTAAGTGCGTCGGTTTGAATGCTTATATTTTATTTGATGTTGATTAGTTTGAAATGTTTCATGGTCGATTATTTGAACATTCACATCCCTGCTATACGGGGGGTTAAGGGACGTACTTGACTTACTTTAACCGGTGTTTCTTAACATTATTTGGAGTAAAAATGCAAATTAAATTTTGGTGTCCAGTGGCTTTTTGAATGTTTTTTTTTCTTCAAAACCAAACAAAAAAAATCTTCCACGTGTCATCACTAGTCACTCGGCCAGGTAACCGTCCAACCCCTCACCCTGACCCAGTGGCGGATACAGGGGGGGGGCGCAGGGGGCGCGCGCCCCCCCCTTGGCCACCCTTAATACAAGAAAATCTTTCTTCAAACATACGTTCTACATGTGTAAACCATCTAAGCGTCCCTTTCTTAATCTTACTTATTACGCTTGTATCAGCCTTGCATTATTTTCATATTTTCTCACACTATCATACATGGCTTTCTATAGCATTTAGTCCTTCCTCTGCCAGTTTCATGCTTCACTGCCATACATCAGGGTTGGTACCCCGGTGCGTAGTCGGGTAAAACGCCAAACGCGTGCCCTACATTTGTACACGGTTGATATTTGTCACATGAGAACGGGTCGTTTCTTCGACTTGTTCTTGTGTTCAACGGCTCGGCTGTGAAATGATTTGCCGGTCTCTGTGTTTCCTCCTTCCTACAACATGGGTCTCTTCAAAACCAATGTTCATTCCTTCTTCTCCTCAAAAAGACCCTCCACACAGCATCCCAGATGACATAGACCCTGAGGGAAATCATTTTCCTCAGGGCCTCCTTTGTGGAGTTAATGTTAATGTTAAAGCACTCCATTGTGGACGGCTAGCTTCGCCTCTTTCGACAGTTTTTTGTTAGCGTTTGTTTGTTTGTTTTTCAGTCCTCCATAAATGCGGAGTTACCTGCATTTACCCTTCTTTCAATATCTCTATCAGACTCCCCATCTCTCGTAAATATACTTCCCGAATACATAAACTTATCCACTGTCATTTTTGAGTAACTATTACAAAGTGTACCTATTATTATTTTATTACTAAAAAAAATGTCTTTGGAGATGCTATGTGAAGGGTCATTTTAGAGAAAGGAAATAGTGGAAGGAAAAAGGTATGGGTGGTTAGGACTCTCTGGGTTAGTGTGGGCAGGAGAGATGGACGGATGTAATTTTCCCTCCCACTGCGATGCGAGGAAATGGGTCGAGGGATTCTTGCTGGAGAGGTTAAATGGTCTCCCTCAACCAGTCCTTTCCAGCTCGCCACGCAGTACGTGGGCAAATGCTTCTGCCGCTACTTTGAAAAATCACATCCCACGAACTCAGGCATCCCTGCTAAGTCACCAAACTTAGCGATCCACTTGGGATGACTTATAGCAGAAGTGTTGTATATCCAATAAATAATTCCCGTGGCGGCGGTACCCACACTCGCCTCCTAAATTGAAACTTTTGCTAATAGCCCCTTGCAAATCTCCTCTACTAACCATGTTTCCGTGTAATATTGACTCCTCCCACCGTTTTCCCCCTCCCCCCAAAATCATCCCTCCCACTCATCATCATCATCTGTGGCTCTACAACCCACTACTCACCCCTAATTAATCTTTGGTACTTGCATTTAATTTTTTAAGTTAGTTTTAATTCTGCTCGTGAATGATACGGTTGTATCGAAACCGGTCGCGGAAAAATTAAATTTAAGTAACAAATGTACATTTAATAAAACTCTTTAAAAAACAAAAAACTTTTATTTATTTATTGAAGTGGAAACTTCTTTAGCACCGTTGTGACAAATCACAAATGACAAACACATTCATCTGTATGTTTTAGCCTGCGAGAGAATGAGATAGTATTTTTTTACATTTACTCCACACAGGAGGCCCTGAGGAAAATAATTTCCCTCGGGGCCTATGTCATCTGGGATGCTGTGTGGAGAGTGTTTTTGAGGAGAGGAAGGAATGAACATTGGTCTTGAAGAGACCCATGTTGTAGGAAGGAGGAAACTGAGAGGCTGGCAAATCATTCCACAGCCGAGCTGTTGAACACAAGAACGAGTCGAAGAAACGACCCGTTCTCATGTGACAAATGTTAACCGTGTACAAATGTTGGGCACGCGTTTGGCGTGTTTCCCGACTATGCACCGGTGCCGAAGGGATCAATGACACTAGTTCGTCGGAGCATCTGCCATTGTAATACCGGTAGAACAAGGATAGCATTCCCACCCGACGCCTGTGTTCTAAAGATTGCAATCCGTCTGTTAAGATGGGAGAATCTATTAAGCGGGTCGCCCGTTTCTGCACAGAGTCGAGGGTATTTTTTAGGTATTTTGGAGCTCCAGACCAGAGGTGGCTGCCAAAATCATATAGTCGGTCTCCTCTTTGTGCGGTTCGTCGTATTCTCCCCGTTGTCTACATTTTAGTTTTCTTATATCTTTAGCGCCCCCCCCTTGAGTTTTTTCTGTATCCGCCACTGCCCTGACCCTGACCCTAATTGTCCAATACATACTGTTTTTTATGATCTAAGTTGAAAAAAAAACCGAACCGTAGAACAAAACTTTATTAACATTTTTACTCCAAATAATGTCAGGAATCACTAATTAAAATAAGTCAGGTATGTCTCTTAACACCCTATATAATAATTTCGGCCGAAATATTTACGCATATTTCGATTTCGGTTGAACTTTTTGATAAAAAAACAAAATTTTATTTGCAATAAAATGAATCGGTATCATGTCAGATAATATACCTTTTTTAATAAAAGTTTTAAAAAATACTTTTAGAGTAATTAGCTTTTGTGCACGTCTTCTTCCTTCTTGAGCCAACGTTTCAGAGAGCTATTTGTTGTGAGCACCATCATTGTAGATGTTACATCGTAATAATAGTAATATCGTATTATGTACGCAATGTTATAATGTGAAACAAGTAGCCCCTTCTTTTGGTAAATCTGGGTAGGTTCCTAAATAATAATTTTTATTTATATGGCAATGTGATATTAAAAGCTTAGAAAAAGAATTTACAGATGTCGCTGGATTTATAACCTCTTTTCTTCGGCAATTTGACAAGGTACACGTTAATGTCGATTTTTCTTGTAATTTTTAGTGAATATTGTTGATATCCAGATATTTAAACAAAAAATAAAGGTGCCTTATTTAAAAACTGTTTATAATAGTGCATATGTGTAGTTTTGAATAGCGGATGATTCTTATATCCCGAGATAATCGTCAATATTATTTTGGATTCAGACACATCTCAAAATTACATGCATGCTATTTTGGCCAAGTGTACCAAAAAGTTGACAAATAAGTGTATCTCTAGTATGAAGTTTTGTGCCCTCTAACCAAGTTTATTATACAGTTAATTTTGTGTGATATATTTATTTAATACTTCCCGAACACGGTCGGCATAAAACCATCCCGTTGAAGTTACTCTCTTGGCAGAATAACAATATTCTAGGTATTTTTTAGTAAACTGACTGTTTTGTTGTGCATTTGAAGGTATCTTACATCTATTTACTTCATCGGTACATGAATGCTCGTCGAATATTCATCTTTAATTTGTTTCTCAATCTTTAGGTTAGAACTGTCAAAATTATTGTCATGCGTTCATTCGGATCTCTGAATTCAACTATGTGTTTAATTATTTTACGTTCCCTTGAACGTATCCAGGTTTCATATTTACATTTGACATCTCCGAGCCGATTACTGCATTTTATTTTTACAGTTCGAGGAAGTGATGTTTTCATACGAAACTACCATGCATCTCAGTGTATTGTTTTCAAGTTTAACTTCATGTGAATATGTTTTGAACAGAAATGTATCAACAATTCTTCTGTTACTTAACTGAGCTGAAGATATTGTTATAAATTAGGTTGATCCTCTAACCGGCATGGGCTTGCTCCTCAATAGCAACATGAATGCAAGTGCGAGGTAGATTGAACTAGTGAACTGATAATGCCTTCGGTGTCCACACCATCAATGTCTGGATCCCATCCTCGTAAGGTGCGACAATCTTCCAACTCTCCTAAAGTCCTCATAAAACTATTAGTTGAGATTCTACGCAATCATTCTGTAAAGGTAAACTGGTACTGACTTCAAGAGTTGTGGGTATGCAAACCTTTGTTTCCAAACAATTTTTGGCCACATCGATCCCGCAATATTGTGCCGAAATATGTTTTAGAAGTTCCAGCTATCCGTAGCTAGTATAGTTTGTCTGATTACTATCAGAAAAAAGAATGTTGTATTAATGTAGTTGTTGTTTGCAGATGTCGGCAGGCGCCAAGATACTGAAAGCTGGCGGCTCCGAGCCGGACCAGTTTGAGTCCTCCATCTCCCAGGCCCTGGTGGAGCTGCAGAACAACTCCGACCTGAAGGCCCAGCTCCGAGAGCTGTACATCACCCGCGCCAAGGAGATTGACCTCAACAACAAGAAGGTACTATTCAATATTACAGCTGGTTGCAGCTTTACTGATTTGTTCCTTTTCAGCAAAAGTTGTGTTGAATCTTAGGCTTCATGGATGCTTTAAATTAGGTTGATCCCCTAACCGGCATGGGCTTGCTCCTCAATAGCAACATGAATGCAAGTGCGAGGTAGATTGAACTAGTGAACTGATAATGCCTTCGGTGTCCACACCATCAATGTCTGGATCCCATCCTCGTAAGGTACAACAATCTTCCAACTCTCCCGAAGTCCTCATAAAACTGTTTGTCGAGATTCTACGCAATCAATCATTCTGCAAAATATATCAAGTTATTAGTATCTAAATGGCACTATACTGGTTCTAACCCTTAAAATATGTGTATATGGTGTATACACACTCTTATAAGTATGAATTAAGAAAATTAAAAAGCTTTTTTTGAGGAATAGTACAATCTAGAAAAATAGAATTTGTAAAAGATTACTAAATATATGGGCACAATCAAAATGAACTCTTATTTTTTGAGAATATTGGATGTCGCAATAGTAGAATAGTTAATAGTAGTACGTACTACTGTAGTATTATTTTAATATTTATTGTTAAAACACGCAAAATACCATTTGATTCATCTTAATTATGATAAAAGACAACTATTTGCATTCGGGGCGATAGAAAAAGTAGCATTTAAAATTTGCTTTTGTCATTGAAATGACAACTGACATCCATTTACAATAATTTATGTCGGTATTCCATGACGTTTTGAATTGAAATTTTGAATACCATGTATAGTTGTCTTTTATCATAATTAAGGTGAATCAAAAGGTTTTTTTCTAAAAATATATTTGTATTAAGCATGTCCAGTCAACCCGAAAGAACTACAATTTCACCAAAGTTTCAAATGATTTTGTAACACCTCCCTTTTTTTAAATGACTGAAACTCGAAATGAAAAATAGCGACACTAAAACGAGACAAACACATACATCTATAGGATTTAACCTGCGAGAGAATGAGATAGTATAATCTGTCTCTTTGTGTGATGCTTCGAAGCCAATCGGTCTCCTCTTTGTGCGGTGCTTCGTAGTCTCCCCACTCTTGTCTACTTTTGTTTTCTGAAGGTTTTACTTCTACCGCGTGTAAATTGCACACTCTGTTTTTTCTTTTTTAATTCGAAAGCTTTGTTGATATTTTGTCTCCGACTTATGTTTTATTTGAATAGAAAGTAAACACTTTGATGTGACAATCAATATAAATAAAACAGAGTAACCATATTATTTTTGATTCTGACAGTGTTTGGATACTTGAGTTGAGCCATGTCTAGAGTCAGAATAATAGAAGAGCTTGTATGAGACGATGAATGAATGTGAACGAGGCAAGGAGTATGCCAAGATTGAGTTGTTTGGCGGTCCGTCCTCTCTGCCTACCTCAACGCAGAAACGGTGTGGTGGTTAGTTAGTTTGACTGTGTTCAGCTTTGATTCTTACTTTGTCGAGCCTTATCAATGCAACAAAAACCATTTTGCATCAAAAATATTAATAAATAAGGGTGTGAAGAAAGTTGCTGTTTTGTACATTATGTTAAATTCTGGGATATTACAAATATCTGTCGACTTCATTTGATGAACTTGCTGAATATAACATGAAAGCTGACGAGAATGATATTTTGCAGTCAATCATCATCTATGTGCCGATGCCCAAACTGAAGGCCTTCCAGAAGGTTCAGATCCGCCTGGTGCGTGAGCTGGAGAAGAAGTTCTCAGGCAAGCACGTGGTGTTTGTGGGAGACCGCAAGATCCTGTCCAAGCCCACGAGGAAGTCGCGCCAGGGCTACAAGCAGAAGCGCCCCCACTCCCGCACGCTCACCTCGGTGTACGACAGCATCCTGGAAGATCTGGTGTTCCCCGCGGAGATCGTTGGCAAGAGGGTGCGCATACGCCTCGATGGATCCCGTTTCATCAAGGTGCATCTGGACAAGAACCAGCAGACCACCATCGAGCACAAGGTACGATACTCACTATGTATATCCTCTCATTCTGCTCCGGTCCTCTTCTACACCATCTATCCGTCTCTTTCTCGTCTATCCATCTGTTTCTGGGTCACTTCCGCTGGGATAACCACTTGAGATCAGTTCCAGTGAGCCCACATTTACCAAGTGAAAATGGGTTTCTTCTATGATTCATTCTTGCGTTAAACAGTTTGGCTGTGGAATCATTTGTCAGCTCCTGTGTTTTCTCCCTCCTACAACATTCTCAGACCCAGATTCTCTCCTCCCTTTGCTCAAAAAATCCCACACAGGAGAAGAGGCCTGAGGAAAATAATTTCCCTCAGGGCCTCTGTCATCAATGAAGATGCTGTGTGGAAGTGTTTTTTTGAGGAGATGAAGGAGTTAACATGGGTCTTGAATCATGTTGTAGAAGGAAGGAAACACAGAGGCCAGCAAATCGTTCCACAGCCGAGCTGTTGAACTCAAGAACGAGTTTTAGAATCTACCCATTCTCGTGTGACAAATGTCAACTGTGAATATAATTTTTATTATTTCATAAATGTTTACATATGAGTCGTTCAATTTCTATATCCGCTATATCACATTCACTGATTCGAAGAAAACCGCAAAAAAACTGTCACATCTCTAGTGTAAATAAAAAATTGCTTTTTATTTTTTCATAAAATGAATTGGAGTAATATACATTCGAAAAGTGTTCATTTTTCAATGTATGTCTAAAAATATTTAAGTAATTTGAATAAATAAAATAAATATAGAGGCTTTTGAAACTCAACTGACCTGAGGGGCGTGTTTCTACACCCGCCATCTTGGCAAAATAACTGCTCATGATTGGCTAAATTCCGATATAACAGATTTTGATAGTAACTTTTTGAATGATATAGCGGGTTTTGTTTCTCACTCGCAGTTTTAACATGGTTTTTGGTTGTGATAAGGGAGGTTTTGAAACTCAATTTTAGATTAGTCTTGTTCCTCGCAAAAATGTGAACAAGATGTCATACTCAGATCATTTTGTCAAAAAATCGGATATAGCGGGTATTGAAATTATACGACTCTTATGTAGGGCATGTGTTTGGTGTTTCCCGATTATGCACCGGTGCCGGTGGATCAATGACACTAATTTCTCGGAGCATCTTCCATTGTAATAACCGTACAACAAGGACAGCATTCCCACCTGACGCCTGAGCTCTAAAGATTGCGATCCGTTTGTCAAGTTAGGAGAGTTTATCAAATGGACCGTCCGTTACTGCACAGAGTCAAGGGTTTAGTGGTCAACAAGCTTTTCGACATCCTTGTCAATTTTAGTAAATATTAGGGGAAGAATGCAGATCCGGGCACCACTTTTTTTTGGCAGAAAACCATGTTTTCACCGCGTTTTAAGTTGAGAACTTTAACCTGGAAGGTGAAAAAAAGTGCGGAAAGCAATAAAAAAAAAAATTGAATAAGTAATTAATTTTCAATTACGTTAAGAAAAATTTCACTTCGCCAACCAATACTGTTAGTCCACCTGCCATTTTGTCACTAACCTAAAAGAAAATCAGTGTTGCCAACTCTCAAAAATATTTATCCCTAAACTAAACTCAAAAACCCCTAGAAACCGACAAATTACTTGAAAAATTTAAAAATAATAATTTTAAAATTTTTAATTACTAGCGGCTACGCTAGGTTTGTGTAACATGGTTTGTGATTCAAAAGAAAGTGCCCCTTTATAACGCCTACTCGCGTCAAGGCAAGAAAAACATCCCAGTTTTCAAGTAGTTTAGCGGCTACGCTAGGTTTGTGTAACATGGTTTGTGATAGAAAAGAAAGTGCCCCCTTCGTAGCGCCTACTCGCGTCACGGCAAAAAAACATCCCAGTTTTCAAGTAGTTTAGCGGCTACGCTAGGTTTGTGTAACATGGTTTGTGATAGAAAAGAAAGTGCCCCCTTCGTATGTATACTAAAGCGCCGTTTACACGCACACTTCAGAACGATCGAATCCCGCGCCACTTCAGGCACTGGTTTGTCTAGCAGGATTGTGTATAATACCTATTATCTTTACTTTAAAAAACAATCTACGTTTTTAAATGGTTTGTCTAACGGGATTGTGTATGTTATCTTTATTTTAAAAAACATCCCAGGATTTGAATGGTTTGTCTCCATTCCAGTACCTACGCGCCTTATTATTTATTCCCTACAATCGTATCTAGGCTCTTGTATCTGGTATCCCTACCAACAAATTAGTATCAAATGGCGGACACAGGCGGACAATATCTGTTCATGAAGTGTCATTTCATACATTCTTTAAACGGCTGTATCTCCCTCAATTTTGCCGAGCGCGCCTTAATTTCTTTTTTATTCAACTTTTCCACACTTTTCTCATCTAGAAAGTGCATTTTTATTAAATTTCCAAGTGGTGCCCGGATCTGCATTTCACCCAATATTAGTAAACAATGCAATATGTTTTCAATCTTCAACCTCCTCGTCATCGCTGTATTCCTGCATTTCGTCGCCTCAGTTCTTATTTGGCCAAAAGACCATTTTTATTTTTGTTCAATGTCCACTTTAAAATTAAAAATAAAGTAATGAAAATGATAGGTACTCACTTAACTAAGAATTATTGAAACTTAATGAGACTTTTACCTTTATGGAAATTGCTTTATCTAACACCTACCATAATGTTTCATTGAAATCCTCCTGTAAAATTTTCTAATGGTCCATTGGACAAATATGAACTAAGGCGACAATTTGATAAGAGGGGTCAATGGACCTCATTTTAACAATATTTCCTTTTCAAAGATTCACGCATCCATAATGTACACAAGACAGCATATAATTTGATAGGCCTCGTAAAAACATCACGTTGATTGGTCTAGAAATAAATGAAAATTGAAAGAATTGTTTCTTTAGATTTCTATTCCATATATGCATTGCATAGATTCCACGGAATAGATCCTGGCTTTGGGAAAGTGTATTATTAAATGCAAATAGGTTGATCCTCTAACCGGCATGGGCTTGCTCCTCAATAGCAACATGAATGCAAGTGCGAGGTAGATTGAACTAGTGAACTGATAATGCCTTCGGTGTCCACACCATCAATGTCTGGATCCCATCCTCGTAAGGTGCAACAATTAACTATAAACCATAGACATCCAAATCGATAGACAGGAACAAACTATTTTGCGTGGAGAGGGGAGGTGACTTGTCTCCACTCTGTGATTTATCAATAAATGAATCTGAGTATAAGTGCAATTAGCATTGTAATATTACTAATCAGTCCCTGAAAATAAAATAAAGGACCCGAGTTTAAGAGCCCACTCCAGCTGAACATACACATCGCTACTCTCTACTGTCATGGAGCAGTGTCTCAATCATAGATAATAGAAACAAAGAGAGATATGATATGCAAGCGTGCCAACTGTATGGACTATCAAATTGGCTGTGCTATTTGCAGTAGTTGGTTTGTGACTATAATTGGTTGCGATTTATCTATGGATGCAAGTTTGATCCTGAAGCAGTAAGTTGTTCATAAATATAATGAGATTGTCACTAATACTGTGTTTGTTGTTTGTTCCAGGTTGACACCTTCCAGTCTGTGTACAAGAAGCTGACGGGGCGAGAGGTTAACTTTGAATTCCCCGAGCCCTACCTGTAAATGAAACGTTACTTTTATATACGCTAAAATAAAGAAAAACAACTAATTCACGCTGTTTCATTTGTCAAAACCTTTCATAGTTAACTAAAAATTTGTCTACAGTTCGCACGTGGTGGAAGTGAGACCTTCAGAAAACTAAAGTAGGCAAGAGTGGGCAAGCTACGAAGCATCGCACAAAGATAAGACCGATTAGTCTTATCTCATTCTCTCGCAGGCTAAATCCTGTAGATGAATGTGTTTGCCTCTTTTTAGTGTTGCCATTTTTCATTTCAAAGTTTCAAATCATAATAGTGCTAAAAAAAGTTTTCATTTCAATAATATAATTATTATGATAACTACAACCTCTTGATGGAGATAAATTGTACTGAACTAATTTGGGAGAAGAGTATGAGTACCGCTGCCCTGGGAACCATTTATTGGATAACCCACACCTCTGCCACAGGCCATGCCAAGTAATTCGCTACGTTAGCAGGGACACCTGGGTTCATGAGGTGAGGTTTGTCCGGGTCTTGGCAGTGGATCGGGAGAGACTGGTTCAGGGAAGCCTCTTCAGCAGGAATCTCTCGGAACATTGGCTTGCACCGCAGAGGGAGGGTTGGATTCATGTCTCATTACTCGTGGATACCCCCAGATTCCTATACTTTTTTCTTCCTTTTCTATAAAGACCCTCCACACAGCACCACCAAAGATGACGTATGTCATCTTGTGCGGGGGTAATTGTAAAAAAAAATTAAATATATGAGTAAATTTTCAAGTAAATTATTGGGCCTATTATTTGATATACAGTAGAGCCTCGCTAATCCGGATAGGGAAAAACAAGACCCCTTCCGAATTATCGATAGTATGCAATTTTTTAATAAGAATAAATCACATTTTTAACTTGGGTTTCATTTATTAAATTGAAAATTTAAAGTCAATTTAGACAAGAATATGTATGTACTTATAAAAAAATTCAAACATGTAAGAAATTTGGGCACTTAACATGAAATAAAAAAAAACTAAAAGTTAATTAACAAGTGACGGCAAATGATTGAATATTGACACGTTTTGACCCGGAAAGGAAATAGCTATGAGGGGTGGGTAGGAATCTGGGAGTCAGTGTGTCCAGAAGTGACAGTATGAATCCATCCCTTCAACTGTGGCGATGGGATGAGGGATTCTCGCTAGAGAAATTTCTAAACCAGTCTCTCTCGATCTGGGCCGTTAAGCAGTAGGTGGGCAGACACATCGGCCGCCAAGACCTTGACAAACCTCACCCCATGAACCCGGGCATCCAAATTATAATAAAAATGCGATCTGTTGCCACTATGCAAAAGCCTAAAACTAGTCTACTTTAGCGCTTGCGATTTCAGCCACGTTCGGTCAACTATTTACACGGTCAATTTATCGCTGATCGACTAGTGTAAGTTCCGCATTACTTTGACTAAATGGCTAACTTTGATAAAGTTATTATGGAACAGTAAGCGCCAAAAGTCAATACAAAGGACTATCCCATTAAAACTGTGGTTTCAACAATTTCCCCAGTTTTCCAAAAAAGAAATTTCCTCGCTTATTCAAATGAGAATTGGACATTGTTCCGTTCCTTCTCACCTTCTTAAAATTCACGTCCTTGACTTCCAAGATTGTACATTCTGTGATCTGTGGGAACTTCAGATCACATATTTATTTGTTGCCTCTCTAAACAAATATCCTCTCTTCTATCAAGCCTTATCTAAAATTACCTCTCCTCCATTCAATATCTCATCTCTTCTAAGTCTGAACTCTACTCCAATGTTCGCCTATAACCCATAGTTGGATCAATTTAACAAACCATGATTTTTAATTACAGTCCCTTATGAATAAAATCACAAGTAGATACGCAGACAAAGATTGTGACTACAAGTTTTTATTTATCATTTATTACAAGTGGTGAAGCAGGACAATCCGATGTCTCCATTGCAATTTGTTGGGACTCTGTTTCGGTGGTGATTTGGCTCTGGTCTATCTCTTGGATGATAATGGGCATATTCATAGTTCCCACGGTGCTGTCCTGAAAGGTGATCTCCACTTCAGCGGGCTCTGATGTGGCAAATTCCATCACGGTGTTAAGAGTCTCGTTACGAGTCTCCCAATTCAGCCTGGGGGTGGGGGTCGGGTTCGGGATATCTTCGAGGTTAGGTTCAGTGGCACCCTGTCCAATTCTCCTTCGCCGGCTCCTTAGAAATGAAAAAACATTATTATTATTATTTAAATTTATAACCAGGTATACATACAATGAAACTAAGCAGGAAAACTTTATATGTGAGAAAAATTGAACCGAGGGACCGAAAAAACCAAACTTCTTAAGCCACGAAACGTCGTAAGAGAGAACTTCTTAAGATGAAGTTATACGTGAAATCCTATTCAGATACTATTTAGATTAATCTTTACGACGAATCGGCTTACAGTAAGAACATCAAAAAATATGCTGTGGATGATTTGAAGCTTTTACTAGCTTTTCTATGTATTGTAATTACAATAAAATTATCATTTACATAACAAAAAATATAAACGTAAACTTCTAAAAAAAATGTTTTTTCATGACTTAACTATGAAGTAATACAAAAAACCATTTTAAAAAAATACCCCTTTATGGCTAAGACTATTTTTGAGGTTTTCTATGTTCTAACTTTTTTTCGTTTTTATAAAATTATGCACAAAATAAATAAAAACTACTTTTTCGCTTACGTGCCTCGTGCAAATAAGACGCTCAATTTAAAATTTTGCAGGCATGCGAATTGAAATATTTCTAGCGTTTATATTCCTCTTAACCCTCGACCTGTCGCGTGGGGTCTTTAAAAGCCCAGGTTTTACAGAAATGCTAATTATGTTCATTTGAAATGTTCCCACTGATTTCTTACTTTAGGTAGCTTCCTAAAAGGGACTATACTTGACGCAAGCGCCGAGAAAATTTAGTTTGCGATGTGAGATACAGACTTGAGTTTCGGCGTGAGGCTAAAAAAATCAACAAAATACCATGAAAAATCAAGTTTATATGTTTTTTTTATTGTATTTTGTTGAATTTTTTGTTGTAATAATAATAAGTCTATATCAACCTCAAATAGTTATGAGTTTGATGGAAATTGGTTAGATTTTTTTTTAAAGTTTTCTATTAAAAAATATGATTCAACATTTCAAAAAAATGTTCCTTGTTGATTTTTAAGCTCTTGCATTGAAAATAAATAACTAATTTTTAACATTTCTTTTTATTTCTAAGCAATCATTATCACCTGACTGTAATCAGTTAAAATAACATATAAAATGTATGCTACAACAACAATTTAATCATATTTATTTTTGGGGTCCTATGCAACCCCACGCGACACCTCGCGTTACAAAAAAGGCGCGACGGGCGGAGGGTTAAGAGGGTTTCACTGTATTATAGTTTAATAAACTGCTGCCCATGTTTTACATCCATTTGAGCGATAGCTTCCGAAATTTGGGTAGAACGCATAATACCCTTTAGCGATAGACACCCAAATTTGGGTAGAACCTATAATACCCACTTAGCGATAGATATCCAAATTTGAGTAGAACCTATAATAAAAATCCTTCAGCGATAGATACCCAAATTTGAAATAAATTGTAGTAGAACCTATAATACCCTTTAGCAATAGATACCCAAATTGGAGTAGAACCTATAATACCCTTTAGCAATAGATATCCAAATTGGAGTTGAACCTATAATACCCTTTAGCAATAGATATCCAAATTTGGGTAGAACCTATAATACCCTTTAGCGATAGATACCCAAATTTGGGTAGAACCTATAATACTCTTTAGCGATAGTAACCCAAATTTGGGTAGAACCACGGAGGAAAGAATAGAGTGGAGATGGCACTAGGGCAAACAAGCCCAGCGCATCAAACAATCTCAAACAAGCCCAAATGGGCGGGGCATGAGCGTGGCTTACTACCTTACTAGGCCAATAAGATTTTACCGCTCGGCTTGAGCTTCTTATTCCAAAGAGTGGGTATGATTACCAGTTATGGCTATTTTTTGCTGCAGGTATATTATTGATATTTTGATCTTAGAGGTTTCCGGTTGATTCAGTGGTAAGAGAGCAGTGGAAGAAGCTTGTAGATAAAGATGGTTGGAATCCAACAAAATATTAAGAAATTTGCTCTAACCACTAAAGATAACGGCTTTTATACCACCAAAAACGGACGTGGAAAACTGCGACCTGGAACTATCCCTGATTTGTACTTGGAAAATGAGGGGTGTATCATTAAAAGTACCTATTATAAAGATAGGTTGGACAATTCTATTACAATAATGAGGGAGTATTTCACCATACTCTTGATAGCTTATCCATATGATAACGTATATTGTAGTACTATCATATTTCATATAATTCATTTTTGTGGGAACCTCTTCCTTTAGAACCAATGCAGGCGCTGAAATCTGAGCCCGAGTTTTCTGAAGTAGGTGCAAATGTAGAGATAAATTTGCTCTTGGGAAATCAGGTTTGTATAATTTTCTACATTCTCCTATATAAAAAATGAATGAATATGGAAAATGAATGAGATACGAGGTGGCAAAGTGAAAATCACACATCGAAATCTATAAAAATAGCAATTTTAAAAACTTCCGGAGAACTTTCCAGGCAAAACGACTGAACTACTAGTGAGGTTAACAATTGAAATAATTACTAACATATCAATAATGTATCTACCTGTGAATAAACAATAAATTTTTTAAAAATGGGTTTTAATATGAGCATTGAATACCATTATGAATTGTTGCTTAAAATGACTATTTTTTGTTATAATTTTACATAAAGGTAGTGCTTATTTTTGTTGTTGTGTAGTTTACTATGAAGATATCTAATAAAAGAAAGTTTATTAATATTTGATATTGTTTGTATTATCTAACTCTTGATAAAAAAACCCTTGCAATAAATTTCCAAAAATTAAATAATATAAGAAATAATAAGTAAAAATGAAATAGTAAGAAATAATAGTGTGAAGTGGTTAAAACTGGGGATAATCCCCCATTCTGGCCAGAGGGATGGGCATATTCATTTTAAATCCCACCCATACTTACCGCGCGTCCCTTACCTCTTACCGCAAACTGGCGACAAAATTATCGAAGAAAAAGTCCCTATCACCACCTCCACTCTATTCTTTCCTCCGTGGGTAGAACCTATAATACTCTTTAGCAATAGA
This sequence comes from Limnephilus marmoratus, assembly GCA_917880885.1. Taxonomy (NCBI): domain Eukaryota; kingdom Metazoa; phylum Arthropoda; class Insecta; order Trichoptera; family Limnephilidae; genus Limnephilus; species Limnephilus marmoratus. The sequence continues at coordinate 4,362,045 of OU862928.1, read as the reverse complement.
TATCAAAATTTAAGTAGAATCTATAGTACTCTTTAGCTATAGTAACCCTTTAGCGGTAGATAAAAATGAATTTGTTCAGAACTTCTCGCAATTTGGGAGGCGGGAATGGGTACCGCCGCCCCAGGAACCTTTATTGGATAACCAACACCTCTGCCATAGGTCACCCCAAGTGGTTGGCTACGTTTGGTGATTTAGCAGGGGTAGCTGGGTTCATGGGGTGAGGTTTGTCTAGGTCTTGGAGGCGGATGACCAAGACACACTGAACCCCAGATTCCTAACCACCCCTTAAACCCTTTTCCTTCCCAGAACTCTCCTCTCCTTCCTTTCCTTAAAAAAACCCTCCACACAGCATCCCCAAAGATGACATAGGCCTTGAGGAAAATTATTTTCCTCAGGGCCTCCTGTGTGGAGCTCATGTAAAAAATAAAAATAAAAAATCAAGTAATTTGTTTAATAGCTAACTTGAATAAATTTCTATGGAATCTACCAAAAGACATCACTGACATTCCTATCATGGAATATTCTAGATAACGTTTTGTATCCTGCAATCTGCGTGCACACGCCATTTTACATTGTTAAATATTGAAAATTTGTTTACATGTTAGAAATTGCATCTTTTAATGTCTATGATGGAAGATATATCCAGTAGACTATAAACTAGTTCTGTGTCGGGCCACCAAAGCCCACACGGCCACAATTTGGGAAGCGGGAATGGGTACCGCCTCTCCGGGAACCATTTATTGGATAACCAAATATAAAGGATAATATGTATGAAATATTACATTAAATTTTTGGTAAAAATCAAAGTTCTGCATAAATAGATGCATTTAACTTACCCCTTTATTTTTTTGTTTTTATTTCCTTTGGCTGCCGGCTTCATGAATATTTCTTCTTTCTTGCCTTTTAAAATAAAAATACAATAAGACATCTTTGATAATAATGTAACATCACCACTAGAAACTTCATTTTTTAAAAGGCGAATAAAATAAAAGGTATTGTTGAATAGACTAAATTTATTTTTTAATAATGAAAGAACATAATTTTGTGTTTTAAATCATACAGTTAAAGAAAACTACTGTAAGGTGGTCTCTGAAGCTCCTCTACATGATCTAACATGCAGCCCCGGATCTAGGGGGGGGGCAAACAGTTTAAGGGGGTGCCAAAATCGTAATTTATACATTTGATTGAAAAAAATCTTGACTCAAAAAGTGCCTGGCATCCAGTGCATGTTGTTATTTGGATTTTAGAATGCCCTGTTAGTTTTTGAACACATCCTAAGTTGATTTATGAACGTACCCTAAGTCGATTTTGAATGCGTGCATAGTGTATGTGGTGTCTCTGCCAGGGGAATCCCCATCGCATCTCGAACTAGGGGCTACACGAGCTGAGCCGAATAAACCCGAGCTTGATAGTGGTACCCTCTCAAACGCTGTGGAGAGGGGGCGCCACTATCAAGTTTTTGCCCCGGTTTGAAAAAGTCATAGATCCGGGGCTGCTAACATTGTATAACCGCTTCAACCAAAGAATCTTATTTGGCAAGAAATATTCTTATTCCAGTGGATATATTGAAACTTTTAGAAATCGGATGCATCAGGGCACAGAGAACGGTGGGAACAACCATGCAGATGTTTACTTTTCTTTTTTTTTTGTTCATCATCATCATCATCATCTGTGGCTCTACAACCCAGGTCGGGTCTTGGCCTCCAGCAGAGCCTGCCTCCATGACTGTCGGTGTTGTGCTGCGTTGCGCCAGTTTCGGATGCCGATGGTGCTTGCATCCTTCACCACTCCATCCAGCCATCGAAGCTTTGGTCTTCCAACTCTTCTCCGACCCCCAGGTGCACCATCCATAATTCGCTTTGGGATATCTCCTTCGCTCATTCTCTGGATATGTCCAGCCCACCTGAGTCTTCCAGTTTTGATTTCCTTGGAGATATTAGGGTCCTCGTAAAGATCGTATAGCTCCTGGTTGTATCTGATACGCCATTCTCCATTATCACAGACTGGGCCGTAAATCCTTCGCAGCACCTTCCTTTCAAAACTTTCTAGGGCTCCTTCATCACCCTTACTGATTGTCCAACATTCCGAACCATACATAAGAACAGGTCGTATAAGGGTCTTGTAAAGCAGGACTTTAGTTCTTCTGGTAAGGTGGCGAGATTTCATATGCTTCTGTAGCCCAAAGTAGTATCGATTTGCAGCTACTATTCTTCTTTTGATTTCGCTGGATACATTGTTGTCATTTGTCACCATAGTACCGAGATATACAAACTCGTTGACAGTTTCAAATGTATAATTATCTATCTGTTTCTTTTTTGTTACTATATTTTAATTTTTACATTTATAGAAGACTAGCTGACATGGCGAACTTTGTACAACCTCAGAATCGAAAACTGTTGAAGTGACTCAGAGTTGGACCGAGGAAGAGGTGGATGGACTGTATGGAAGAGGATTGGAGCAGGACAGGAAGGACTGAGGACTGGAGGCAAATGGCGAGGGATCACAGCCAATGGAGAGCTTTGTGGAGGAGGTCAAACCCCACTTTGGGATCAGCCGCGGATCTATGACTTTTTCAGACCGGGGCAGAAATTCGACACTGGTGCCCCCTCTCGCCAGCGTTTGAGAGGGGGCATTGCTGTCAATGCTTCACAATCATACGTTGAACCAAACAAAGTGAGAAGTTTCAAGGCTATTTTTTTTATTTCTGGGCATTTATTAGCACAAACAAATTTTATTCAAAACTCTTGATTAGAAATTTCCTGTTTTTGGTGTTTTAAAACTGTATTTTCTTGGAAATCGATCATATCCATCTGGGGAGCAGCTTTATTACTCCCGAAAATATTTGCAGCTTCATTGCTCCATTCATCACTAGGATGCAGAGAGTAAATGTTACTGAGGAGGTCGACGACATTCTCAATTTTCCTGAAATCTGTGAATCTGTTTTCAAATTCCGATTTAAGATCCTAAATAAAAATATTTTGTGTTGTTAATACAAGGTCCACACAAAATAGGTCGGCGGTCCGGATCCGGACCGCAGTCCGCCATTTGGTGACCCCTGACATACACTATGCACGCGTTCAAAATCGACTTAGGGTACATTCATAAATCAACTTAGGATGTGTTCAAACACCAACTGGGCGTTCTAAAATCAAATGAATAATTGATAGAACAATGTTTGCTGGATGGCAGGCACTTTATGAATCAAGTTTTTTTTCAATCAAACATATAAATTACCGCCCCCTTAAACTGCCGCCGGGGGCAGGCGCCCCGGTTTGTCCCCTCCTAGATCCGGGGCTGTCTGGGATGTATGTAATGATAATAAAAGTATTTACCTAAGTCGGAATCAACTCCGACCATTTCTTCAAGAGAGGATGTGATTTCGTTGATAAAATCCAACTTAACGTAGCTCAGTTCTCTGCACGGCTCCCCTTTATTGTTACCTGCCAAATATCAAACAAGTTGTAACATACAAATTTCAAAAAACTCTTATTGTACAAAATAAACAAAGTACAAAGGATAATTCAGGTACATCCTATTTCTTACAGCTAACCCAATTACCAATAAGTAAAGTACGCATTATATCTTATAGAGGCAGACAGAGAATAAAAGAGATAAGCAAAAATTTAAGTAAATGTTATTTTTGGAGTCGGTGTCAGCCAAGGTAGGTTTGTAACTACATACATAGTTATAGGTGAGATGTGCTTGTGTCGCATGCGTGACTTGATGAGGCGAGAGGCGATAGCTGGCCACGGCGGGAGGGGAGCTGTCAAGTGAACACGCCAGGCCGGGTACCTTGGCTGACACCGACTCCAAAAATAACAATCGTACCTACATATTGATGAGTAGAAAAAGTAAGTTGATTATTAAGTTGTAGAAGAATACGAAAAAAATTTTTACTTTTTGGTGCATTTTTTGAAGTCGTTTTTTTGTTTTGTTAAAATTTTTGTTAATTTTTTGATTTTTAGTGAATTTGAAGTACACTAACTAATTCGATTAAGACTCGGCCGAGTATCGTTAATTTGCTCTTAAGAATTGGAGAGTTCCGATACTTTGTCATGGATCCCATAATCAGAACCTAAACAAACTCTCATCAAACTACCCTTGAAGTACATCCTTTCCAATAAAAAAAGAATCATCGAAATCGGTTGGTGTGATATTGAGTTATTCGTGCATTTGTCGCACACATACTTGATGCAAATTTAAGACTTATATGATTTTCTCATGGATGCCATTGTCAGAACTGGACCAAATTGAAATGGGACCACACGGGAAGCACCAGCTTTCAAAATAAAAAAGAATCATCAATATCGGTTCACTCAGTCGAAACTTCTGAGGTAACAAACATAAAAAAAAACAGTCAAATTGAGGACCTCCTCCTTTTCGAAGTCGTTTAAAAAAGCGATAGGTGTTTAATATACGAAAACCATTAGTTTAAGGAAGGGATAATTTACAGTGCCCTTGGGTGTTTTCGCGAAAATGGCGCTATATAAATAAGACAAATATTATGGGGAAACCGAGGTTTTTTGGTGTGGCCTGCGAGCACTTCTGATGCGGTCTGTTGAAAGCACAGCAAAAAAAATTACATTACGCCAGAAAGATTTTGTTTTTTCACGGTATGTCAGATACATTTTAAAGTTAGTTAAATAAATATAAAATCATTTGTGTTTAACGTGGAAATCTAGTTGCAGACCATAAATATTCTGTAAAATGCAGGAAAACCATTCGCGTGTTCTGATATAAATTTTTTTTTGCAGACTGCAAATATCAGAAGAAAACCGTTTTCATGTTCTGTGTATAATCTTATTTAAAGCTGGGGACTCACATACAGATTCACTCATAAGTCAAAACCAGTTTTGTGTTCAGAATGTAACGATACAATTCCATTTTCGGATTCATCTGCTGATAAATTTCGAAGTAAATCATTCTCAGGTTCCAAGTATAGGGCCAGCGAACAACGCAGCACATTCGTCACGCGATTACCTCCTATTAGCTACTTGTACTCCAATAGGACGGGTGGCGCACTACAATGCAATTTATTCAGTTTCCGACAGCACGATAATTTGATAACAATTATTATAAGCAATAATTATTAGCCTGAAACACTCATCTACATTGAAAAAATCTCCTGAGAAAAGATACATGCCGCTGACGGGACTTGAACCCGCATCCTTCTGATATTCTGATAGCTATGCATAAAAATCTTGTCTTAAACATTAGTTTACCAATTAAAAATAATAACGACAATTTTAAATATTGGTTTGTTTGCTTGGGGTATTAGTGAGTAGTACATCAAATAAGATGTAAGAATACATAGTTAACAGACAGGTGACAGTCGACGCGCTTCTGTTCAATTGTTTGTTTTTACTATCCTTTGTTTCTACTATCCATGTATCTACAACTCTGGCCTTGATCAGCAGAGGTAGATGGAGAACTTTGTATGATATTCTTACCGGGTAATCGGCACTTGGCCTTGTGATACTCCTGCAGAGCTGAGGAGATGGGGTCCAGCAGGGCTACGGTCTCGTGAAGCTCTCCCGTGCTGTTGAGAGACGTGAACATGTTAGCCCCTCGGCACGCGGGACCTGAAAATCACACAAACAGTCTTTCATCAGGGCGATACCGATACCGGCTTGGGTTATGGTCTCGTGAAGCTCCCCCGTGCTGTTGAGAGACGTGAACATATTCGCCCCTTGGCACGCAGGACCTGAAAATCACACAAAACAGTCTTTCATCAGGGCGATACTGAGGATATCTACCACTTATGCCATTTACGATGATTTCAAAGAGAAAAATCGAAGGTGCCAGTCATTGAACCAATAAACCGACACAAGTACATTGTGGGCGTATCCGTGTGCCCAAAGTAATCTCAATTTTCCTCACTTTTGGTTAAATTTAAAATACTGAAAAATTTATTGAACAGATAATCAATTAATGACCTGTCTGGGGCCTAGGAGTTGAAAGTTCTTATATGTTATATAAATTGTGACACCAGTTTTCTTTCAAAATGTAGTATCTTAAGAGGATTTTTTTAAATTTTATTTAATCAACTTTATTACATTACATTACATTGGTGATGTAATGTGCCTGTCCCACTAGAAAATTCTGTGTTGACAACAGGAGCAGTTGTAACATAAGCAGTTCACAAGTTGAGGAGCTACTTGCAGTAGCTTAGCGGGTATAAATTCCCATTGTGTGTAACTTTTATAAAATAAAAAAATAAAAACAAACAAAATAAACAAAACAACATCAACAACAAAAATAAAAACACAATATTTTATTTAAAATAAAAGACAATCAGCATCGTACTGTAAGTAAAAGCTACTCGTAACTTGAGCATGCGTCTCAGTGTGGTTACTGGATAAATATTGCCATTTTTTTAAATTAAATTACGTGTGGCTAATATAGTTCCATTTGAAATACATACATATTCATTTCATACATAGGTTTTAATAAAAATGTTGATGTTGGATCTGTCTTGGCTGGTGATGACTGTTGGATGTTGTGTGTTGTGATTGTCCTATTTTATATTTAAATTCATGTAGCACTGAACATTTACTTATCATATATTCTAATCTCGATGTGTAGAGCCCTTTATCTTAAACTTTCGCGTCTATGCCACCTCTTACTAAAATATCGCCATAAAATGTCTTGTCTAAAATCTCCTTTGTCTGTGGCGCATAAAACTTTCTCTTTGTGTGTCTATAAAATGGCGTGTTTTGATTTCGCTTCTCAATTCTCAATCTTACAAACAGTCTCTCTCTATTGTTATTATCCTCGTCTAAACTCTGCTTGTTTAGCAAACCGTCTTTCACTTCTGTAAATTAATTAGTCTAAATTATTGTCGCAGTCAAGTGCTCAGACCAAACCTCTCTGTAAAAATTATTCATCAGAATAAACAGAACAAACATCCAGTATCAAAACACAAGTGTTTTTTACTACTACAAAGGATTACCTCAAACTACCAAACTCTGTCATCTCATTGTACCGTTCCCTGGTGTGGAACTGAAGGAAGCTAACAAAGGCAGCTCAGCCTTACAACCTGACTGCAGCTATCTGGAGAGAACTACACCTGGGAACTGCGCAACGACCGGGTGTCTAATTTATATTCCAAACTAGCTGGTACCTGGCATGCGTTGCTATGCTATTTAATAAGGAAATTGTTTCTCCCTGCGTGTCCTTTCCCCTTCGGCCTCCCCTTCCTCTCACGCGGCCTCCTCCACCTTCCCTCTCCCCAAAGCACTCCCCACTTCCCCCCTTTCCGCGAACCCCCCTCCCGATTTCCTCTCCCCCCTCCCAGGTTCCCCTCCCCCCTCCCCCCTCTCCATTCCATACATTCAGTCTCGTACATTCAGTTTTCAAACAGCCCGCGTACCACCAATTGCAATTTTTTATACAAATTTCATAATGCCAAAGCTCACCAGTAGTTTCATACAAGTCCTGACAATAAAGCACAAAAAAAAAGAATTATCCAATTTGGTGCAGTCGTTCAGAAGTTATGCGCGTACATACATTTCGGCAATTCATTTTTAATTATACAGATAATTTATATGGAGAATATATTCATATGTTGCCAAAAAAAAAGAAATATAACCAAATTTCAAATGAAACCAACGGCAGACTTTTCGTGTAAAAATTGATTTATGTACACTCAGGGAGCTCTGTTACATTTAAATTACGCGTCACTGATCCCAAATACTCGAAATGCGCACCCAATAATTGTAAACGGTTGACATATCCCGCATGAAAACAGGTCGTTTCTGTGATTCATTCTTGTCTTCATCAGCTCGGCTGTGTTTCCTCCCTCCTACAACTCATAGAACCCAGATTTTTAGCATTTTTTCTAATGACCGACCGAAGGTTCGGTTTCGGCAAGTTTCGACAAAAAATCTAGTTTCGGCATCAGTTTCTGCCGAAACCGAAACCGAAACTTTTTTAGAGATGTTAAAAATCTATTGTTTACTGTTATTTGGCTTATTTTTTACACTTGTTCGGACAGTTAACGAGAAACGAGAAATTCCAAGAAGTAGTTAACATGTTGTGTTATTTTTTATAAATTTTGTTTGTTTTATTGTTTTTTTTTTAATTATTTAATTTAACACACGTTAACTGACTGTATAAGTGTAAAAAATAAGCCAAATAACAGTAAACAATCGATTTTTAACATGTCTAAAAAAGTTTCGGTTTAGGTTTTGGCCGAAACTGAAACAGACACCGAAGATTCGGTTTCAGTGAAAAGTCCTGTTTCAGTTGGACACTCATTCTTTCCTCAAAAATTTTACAACAGTACCTATATCACTACATTGCCCTGCAGATATTGAGAAAGTAACAAAAATATTTGGCAATAAACAAAATTAAAAATAATTTTATAAAATACATAACAGTTATGGGATCTACACACGACACTGCATGCTGGCCAGCAGGCAGTGACTGCAGAGAGCGTGGGTTTGAGCGAACTAGCGCTGTCTCCTTTGTTAAAGGGCCGCTAGAACGAGACGGCGCTAGTTCGCTCAAATGCATGCAGTGTTGTGTGTAGAGCCCATTAATAAAACTAGGATATGTGTGTATTGGTAATCATACATTTATAGAAAGGAGAGTGTCTGTGGCAGGAGGGTGGCGTGGATTCGATATGTATAAAAATCTACAATTTTATTCCGCGATTGATGAAATTTTGTACACTTTAAAACAAGAAAATTGGAAAAACTCTGCGAAAAGCCTGGGCAACGGCGGGAACTTCAACCAGTTTATTATAAAATTATACCTTCAATGTACTTCCTGAAGGGCTTCTCCAGGCCGTAGTCGCGCTCCGTGGCGACAACCTTGAAGAGCCCGTCCCGCAGCAGCCAACTCAGCACGTACAGTACATCCAGCTTCCTCTCACTCTGTGCCCACTGCCTGAACACCAGCAACCAGGGCAACTGACAAACAAACAAACAAACTATATTACAGTGATTGCAACAGACAATCATCCTTCAATTCAATTAATCCAATTCATTCGACTCATTCGAATCAGATTCGTCTGATTCGTTTGATTCACGCGATTCATTCAATTAATTAAAATCATTCAATTCAATCAATTTAATTCATTCATTTAACTCATCCAATTTAATCAATTCATTCAATTCCATTATTTCTTCCGGAACCGGGAATCAATTCAATCAATTCAATTCAATCCTTTCAATCCAATTCAATTAATTCAATTCAAACACTTATTCAAATTAAGAAGATAATTTGGCGAAAGGTTAGAATGACCTCATTTAAATTGGTTACGCCTACACATACCTACACATACACACACCTACATAGCACTGCTTGGAATTGGTATTAATATTGTTGCAAGTTCCTTTTCCTACCCATCCCTATTTGCCTACCCGCCAATCTTACTCAGTCTGCAATAAACTCCCGCCGCGTATAGCCATATTGTGCTTCCGCTATCGGTCAATCGCCATTAAAACAACTCCGCCGTGTATTATAAAATAAACGAACCTCACGCCTATTACTGTTTTGTTCCTGTTGGATGGGAAAGGAAGTATACAAGTGCATTGCCAGCCTACAAGTTCTTATCCTTTTCCGGTGAGTCCTCTCCTTTCTATGCAACATGTATTTTTATCATTTTTAAGCAGTGATAGTAACACAAAATCAAGGTCCTTCGCCAATCATTTTTTACACAAACATAACAATCCACTCTCACAACATAAATACCATTCATAAATAGTTGTTTAAAAATATATCATGCATTATGAAATTCGTGATATATTTGGTTTCTTAAAAAACATTTGCAATTAATTGTCAATAAAACCTTTCACCAATATTTTAGTTAACTTATAATTACTATTAGTTAACAAAATGTCCAAAAAGTTTAGTCATTTATCTCAAAACCAGCTATTTAGAGATACAGCTTATTGACACATTACGCGACATACACGTGGTACGGATTGCTGCTGATACTTAAGGCCAATGTGCACATCAAACATCCATGTGCGCATGCATTATGTTGTCTCCTGCACGGCAATGGCATTGTAATGGCAAAACAGCATATTTGTGGGATTGTCCTAGCAGAATGCTGTATCTTAAGTTGAAATGTCCTGTCATTAGAAGTGTTCATTTTGCAATTACAGCATTGTGCCGTCATGAATACCTTAGGAAGTAACCACAATAAACAAATAAAAGTAACTTCATATAACATATATGATGTAACTTGATGAATGGAATTGATTGAGCACTGTAAAGCCAAAATGCTGTATCTGTAGATATGGCGTGTTGCCATAACACTCCAGTTTGAAGGACAATATACGTACATTGTCGGGGGTAACCCGAACGTAAGCCTTCCTGCCAGAGTGTTGAGTGTGCACCATGGAGTAGATCATGAAGAGGCCGCATGTGGCCGCCGGCACATTCAGTTCCTTGTTCAGAATGAAGTTTGCTGACAAATTCATGATCTCCTCCGTGAACTCCAGCAGCTCTCCCACAGTCCTGCGCCCACTAAAACCAAAGAATATTATTAGTTTATACGCTTTTTTTAATGAGATTAATTAGAAGTTTGACAATCGAGATGGGCTTTATATCGGATTCCGGCTACAATTCATTTAAATTCATGAAAATTCACTTCATTTTTTTTGTTATATTAACTCCACACAGGAGGCCCTTAGGAAAATAATTTCCCTCAGGGCCTATGTCATCTGGGATGCTGTGTGGAGGGTCTTTTTGAGGAGAGGAAGGAATGAACACTGGTCTTGAAGAGACCCATGTTGTAGGAAGGAGGAAACACAGAGGCCGACAAATCATTCCACAGCCGGGCTATTGAACACAAGAACTAGTCGAAGAAACGACCCGTTCTCATGTGACAAATGTCAAATGTTGGGCCCACGTTTGGTGTGTTTCCCGACTATGCACTGGTGCCGAAGGGATCAATGAAGCTAGTTCCTCGGAGCATCTTCCATTGTAATAACGGTAGAACAAGGATAGCATTCCCACCCGACGCCTGTGCTCTAAAGATTGCAATCCGTCTTTTAAGATGGGAGAATCTATTAAACGGACCGCCCGTTTCTGCACCGAGTCGAGGGTATTTTTCAGGTATTTTGGAGCTCCAGACCAGAGAGGTGGCTGCTAAATTCAACCGTGGGGCGCACTTGTGATTTGTACAGGGTTAGCAGTTGTGTACTACTAAAGTATCTGCGGGCCCTGTACAGAACGCCCAGTTTTGGGAGACTAACTACTCTGGCTATGATGGAGCCCCCATACCTGACCATACTTGATGAAAAGTCTCAACTGAGGCGGTCTTGTTTGGGAATATTCCAGTCCTTTTCCTACATTCCTACCCACCTACATACTTCCTACACCTACATACCTAGTGAAATTGCAAACCAGTGCAGTGACAACCTTCAACATGCAAGCAATGTTTCCATGATTGAGTGTCTATTATTTTGTATTTTTGAATGCAAATGATAAATTACGAATGAGTTATTAAAATCATCAAAATTATACTTTGTTATTATTAATTATACTTTGATGGAATATTACATTCTGTGCACAGTTGGAACATTTTATGTGGAACATCGTCAATCCAGCCTACAGTGAGTTTACACTTTCTTATTTCCATTCTTCCAGAGAGTTCCTAACACTTGTTACATTTTAAGAATGCTAGAAGACCGAATTCCACTGACAAGATGAGTGCGATTTGGAAGGAAAGACCGAAGGAGGAGCCGCCCCAGGCCAAGTAACTCCAGAGACTGTGCGGAGAGGGGCTGGGCCCGCTAAGAACGGAGAAGAGATGAGAAATTCATACTTTAAACTAGCTGACCCGGCCACGCGTTGCTGTGGCTAATAAAACACAATGCCATCTACTGGATGGTTATCCAACCTTTATAACCACCGCCGTCTTTGAATTTATCGCGAAGAGACAGACAGACGCCGCGGAAGACTTTAATTTATAATACGTAGAGATGGGGTGGAAGATTATAAAAATGTGCATGAATTGCTTGAGGTTACTAACTTATTTAAATTAATAAGGATTAATACTGTATCCGTCTAAATAACTTTCAAATTACAGCAATGTACGTGACCATTTTTTTAGAAGATAGAATGGGTATAGTAAGCTATCCGTAAAAGATAGATATATGCCTTCGCGGACTTTTTTGTAGATCTATAAAAGAGGAATATCCCACCATGCATTGTTTTGTTCTATCTCAAAGGGATTATGCAATGTTTTCGATGAAAGCTCCCAGGCGGCTTGACTTTTTCCGACACTTCTAACAATTATCGTTATGTTTCAACCAATTTACACAAATCCTTGATAAATTACATACCTAAACCTTCCTCACGAAACACTCTATGTATTGGTGAAAACCGCATGAAAATCCGTTCAGTAGTTTTTGAGTTTATTGCGAACAGACAGACAGACAGACGACGCGGAGGAGGAGTATTTATAATATGTAGAGATATGTATATGATCAAAGCACTCATTTTGATGGACATCCGAAAGAATTAACCTTATTTTATTTAGAAACCTTAATTTAAGTGGCGAAAATACAAAAAACGCATAATTCATACATCTGAAATTTTAACTTTGATTGAATAAAAATGGAAGTAACCCCTACGAGACTGGAAAAATTTTATAAATTTGTCGGCCGGCATAGTACAGCGGTAAGGCTCTTGACTCGCACTCCGAAGGTCGCGGGATCGAATCCCGGCGTGGCAAATAAATTTTATTTGATTAATTTGTGTTATTTCATAATTTATTCATTTAAAATAATATATAGTATATTTGCGGCACGTTCCAGAGTGGAAGATACTCTCAGTATTGCCCTGGTGTAAGAGCACCATTCAGAATTGAAACGTTGCTTGAAATAGCTTTAGCCGTATTTAATGACCAGATCTGAATAGCCAGGTACTTCCCCACCTTCCTATTCCCTATCTCCTTCCCCTCCCCAAAACCTTCAGCCTCACAACATACCTCAATCGGGGATGCTGTAGTCCAACTGGCTCCAGACGGGAGCAGTTGGGACTCTTGTGCAGTATTCATGTAAAAAAAAAATAGAACTTTCATTGTGTTAAAAACTTCTAAAACCTAATTCCACAGACTGCACATTGCAGTGCACCTGAAGGCAGTCATAATTTCACTGGACTGCAAATATAGCCAGCAGGGTTAATGCATCTTTACTTATTATCTCTCCCATAAATAGTTGTTTCTTGTAGTAATTAAGTTAAACTGAAGTGTAATTTCCATAATCTGTGAATATTAAAAGGTAAATATTTACCAAAAATATTATTAATTTTACCTATACAAAACCGGGACCAGCTCATTTTACACTAAAAAAAAAAAATTTACCCCAGTAGATAGGTAATAATTAGATGTAATTAATTCCGTGAGCGGAAATTGAAAAAAATGCATATTATCGTTAATTTCTTAAATTTAAAAATACGAAAATGTCATTTTTCAATGATCTCTATGTTGTAAATTACAGCGGTAAATACCTATGCACTTTTTCACGAAAAAACACTTTGCAGAAGTTGAATAATTGTTAGAATTACGTATTTCATTGGGGAACTTTTTGCATTGGGAGAGGCGGAAAATGATGCATATTAAATTTCAATTGCGTAAAATCAAAATTCACTTCGCGTCTTCACGAACTGATACGGCGCAGCCAATCTGTCACACAAGCCCGCTAGACAAACCCTGCTTTGCCAGACAAACCATTTAAAAACGTAGGCTGTTTTTTAAAATAAAGATAATATTCTCAAGCCCGCTAGACAAACCCTGCTTTGCCAGACAAACCATTTAAAAACGTAGGCTGTTTTTAAAAATAAAGATAACAACATGGAGGTCATTGAAAAATGACATTTTTAAATTTAAGAAATTGACGATAACATACATTATTTTCAATTTCCGCTCACAAAATTAATTACACCTAATTATTACCTATCTACTGGGGTACATATATTTTTTTTTTGTCCAAAATGAGCTGGTCCCGGCTTTGTATAAATTTACTGGAATAAAATAATAATTGTTAGGAACTTCCCATTTTTTACTTTTAAACTTAACAAATCACAATTCTTATCATAATTCTCTTCATAGAATTTCTCCCCCAACATAAATAATTGTCTTTCGTAGTCTGATACCAAGTGTTGTTTTGAAAAATTTTGTGTTTTTTAAGTGTGTAGCGAAGTAATGCAACTTGATCAAAAATGTATATCTGGGCTAAAATGCAGATCCTGCCAATGTCTGGGAATTTAATAAAAAGGAACTTTTTATATGAGAAATTGTGGAGAAGATGAATAAAAAATAAATTAAGGCGCGCTCGGCAAAATTGAGGGAGATACAGCCGTTCAAAGTATTTAAAATTTCACTTCGCGAACTGATATTATGACAGTCCGTTTGCCATTTTTTCACTGCTTATGTTGATAAGGCGCGAAATTATGAAAAACAGAATTAATAGTACGCCAGAATCACAAACCATGTTATTCAAACCTAGCGTAGCCGCTAAACCACTTGAAAACTGGGATGTTTTTCTTGCCTTGACGCGAGTAGGCGTTATAAAGGGGCACTTTTGTATCACAAACCATGTTTAGCGTATTAGGTTAGTAACAAAATGGCGGGCGGACTGACGATATCGGTTCGCGAAAAGACATTTTATTTATACTTTGAACGGCTGCATCTCCCTCAATTTTGCCGAGCGAGCCTTAATTTTTGTTTTATTCAGCTTTTCCACACTTTTCTCATCTAGAAAGTGCCTTTTTATTTAATTTCCAGACATTGGCAGGATCTGCATTCCTCCCTATATCTGTTAAAACTGACCCGTAAATTAAGTGACCCTTCTTTTCATTCCAGACTGCCAAAAAGCTTTGATATTTCATATCTGTTTTCGAAAAATCTTCAAGAAAATTTTTGAAGTCATCAATAAAGCCTTCCGCTATACCTCTGTGCTCCTGGAAATGGGCTGTAAATAAAAACAAAATAATAAAATTTAATAATAATATCAATGTGTCATTTTTACTGCGCAACATTATGAACGTTATTTTCCGGAAAAACTCGAAAAACTTCGTTTATCAAAATCTAAAAAGGTTGTAAATATTAATTGCATAGAAACAATAATAAAGTTGCTCACGGGGCATTTTTTGTATTTTTCAGAGCGGTATTATATTGCGCTCTATCGAAATTTTCAATAAATAGTAACCCGAAATTTATATCTTCTAACTTAAAACCGGATTATTTACGTTTTTGCCATAGATATTTTTGCCGCTGAACGAAATGTCAAATTAATGTCAGTCACATGTAAGTGTTGCCATATTCATTAATAATTAATAGTACCTTCTCGACAAACAACGCCTACCTAGAAAATTGAAATCCTTTTTTTTTACCCTTGAATATTGCGTTCCATATTTATTTTCAGACCTTAATTATTCTGTTTATTGAAAAAATATGATGGCAAACGATTTATTCTTAACAATTAATAAAAAAATCGAGTGCAGTTTACACTCGGTAGAAGCGAAACTTTGCCAAAACAATCTCAACCAATACTTAAAAAGTAATTTCCGTTTCATAACGCAACCAATAGGAGCCTTTAAAGTGACATCATAATTAAAGCCGCCAATGAGCGCAGTTGATGCGTCGCAGGTGCAGTAATCGTCATTTCCGTCTCCTCCAAAATTCAAATCAGTGGGGCTATAGAAGTTTCACTTATCACATCTCAACAAACTTTTTTTTCAGGCATCACTGTACTGTGCTACTTCGCCGGCCTCCCTCCTTTGAAAGCTGGATGTCTTTCCTCTGCTGAATCTGCCACCAGTAAATAATACGATTAAATATTTTATTAGATACCTTTAATTAAAAATTAGTTTTAAAAAACCATTGAATGCTCCGGCTTGGCTGACATCTTCCTATCCCGAAAGGCAAACCATTGAAGAGACAACCGTATGGTGTTATCTGACTTTGATTTCTTTGGCCCCATTTAACCCTTCAAATTGGGCCCGTTTTCACAGCATTAAAAAAAATGTTAATATGTTTTTTATTATTAAACAAGCTGGTACCCGGCATGCATTGCAAAGCAATTCAAAGAAATAAATTGTTTCTCCCTGCATATCCATTCCCATGCGTCCACATTCCCCTCCCACACTCCCCTTCCCCATCCCTCGTCACACTTCCCGCGAACCCCACCTCCTTTGTTATCCTCCCTCTTCTGCCTTCCCTCCCTGTCGCTAAAATATGTGAAATACACACATTTTCGAACCACTTGCGCACCACCTGCATTATTTTTTTAATACAAATTTCATAATGTCAGAGCTTACCATTATATTATAGAAACATCTTCTGCAAAAATACAATGTTCTGTAAAAATTTTGAGTCAACCCATTGATTACTTTCCGAGATTTGCGGACACAAACCTAAATTTACGGAAAAAAATATGGAACCTAAATTTTTACATATTTAGATTGGCGTAGAACAGATGCTTCGGGTTCCTAACAAGGCTTCCTGGGATCAATTCCTCTGATAGCTCCTTCATGAAACAACATTTTCCGCTTATAATATTTTTGTGAAAACCCACTGCTGAAGCGTGTACTGGAACGAGTGAAACTATGACACCCCCAATTGAAGTAGTTGTGAGGCTGAAGGAGAGGGAAAGGAAGATAAAGGTGGAGAAGTACCTGGCTATTCAGATCTAGTCTCCAAACATGACTAAAGCCATTTCTTCACATTTCACAACATGCCGCAAATATAAATTATTTTTAAATAAATAAATTGTGAAACAACAAAGTTGTCAAATAAAATTTAATTGCACACGCCGGGATTTGAACCCGCGACCTCAGGAATGGTAGCAGAGCATCGTAACCACTCATCCACGGAGTGAAACTCGTAATGATGCTAGGAGTTTACAAATATTGTTAGGTTATGTTCATCTTTTCTTAAAGAAAGATAGAACGAATCGAATATAATGTTTTATTGCAGGATACGGGGAGGATAGTGTAATCCCACATGTCCCATACATATTTATTAGTGTTGCAACAGAACTCTGCTTCCGCTTCTGCTTCTGCAGAAGTTCCGCAAGTTTTTTACTTCCGTTTCCGTTTCTGGTTCCGCAAACTTTATAACAGATTTCTAAACAAAGAATAATTTGCGATTGAAGATATCGAAGTGCAACCTTCTACTTCAAAATCATCATCATCATTACA
The DNA here is from genome assembly GCA_917880885.1 of Limnephilus marmoratus. NCBI lineage: Eukaryota > Metazoa > Arthropoda > Insecta > Trichoptera > Limnephilidae > Limnephilus > Limnephilus marmoratus. The sequence continues at coordinate 4,344,882 of OU862928.1, read as the reverse complement.
AATATTGGAATCAAGTGCAAATGAAGACCAGGAGAACTCTTCTACAACTGACGATGGTGACAATTTATTTTTAGAGATACAGTCACACCATCGGGAGTACAAGAAAGAGAAGAGACTACCTCTCCATGAGGATCCCCTTATGTGGTGGAAAGTAAATGCGCACAAATACTCCATCTGTTGCCAATTGTTCGCCAATACTTATCAGCTCCCTCCATCAGTGCAGCCTGTGAGCAATTATTTAGTGGAGCTGGTTTAACCTCTTATGGGCCAGGCTTTGGCTTTTTCCGGAACAACATTTGAATAAAATTTGAATTTGAATCGAATGTTTTATGACGAACGGCCCACAAGAGGTTAATATATGAAGAACGCCGAAACAGACTCAAAGGTGTAAAAGCAGCCAAATTACTTTTTATTGAATATAATTTACCCATTTAATTTCGAGTACTAAAAGTACAAAATACAAATTTAATTAAACAAATCTTAAAAAATAGAATTGTGCTTTTTCTTCATAGTATTAACTCTTCTGCTTCCGGTTCTGCTTCTGCTAAGATTTACTTTTGACATCTGTTTCCGTTTCTGCTTCCGTTAAGACACTTCTGTTGCATCACTAATATTTATACAATAGATTTTCAGGAAAGAAACAAGTAGAATAGAAAAGAAGTAAACAAAAAAATAAATAATCAATTATGGTTGAGCTCAGGCCCAGCACTCACTCAGAAATGGTGCTTGGTGCTGGAAGGCTGCAATCCCACCATGTCGTCGGAGGCTATTAGCAATTTATACAGACAGGAGTTGGAGGGTGGTACGGAGACGGGTAATGGAGAAATCAAACGCTGCATTAACACAATAGTAAGGTATCTATTCAACAATATAGATCTTATAGATTAGCTATAATAACCTGTCCACAAAGAAATCTACAATTATCCGTACATGTATCATACTAAAATACAAACGTGGGTTGTGTGGTTCGTTAAAAACTAGTTTTTTATTTCCCTAAAGCTTTTAAACTCATCTTCCAATCATATAATTTCTTATGGCTAGTATATGCAGTTATTTAAAAATTAATATTACACTATTATTTATATATTTTCAATTTCTTACTTAGTAAATCTAATATTCAACGTGATTACATTGTTTTTGCTTTAGGGGACAAATGGTGTGAATTGTGTTTCACGTTACAATCTTACTGTGAAGGCAATCAATGTATACTAGTATTACCTACGAGGAAACTTCTCCTACCCGATACTCTTCTCTCTGTGCAAGTCTCAATTGAATGCCATCCGCAATGTCATCCAAGTAATTGCAAATTACCCACTAACTCCCATTGCTTTCACTAAATTGATAAAAATGTTATATTTTCAGCTAAAGCGTTCGTTAAAATCTATGGTTACAGAATTCTATCTTTTGATTCACGTCATTTTACTGTACATGTGCGAGAGCTCCCTATGCGAGAATGAGACAAAGTTACATGAATGGAAAAATGTACGTTTGGTTGCTGACCAATGCACATTTAATACGCTTTTCTGTCTTTGCAAATCTACCAAGTCATGCACATGCAGTGCCGTAACAAAAAAATTGTTGCGTATTTCAACTAAAAATTAGGAGCATACGTTAAATATTTATTGAACTGTTGAAATTGAAGGTTTTAAATGTTGGAACAGAGTTATAATTATGAAGTTTTCGCTAAATTACCATAGATTTTAACGAGCGCTTTAGATACACAGTATTCTCTCGATAATCCGCCACTCGTTTATCTGACATTATTTTCAGCCCCGGATCTAAGGGGGGGCAAACCGGGGCGCCTGAAAAAAAACTTGATTCACAAAGCACCTGTCATCCAGCGCACGTTTCCTATCGATTATTCATTTGATTTTAAAACGCCCAGTTGGTTTTTGAACACGTTCTAAATTTATGAACGTATCCTAAGTCGATTTTGAACGCGCGCATAGTGTTTGTGATGTCTCTGCTAGGCGAATCCCCGTCGCATCTAGAACTAGGGCTACACAAGCTGAGCCAAATAAACCCGAGCGGCACTTGATAGTGGCGCCCCTCTCAAATGCTGGCGAGAGGGAGCGTCACTATCAAGTTTGAGCCCCGATTTGAAAAAGTCATACATCCGGGGCTGGTTATTTTTACTAGTTGAAAGCACAAATCAAGCTCAATTTGGTAGTCCACCATGTACATGTTTTTGTTTCAATAAGTTTACAAAATCAAGTCTACTCGCAAGCAAAAACACGACATCAGAACTTTAAACAAAGAAATCAAACCTTACAAAAGATCGATAGCAGAGTTGTGTTAATTTTAAGCATATTTTGTATGTACGCACTATAATCCACTGCTTTCACTAATTGGATATTTTCCCAGTTTTTGGGTTGGCAGATTATTGAGAGTGTTGAACTTTTATTAAAATATAATGGAGTATCTTTACAGGACATAAATTAAATACATTTTTTATCATATTAAAACTAGCTAGAGCTTTTAAAATTGAAAATAATAATATTACACATGTTTTTCTTTTTCCAATATTTCAAATTTCAAACGGAGAAAAAATTTTAAACGTTCGGGACAAAGCAAATTATAATAATATTACGTATTGTGTTGGATATTATTTGAAGTGCATACTAAACACAAATAAAAACGATATATCTAATAATAATTGTAGTTTGCATTATGGAAGAGCTGAATTTTAAAGTATTGACGGACTTGTGGTGTTTGAAATTTTATGAATATAAAAGTGTTACACGTATAAGTTGGCAATATAAGGGCGAGAATAGCAGGTGTGGTTGTCAGATTAATATATAAAGATTTAATGTTGGTTCGGGTTTACGTCACCGCCAACTTATATGTGTAGCACTGAACCTATAATTTTGTTTAGTAAAACGTTTTGACATGAAAACGAATGACCAAATAAAATTGATTTTAATTTTGAATTTGTATAGTGAGGTCTATTTAATTTTGGCAGTCTAAAAATTAAATATTTTAACCCCTCAGACTAATCTGTTCACTTTTAAGAACAGCTCACATAGGTCTCACAGAAATTGTTGCATCTCCCTTACTGTCGTGGAGGGGCATACATTAATTACGTTGAGCTCAAAAGGGGTGAGGGTTCAGCAAAATCTCATCTCGTTACTTGAAAAGAATATACAAAGTGGCCCAAATTTATCTCACCAAGGGGGGGGGGGGGGTCTAGATTGGAAGAAAAACTGCTCACGTAATTAATGTATGCTCCCTGGTGAGAAAAATGATCTAAATGTGTTATAAAGAGAAAACACCACGCTTTATATTTGAATCTAAAAGTTAACCACATAAAAAATTTAAAAAATTTGTCAAATATGTGTTTCTTTAGTTTTAGTAAGAAAAAACTTAAGGTGATCCATTTTTAAAACTTTTTTGTTTGCATTAAAAATTTGAATGTTTCAAAAATTTTATCGCACATCTCAAAGAAAAGTGTCGTATATGAATATCCAGAATAGGCTCGAGGCCTGAGGGGTTAAATAGATTATTTTTTCCTAAATTACTACATTTATGTATGTATTATCTATTTATTTAGTAACGGTTTAGGTTTAGAGGGTAATTTGCAATGTGGGGTCACCAAGACACACCCCTTGATGTGATGCATTCCTACCTTTGTACACTTATATATTATATTCTCTTTATAAACAGACATGCCTAATGAACACTGTTTTATGATCACATTGTTTAACAATAATAAGAATTAAGCAATTATATAACAAGCCACAAAACCCAGAATCATTATCATCAATAAATAATAATTTACACTGAAAATTGGAGTCATGGTTTTGTATTGTATAACATTATGTCTCTAGATGTTTGGGGATCCGTTTGGACTTGTGATGAATTCAATGTTATAAATCAATCATCCAGTTGATTAATCAGACATCTCCAAATGTTAAGTTTTGAGATAATGAGGAAAGCAATATTCAAATGCTAACCTTAACCCGCCAAAGGCCAAGAAAAACACGGTAATTTCCTAACAAAGCACCACTTTGATTTTTGAATTGATGTTTTGTGGATTAATTTTGAGCTATCGTATATTTTATTGACCGAAACACATTCCTAGAACAATAAACTATGTACCAAAACAACATTACTTGCATTAATTACGTAAATTGATAGGTTTTACTATGTTTCCGTCAAGTAACACGCATCGACTTTGACAGAAAGAATCGCGGCAAATTTGACATTTTGATGCCACAGATAAAATCATTTAAAAATATTTTGGGGTTGCCAGGTGAATGAAATTTTTGCCTATGACATGGGTAAATGTTGGCGCAAGCGATTCTGACCTTGTCTTCGTACAAATTCTGTACATAGAAGGGCCAAAATCGCAGACAAACATTTTTTTTTTCGAATTTTTTTCCGCGCGCATGCGCACTAACCGCACGTGGATTTGCGTCTCCGGCCAATAAGAGGTTAAAATCAAACATTATTTACACATGCTGTGTTTTAGTGAGGCATAACGGTTCGGTACATTTTGAAATAACCTACTAGTGACCCAGAAATATCAACATTTAGTTTAATTCGCTAGAAGTTTTTCTGCATTATAATTGATTTAGTGGTGTTTATGAATAATCTGAATACTGTAATAGACAGAGGGTACATTTTTATATACAACTGTATAATCAACTTAAATTTAGATTTTTCAGAGATGTCTGACAAATCAACAAATCAATCGAAATAATGATTTTGCATTGACTAAGATTATTTAATGGAGCATTTCACCACCTCTGACTAAAGTATCGATTAGTACTCCTTGTGTATTATCTGTTTCACTACCCGTCAAGTAAATGCATGTTTTTACCGCCATTTTCATCGATTGATGTTACTCGACGAGTAGTTACTCTATGGTTTGGTCAGAGGAGGTGAAATACCCCCTAAATAGGAGAACTTTCATCTAATTACATGTTTGTAATGAGCATCAGTGTGTTAATTTATTTTCTAGTCTAAAAGGCTTCCCCAAACTCAGTTCAAAATCGATAATATTATGCCTGAATTATTTATGTATTTCTTTAGAGTAATGTGATGATTTGGAAAACAGTCACAGGACACAGAAAATCAATACAGAGACACCAAAATAAATAAGTAAATTAAATTAGCCGTTCTCTGATTTGAAAATATCCAAAAGTAATTCGTTCAATATTTGACAATGGTTTGTTTCAATATTGTAACATTGTCATCAAATGACCATTCAACGTCATTTTGTTTGACATTTGAAAGGTTGTCATTAAATTTCAGTGCGTTTCAAGCTTAACAACATAATAGTTGTCCTCTTCTGCCGCTTATAATTTGTTCGAAAGCTAAAACGTAGAAACGTCATTTAGTGGGGATCTTTCAATTGTCAAAAAATCAAATTTGATGACAATGTTATATTTGAATTTCTGTGGAACAATCTGTCATAATTATCCATTTTCCAATTTAAATATGGCTGATTTTGAAGAAGGGGATGATATCATACTTGATAAAGTGACATTTTTATTTTCGTCTTTAACCTGTGAAAGGCCAGGAACGTGCCCGCACGCGAGACTCGAATTTCAAAAAAGAATATTAATTCAAATAATTTGGATGCGATTTAAATTTTTTTGTATAAAGAAACTGTACCAAGGAAAAGCTCAGAATAGCTTCCTCCATTCTTGTTCTTAAGGTAATTTAAAAAAGGTAAGGTAAAAAACCCTGGCCTTTGACAGGTTAACTAACCCAGTTGAGGTAAAATGAATGTGTAAGCTCAAAACTGCTATTGCAGTGCATTGTACTTCAACACTGCAAATGTAGTTCTCTGGTCTCTAAGGGTTAAACATTTCATTCAAACTGAATAATAATATCTGCTATGTTCTGTGAGAGTTTTGCTATTTGTTAATGTTATTGCTTTTATTTTCAGTACACAGAGTGCATCATCCATAATAAGCCGGGTTCAATCTCTACGCCAGTCAGTTCAGAAGATTTTACAATGCAAAAAAAGATACATTTTTATAAATCTTATTCAAGGTTTGTATATTGATCGTTCAGTTGATTAGTCACGACATCTCCAAATACTAAGTTCGGAGATAATCAGGATAGCAATATTCGAATGCTCACCATAAATCAAACATTATTTACACGTTATAAAATAACACCGGGAAGCTTAACGGTTCGTTAAATTATATGACATTTTGAAATTTTCTACTAGTAACCATGAAAACAACAATTTGTTTATTTCACTACAAGTTTTGCTGCGTTATATTCAATTTGGTAGTGTTTATAAGTAATCTGAGTATTGTACCAGATAAAGGTTACACTTTTACATATAACTGCATACCTACTCAACTCAAATTTAGATTTTTCGGAGATGTCTGACTAATCAACTAGATGCATGTGTATTTATACAAAAAGGGTTGGATATAAATAATATGAAGCCAAAGCATCAAGTGGAAGCTAAATGTGAAAAGGTTTGTAATTATTATTTTTATAACGTTTCTGGGCATGTGATCTTTTCTTATTATTGACTTGACCAGAGTCAAGAACGATTTTTTTGTTTTGATTTTAAAAAAGACTTGTTAAAATGAACTGTTTGTGGTAAATCAACTAATTATGTGAGTAAAATAGTTTTAAAAATAAATAAGATTATTTGGGGCTGATTTATGGCTCAAAAGACGTTGAAAAAAAAAAAGATATTATGTATATATATCGCACATCAGGTAGAAAAGTGTCGTAAGTCAAAAAAGTTAATTTTACAGGAGCGTAAACAAATTAACGAATTAATGTGAACAAGTGGTCCCATCGAAAAGTGATACTAGCGACATCTTGCGTAGATTGAGTGATCTAACAGTTTTCGTGAGGAATAGACAATCACTTTACTTTTCAGAGACAATATGTAAAATAGAAAATTTTGACTTACGACACTTTTCTATGGGATATGCGATATATGTGCACTTGATAAAAAATTCATAAGAAATTTTTTTAAAAGAGAGCTGTTTAATATTTAATAGATTTTCAGGGAAAATTCAAGCAGATAAATGCTCGATTCAGCAGAAGTAAAAACTAAAGCTCAGCTGTTTTGCAGAAATTCAAATGTAACATTGTTGTCAAATGGCCGTTCAACGCCATTTTGTTCATTTGACAGTTAAAAGGTCCCCATTAAGGCCGGTAATAGGTCCGTTTCAGCTTTTGAACAAATTGTGATCAGTGAAAGAGGATTACTATCACGTAGTTAAGCCTGTCATTTGATAGAAAGCTGAAACGAACCAAAAATCAACGTTTAACAGGGATGTTTCAGATGTCAAAAAAACAAAATGGCGCTGAGTGTTTATGAGAAAATATGATACTTATCTAGATTCTCAAAGAGGAAACAAGAAAATTATGAGTCGACATCGAAAATCGGGTTACATTTATGTTTTGTGCACAATGGGAATTTATTTTAAATATCAATATTAATGGCCCCTAACATTTAAATCAAATAATTTATATACTAGGGAGGTTGGTTGTAAAACATGCAAACTGGCAAATACAGCGTTATTCAATTCAAGATTGATTATTATGTGTGTTAAGTGTCATCTCGCGTGACTAGACGTGTTATTTATATATACGTAAACAGACGTGTTGTTAATATTACTCCCATTGTATTTTAAGGAACGAGACGTGATGTTGAACGCACACAATTGAAAACAGTATATAGCACGAAGATGATGTGTTTTAACGCCTAAACATGAATACACACCACAAATGTGGGAGCAATTTCGAAGGAAGTTTTGAACAAAACTATCGCCAACCGAATTTGCATATCTAGTAAGCAAAATTCACAATTGCAAGACGTGCATTTGGAATTAGGTTCATCTCATAGATAGTAGAAACAATGGGAGATATGGCATGGAGGCGTGCAGACTGTCATCGATCAATCAGGTAGGAGAAACAAAGGTTGAGGCGCTGCTGTGCGTAGACGCAAGCAGCAGTAGTAATGGATGAACGCTTTTAGTGACACTTTTGAGTGCGCAGTTTTGTAGACAGTGTGTAACTTTGGCCATATAAAAAATGTGTATATGGTTTCGGAAGAATGAGAATTGCCAAGAATTAGGAAAACTGGAAACATTGGATGGAGGTCTATATTAAAAACTTGAAGCCAGATAGCTTTCGAAGAAGAATTGATGAAGTTGAAGACATTATGGAAAACATCTTCACTGAAGAATCGTAAATGGTTCAGTTGTAAAATGCCTGTCTCTAATAACTATGATTGTGATATTAGTTTCTGTGACAGTGCATAGATGGCTCTGGTGACAGAGTGCATAGATAATCGGTAAAGTAGATGGTATAGTACGCGAGCTTGTTTCAATGTCAACGATTTTAACATTGCAAAAGACTGGACATTGTCTCCTGCTCTCCAAAAGTCATCATTATAAAAGGGGATTACCGTGTACATAAATATACGCTGTGCTGTTGTGAAACTTGATATCAACAATTAACCGCAACGAACTTGTGTAGCCGTTTTATGATTTCCAACCTCCCGAAGAAGAGCGCATCAAGAAACAGGGATACATTTTGGATTTACTTTGATTTTACTAAACTTGCGAAAAAAGCAGCTAAAAATACAACACAAATAATTGCATTTTAATTTAGTTCTAGATCAATCTGTTGAGGTGTTGGAATATTTCAATTAGTGATATCCTAACGTCTAAAATGCACGATGATTTTATTTTTTTAATTTTTACATTGTAATGAGAATATGAATTTATGAAACGGTAGATAAGTCATACCCTCATTTCAACATTGCTAATAATCTATTTTAAGGCATTCTTAAACACTAGAGGTTTTCAAATGTGTAAAAATATTGATATATCTAGTTAACTTCTTTTATCTTTATCTTTTTATCGGTAATGTATTGTTCTGACAAATCTATAATGAGAATCTATGTGTCCATTCAAAGGTTATTACGATTACTTCTTGTCCTTACTTATTCCTTTCTCTCGAGGAAATTAGAATTGATACAAAATATAAAACTAAAGGTGAGAAAGAAATATTAGAAAGTCCCCATCTATTTTGAAAAAAAAAATCAAAAATTAAGATGAATTTGTATGTAAAAGAGCTGATTCCTTTCTAATTGTGTATCTATCCATGTACTAGATTGCAAATTCAAGAAAAGGTGTTACTAGCCATTTGTGTGGGCGTAGTTTGAAACCCACATCGGGTTCTTTTCCCAGAACAAGTGGTTGTTGCGCAGTGAAGGTATAAATATAATTATTTATACAGTGAAACCCTCATACAAGGTTCCCACAAAAAAGTTTTTCTTTTGAAACCTAAAACTTAAAAAAAATAACGTAAAAAGGTTTTCCAACATAAGAAGTTTGTTTTCCGATCCCTCGAAGAACATTATCTGAGTTTCACCGTATAATCTGATATAAAGTCATTGTTCATCTGTTAAGCAACTTTAACCCATTCCGTCCGAGCCGATAATTTAAGGCGGCCATGTTGGAAGGTCTTCCCTCTGAGCCGCCATAATTTAGGGCTATTGAAAGCCTGTTTTTTTTTTATTTTTACATAAAAAGTGGTAAGCATTGACATCTTATGATTTTTTTTAAATAGAATAAAATCAATAAATAAACCAGTACAAGCTAACACCAAAATTAATTCAGATGCTGCGGTCAGTTTCAGTCAAAATAATTTCGAATGGGATGGGTTAAGTCCGTACTTGGATGGATAATTGCTTTCAGAGCTCCAATTAAAACGGCTTTAGCCAGATTTGCCCGATATTTGTCTGCCAGACTTTATCTATCTTTTTTCATTCTCTTTCTCTATGTGTCATAATTCCACTGGCAATGGGCAGTTTGGGATCTTGTGTTATATTCAAAATAAATTTCTAAGCCTCTACAGGTTATCCACATTTCAATAACAAAATAAATGGGGACTATTTAAAACATTGGTTATTCAAAGAGATATTTCATCAATAAATTTGATTGTCGATTGGATGCAATAATGAAAAGTATCAAAAGTTATGTTTTAATTTATTTAATTCAGTTTGTTCAATAATTAACAACAACAACAATAATAGACATTTGGAAAATAGTGTAATTGAGCTCGCGGCCATTGAGAATGGCCACTCTATTCCTTGCAGCTAATAGATGCTTCACAAAAAGTTTGGAATAAGTAGATACTGACATCTCAATATCCATACTGACAGTACATATATATGCGCATAGAAAATATATATTATGTGAATATAATAGTGCACTTTGGAGGTGATCCAATTTGCAGCCTCGACCAACAAACTACAGAGACTGTCGTTGAGCATCACAGAGTGAATTTTCAATTCTCAGGGTACAGGGCGAAGCGCACAATGTCACCTAAATGTAGAAATTGAATGAAAAATTTCAAGACTTATTCAAAATGGTGTTACTCGAAACAAAATGTCTAATGACATATGTTTTAGATATTTTATAGCAGGTAAAAAATTATTAAAAGTAGTTTCGTTCGTGGGAAAAAAATCATTTCTTGAAAGGGAAACAATGTTGATTTCCCATAGTAATGGGTAGGAAATGTGCATTTCAACATAGTGAAAATGTGTATTTCAACATTGTAACAAAGAGGAAATGTGCATTTCAACATAGTAACAAAGAGGAAATGTGTATTTCAACATTGAAACAAAGAGGAAATGTGTATTTCAACATTGTAACAAGGAGGAAATGTGCATTTCAACATTGTAACAAAGAGGAAATGTGGTATTCAACATTGTAACAAAGATAAAATGTGTATTTCAACATAGTAACAAAGAGGAAATGTGTATTTCAACATAGTAACAAAGAGGAAATGTGTATTTCAACATAGTGACAAAGAGGAAATGTGCATTTCACCAAAGTAACTGGGTAGAAATGTGTACTTCAACATAGTGACAAAGAAGAAGTGTGTATTTCAACATTGTAACAAAGAGGAAATGTGTAATTCAACATAGTAAAAAAAGAGGAAATCTGCATTCCGTCGAAGTAACTGGGTAGAAATGTGTACTTCAACACAGTAACAAAGAGGAAATGTTTATTTCAATATAGTAACAAAGGGGAAATGTGTATTTCAACATAGTAATAAAGAGGAAATGTGCATTTCGCAGAAGTAACTGGATAGAAATGGTGTACTTCACCATAGCAACAAAAAAGAAATGTACTTTCCCTCATAGTAACAAAGAAGAAATGAGCATTTCACCATAGCAACAAGGCAGAAATTAACATTCCCCCATAGTAATACAGGGCGTTTCCTACGGGAACAAATGTGAATTTATTTGTAATAAATAGTCACCTGAATGCAGAACTATCATTACTTTTTAAACCTCTTTACAGATAATAAAAATGCTGTGAAATCTTTGATGCATTTGTGTTGAACTAACTGCAATGTATGTGGCTCGCATTCATATGACAACTTGAAGTGAGTAGACAGAATACTTGTAACTTTTAGCGACCCAGCACACTCTTTGTGTTGAACTAACTGCAATGTATGTGGCTCGCATTCATATGACAACTTGAAGTGAGTAGACAGAATACTTGTAACTTTTAGCGACCCAGCACACTCTCCCTGCACCCTCAAATAATGTTTGTTTTGTTGTGAAGAAATCTCTTTGAATAAGCAACGGAAGAATAATATGTATAAAATATAATTTAACGGAGAACATAATTCACCTCACTTAAACAAAAAGCAAAAACATATAATTTGACTATTACCTATATTCAATTATAATATGTGTATGTATTTACAAAAGAAACCGACGCGCATTTGATGCGTTTCTTCTCTCACGTAGTAGACTCTCATCGTGTTCAACGCACGTTCAATTATTTATTTATTCATTCATTACTATCAATGTCCATCGCATTTCACTATTAGACGCTACATTTAAAATTAACCATAGAAAAGAAATAAAAACAAAACAGAGCCGGGCGAGGGTTGACCTCGCCCAACTATTAAAATCATTCACCATTCAATATTACACCTAAATACAATTAAGAATTATAAGAGCGACTATTGTACAAACTTCTTAATATACGAAAATATTCTGCAATATATTGTCCGGGTGTAACACACAATACATATTTACATTATTCTATAGAAATTCACAATTTACAATAATGTCCATTTTAAAAATAAATTTACCATATAAAATATATATATATAAAGTTATATATATATATATATATACAAAAATCTTTATACAAACGCACACAAACACATTAATATATAAGTACCATCTCAAAATATACACAAATTCACTTCATTTTTCATAATAACATTATCCCCGTTAATTATTATTATTATTATTTATTATTATTATTATTTTTATCTCCTTAATATTAATAGCAGTTTTTTTACCACTCCTTTGCACTTTTAGTTTCATTTTTATAAATTATCTAAGTTTCTACTTATTCTGTCTTCTCGCGTCGCGTTCACCTCGCAATGTTCGATTATCACATGTTTAAGCGCGGCGCGCACCGCACATCCTTTTCTGTACGCACAACTTATAGATTATGACCACGCAATGTGGTGTACTGACGACACCTTGAAATGAACTGAAAGAATTGATACAATCTGTGAATGGTGAAATTATTATATGACTGAATTTACAATGCAATACAACAGTGTCACTGTATTCGAACACATTGTAAAATGGCAGCTGTTGTGCTGTTCGAGACTTACACATTATCTGGAATAATTTACAAAAGTTAGGCAGTTTACATTTGGTCAAAACTTCACATTTTAAACTAAGCATCGCTTAAACATTCCAAGCGTTTTAAAATATTAAGTTTCGGCTAACACGGCGGCTAAAACACCATTATTTCACAGAAATTCTGTTTTTACAAAGAACATCTTCAATTGTTTGGAAAAGGATGAAAACTTTTCAAAATGATTCCAGATAAATCGATTGTCCAGTTGATTAGTCAGATATCTCCAAATTAACTAAGTTACGATACTGAGGAAAGCAATATTCAAGTGCTCACCATAAATCAAACATTATTTGCATGTGTCTGTGTGTAACATGTTAAATATGCCATAAAATAACACTAGACATTTTGAAATATACTAGTAGTGACCCAGAAAACCTCAACATTTAGTTAAATTCTAATAATAAATTAATTATAATTGATTTGGTGTTTTAGAGTAATCTGAGTATTGTACCAGATAGAGGGTACACTTTTACATATAACTTCATACTCTCCCAAATTTTTATTTTTCGGAGATTTCTGACTAATCGATTGGACGTTCGAAATGTGTAAGTTTCTTAAATCGTTAAAGTAAAAAACGCTTCTAATCAAAGAAAAAAAAAAGGTAAATGATCGGTTGTACAAAAATATGAAGATTGTAAAGACACCATTTTGTAAGTTGATTGATTTTATAAAATTCTTATTGTTGAAATGTGGTTTTTGCGTCTGGCCAAAATATTGTGCGGCAAAACTGTAGTTGGAAGTTGATGCGGTGATGCGTGTGTTGCTTGCTGCGTAGGGGGGGGGCTAGTCCAGCATGGTCAGGATGAGGTGCAGTGGGGCCAAGGGGGCCGGGGATGGCGAGGCAGGCGGCAAGGGGGGTCCGGCGGGGGCGAGGGGGCCCGCGGCGCGGTGTCACTTGCCCTCGCGGGATCGCCGCCCGCTCCAGGCTGGCTCCACGGCTGCAAATCAATACAATGCTTTAGAATTTAGCCTAAATTAATCTATTTTTTTTATTTATATAGAGGTATTTTAATAAACCGTACAATGTTTCGCAAATTTAAAACATTTTATTTTAAACCATTGTATGTATAGCCACTGCAGCGATCATGCGAAATAAATAAATTTGCCTCGATTGCTCGGGATTTCCAGAAGATAATTTTTAAAATTTTTCACCAACATTAAAAAAATCATACCTTCGAATTTTAACATGGAAACACAAAAACTTATTATAGTTCTATTATATAGTCAATAATTTAAGCTGTATTTTACAGTTAGTCTCATATTTTTAGGATTTATAAAAAAAAATCGTTAATTTTATATCTGCGCGAATCCTACATGTTTGAAACTGCCGTGAGAGATACTTATTTGAATCAACATAGAATATTTTCGATTTCTGTATGTTGTCTATGGTATACTTGAAAATGAAAGGTGGATATCTATGGAAAAAGGACTTAATTTTAACAGTAAACAGCTGATAAAAAATTCTATGTGAAAAAAATATTTTTAAAATTTATTTTTTATATTGTTCTAAAATAGTCTACTACGAAGTTCGGATTTGCGACATCTATGGTCATAGATAAAACATTTCAAAAGCTTTGTTTTAACTTCAAAATAATGAATGTGGAAGCTACAAATATATTTTTATTTTTTTAGTTTAGCGAATCAAGAGATAATGGGCTTTTTTATATGAAAAGCAATCGGAGACATTTAAAATGGCGGTAATACATGGCAAAAATCTAGAGTGGTTAACATTATTAATGTATTGAACGAGTGTTGAAGTGAGAAATATAAATGTGCTGAAAATCATTTGCTAAGAAAGAAAACACAAGTTTTACCTCTCAAAATAGACTTTGGAACAAACCTTTGAACAAATTCTGATAGTACAGAAAACAGCTAAAACTTTTTTGATAATTTTGTTTGTACAAGATATTGTGTATTCTATCTTGGGGCTTGGATTGCCAGTAAAATATTGAAAAACATAATAATAATATGGGGAAATAAAAAATTGTTGTTTTGTGGATGGATTTTTCGCACATCAAATCAATCCAAGGCGGCTCCATGATGGGCCGTTGAAAATTGACATAAACCGGGCGCAGCAAAAATGCGGGCAATGTTGCATAATATCTCGCTGCATGGATTTGCACACGGGTCTGCAGAAGTCAGTGCGACTGTCGACATTGCAGATTTCTGTTTTACCAATAGAAATATATGAAACAGAACCCTCTCGGTATCACGCATTCTTCCTTATCTGAACTTAGGGCAAAGCACTACGAAGTAATGCAAAGTCATGAGTTTTTGGTGAGAAAATTAGAACGCTTAGAAATTTTTTAGAGGCTTTAATTTAGCTTTTGAAAAAGATGCCATATGCTTTTGAAAATAATCAAACATTTTTTTTTTATCTCGGGTATAATTATCAGATAATAAACACTGCTTTAACCTCTTATTTGCCGGAGACGCGCAGGCGCGCGCGTATTATGCGCATGCGCGAGAAAATAATTCGAACAAAAAAGGTTTGTCTGCGATTTTGGCCCTTCTATGTACAGAATTTGTATGAAGAACAAGGTCAGAATCGCTTGCGCCAACATTACCCCATAAGATGGGTAAAAATTTCATTCACCTTGCCACCCCAGAATATTTTTAACCGCTCAGGTGCCGCTCGTGCGCCGGCGTATCATGAGACTTTACACGCGATTTTGACCCTTATGTATAAAGAAAGTGTATGAAGAACACGGTCTGAATCGCTTGCTCTATTATCGCTCTTTACCATAGAGAAAACAGCAATTCGCTTGGTCACTCCATACAGTTAGTATGGAGTGATGGACGATAAGGAGCAAGTTGATACTATGTATACAGACTTCTCTAAGGCCTTTGACCGCGTAATTCACTCAATTCTTTTGAAAAAACTTATCCTACTTGGTATACATGGCGACCTATTAAGATGGATTAAGTCCTACATTAGTAATCGCAATCAGGTAATATTAATCAACGGTGTCTACTCTAAGTCTATGGAGGTAATATCCGGTGTCCCGCAAGGTTCCCACCTAGGTCCGCTTCTCTTCAACATTTATATAAACGACATTGGATCATGCTAACTCTAAATTAATAAAACATAAAAATTATGATGTTGAGCAAATCTTTGTACTATTAAGTGGAAAATCATGTAAAACTATTATTGGCAGTGTATACATTCCTCCCAACTCGGACCTGTCGATATACAAAAATCACTGTGAGGACGTCGAGTATGTAATAACAAAATATCCAGCACATAAAATGATTGTCTGTGGGGATTACAACCTATCAAATTGTAAGTTTAATGATCCTAATTACTCGCCAATCTCTGATTGTGAAAGGGATATTCTGGATATGTGTTCCTACTTAAATCTTTCACAACTTAATAATGTACCCAATGTTAACAATCGCATTCTCGATTTGATATTCTCAAATGAAGATGATGTAAATGTTTATGAATCTCCTGAGTTTATTGTCCCTATTGACAAACACCATCCTTCACTTAAAATTTCTATACCCTACACTGTAGATGATATTCCTAAAATCTCAAGATCTTGTTATAATTTTAAAAATGCAGATTACAATAAAGTTAATGAGGCGCTATCTAACATTGACTGGACAAGTCTTAATGAAGGTGATATTTATCAAAATACTGACTTTTTTTACTCGCAACTCTATAATGTAATTTCAAATAATATTCCTCTTATCCAACACAAAGAATCAAAGTATCCCGTATGGTTTACTAAAGAATTAATTTGCTTGATAAATTGTAAAAAAGAATCTCATAAAATCTACAAAGAAAATAGATCTGTACCTAATTATATTAAATTTAAAAATATCAGGAAAGATTGCAAAAATTTGTCTAAAATTTGTTATAAAAATTATATAATGGAAGTCGAAAATACAATAAATCATGATGTTAAACACTTCTGGAAACATGTAAAATCTATGAAAAAAAATGAAGCCGGGATCCCTGGAACTATGAACCATAAACAAAGGAGTTCTAGCAACATAAAAGAAATTGTTGACATGTTTGCCGATTTCTTTAAAGATGTGTTTGAACCCGGCATTTCAGATGAACAAATTCCGGAATTTAATTCTGATATAAATTTGCAATTATCTAATATTAAAATTAACCTCACTGACATTACAAATTACATTAAAACACTTGAATCCAAATTAAGTTCTGGACCGGATCAAATTCCACCCATTCTGATAAAAAACTGTGCAGACAGCTTATCCATTCCATTGTTCATGTTATTTAATAAGTCTTTGTCAACGGGTAATTTCCCAAAACTGTGGAAAAAAAGTTATTTAACACCAATATTTAAAAGCGGGGATAAATCTGCAATTGATAATTATCGTCCAATTTGTATCCAATCATCCATACCCCAGCTTTTCGAAAAATTGATTCTTATAAAGATAAACCCTAGCGTGAAATCCATCATTACAACTTGCCAACATGGTTTTGTCTCGGGCAGGTCAACCTTAACCAACCTATCCCTGTACTAAAATTATATATCAAAGGCACTTGCCAATAGACAACAAGTCGATTCCATATATACTGATTTCAGCAAAGCGTTCGATAAGGTTTGCCTTAAAATTCTTGTTAACAAACTGGCGGAATATGGCATAACTGGTAACTTACTATCCTGGTTTATGAATTATTTGTCTAATCGAGAACTTACTGTCTGCATCAAAGGTCAACTGTCCTACACATTTAAAGCTACAAGTGGCGTGCCCCAGGGCTCACATCTAGGACCCATTCTTTTCAACATATTTATAAATGACGTTACAAATGTATTTACTCGTGTCTTTATATTGATGTTCGCAGATGATATGAAAATTTACCAAATTATAGACAATATTAATGATTGCTTATTCTTACAATCAAATCTCATTAGCTTTTCTGATTGGTGTATCCAAAATAAATTAACCCTTAATGTAAAAAAGTGTCAAGTCATGAGATTTTATAGGAAGAATAACCCATTGATTTTCACATATAGGATGAACAATCAAGCCCTAGTATCTGTACCCGAAATAAAAGACCTGGGGATAATATTTGACACAAAATTATCATTTATCTCTCACATTAATAATATAACCACTAAAGCGATGCAAATGCTGGGTTTCATTTTAAGAATTTCAAAAGATTTCAAAAATTTAAAAACATTAAAAATATTATATTCATCCATTGTCAGAAGTCATTTAGAATTCAACTCAACCATTTGGAATCCATTTTACAATATTCGTGAAAAATCCATCGAGCGAATCCAACATAAATTTTTACGAAATATAAATTATAGATTAGGAATTCCTATTGAAAATATTAGCTACATGTCACTGTTGAAAATTATGGACCTCGCTACATTAAAAGAAAGAAGAATATGTACTGATCTATTTTTTCTGTATAAAATTGTTAATAACATGTTTGACTCCCCTGAACTCCTTAGGCTGATTAATTTTCATGTGCCTAGTAGAACGGTTCGTCAGATTGTACCTTACCATTGTAACAATTCAGGTACCAATTCAGAAACAAACTCAGTAATGAACCGACTGCACAGTACAGGGAATAAATATTACATGAACACCAACGGTACTGAAAGTCTATCAACCTATAAAAACATTGTTATTAAATCTGTATGTCTATCAAGATAAATTTGAAATGTTCATAAATTTTCAATATGTGTCGAATGAATATGAATGTGTATCCTTTATTTTATTCTGTTGCTTTTAAGCTGCAAGAAAATCACTTCTTTAAATGTATATGAATGTGTATCCTATAATCTACTCTTTTGTTTTAAGTTAAAAAATCTATACTTGATACTTATTTAATTGTTATCTCTTAATTCTTTGATTATAACAAATGTGTTTTTAATTTTATCATATGTAAAAGCCCTAATTGGGCGTGTACAAATAAATAAATAAATAAATGCTTTCAAAATTCCGAATTTGTGCTTTACGCTGACGACATGAAAATATTCAAAGTTGTGCATTCTCTTTCTGACTGTGATGCGTTACAAAGTGATCTAGATAGGCTTTGCAAGTATTGCAAAGTTAACTGTTTAGATATCAATGTTTCCAAATGTCATACTATGACATTCACCAGAAATAAACATGTTATTAAGTACTCTTATTCACTCAATAATGAACCTGTCATCTCGAAAACGGAATGTAAAGATCTTGGTGTGTACCTCGATAGCAAACTTATATTTAATAAGCACATCGACTCAATCGTTCACAGGTCATATAAAATGCTTGGTTTTGTTCTTCGCATAAGTAAAATGTTCAATAACCCGCGTACAGTAATAATGTTATATTTTGCATTAGTCAGAAGTACACTGGAATATGCTTCGCCAATTTGGAACCCGCAATACAAAGTATACATAGATAGCATAGAAAATATTCAAAACAAATTTATAAAATATCTTACCTTTAAATTCAACAATAACTTTGAATGCACATTTCAAACATTGCAACAAAGGCGAGCAATAGCTGATTTGACATTTATACACAAAATTTTAAATAATAACATTGACTGTACCGAACTTCTTTCCCTAGTTAATTTTAATATACCCTTAAGACGTACACGTCATACAGAACTATTCCACACGCTTAATTACAAGACAAATGCAGCATCTAATTCACCAATCAATCGTGCTCTTCATAAGTTCAATATTATTGGTCTAAATTCCAACATCGACATTTTCTCTGATTCACTGCCCAAATTTAAAAAGAGCATCTTGCGAATATTATAATTTGTTCAATGCGCACACATACATACACACATACTCACACACTCACACACACACCTTCCCACTACATACATCACCCGGTAATTACTTAATACGCATACCATAAATAAGACACTACAATGAAACACATAATAGGTACCTACCATGTAATATACTTATAAATTGTAATTTTTTAAACAAATTATCTTTTGTACTGTTTGTTTCTGTTAATAAATAAAATAAAAAATAAAAAAAATATAATTTATATTAATGATTTACCGGAGCGCGGGAACGTGCGCAGTTCTTGCGCATGCGCGGGAAAAATTCCTTTAACTGCGGTTTTGACCTTTCTATTGTTCTAAATTTCTCAAGGACAGTGTCAGAATCGCGAGACACGAAATGTCACTTGGTGTCATAATGCCGCGTTTTAATTGGTGGTGCTTTTTGCTGGCATACCCCGGCATTCAACGAGTTAAACGATTTTATCTGTGGCGTAGAAATGTCATTTTTGCCGAGAGTTTTAGCTGTCAAAATTGATGCGCGTTCCTCGACTAAAACATCGTAAAATCTATTAATTTACGTAATTAACGCAATTAATGTTATTTTGGTACATAGTTTATTGTTCTAGGAACGTGTTTCAGTCAATAAAATACACGATAGCTCAAAATTAATCCACAAAACGTTCAATTCAAAATTCAAAGTGGTGCTTTTTTAGTGAATTTTCGTGAAATCGCCTGGCCTTTGAGAGGTTAAAGTTAAAATCTCCTACTTGCAAACCCCTTTTCGGTTATGGTTTTATTGTTATGTGGAAAATTAAGTTCTTTGTAAAACAGAAATAGATTGTAAAACATTTAATTTAAATACTTTTATGACTGAACTTGGCAAAATAAAACACACTTTTTGGCGGTGTTTTTCAAATCAAAACAGGCGACTGGTGTTAGGTGTGAATTTAAACCTTATCGCCATCTACATAAGGAGTGTTATTGTTAGCGACCCAATTCCGAATGTTAAGACTACATGGTGCATCGCCTTAAGCTACTGTTTTAGGGAATCTTGAATATAATTTGTAATGAGATTTAACAGGTCCATTTACGAGAGTGGTCTGAAAAGTTTCCGACCTGAACATGAAGATGGCAGCACTCGTCAATAAAAGCTAGTGAATGTAGTTGAGCATCTTTTGACAGTTACTCACCAAAGTTTCGGCCATTTTGGATGCGCAGTTTTTAGTTGACAGTCGTTTGAGTGAGTCGATGGTGTTTTTTTGACAATGGAAAAAATTGAGTATCGAGCTGTTATTAAATTTTTGTTTTTAGATAAGGGAACAAAAAGAAGTCGCTTGGGGCTAGATCTGGGGAGTAAGGCGGATGGTCAAGCAGTTCAAACTGCAATTTGTGGATTTTTGCCATGGCAACCGCTGAGGTGTGAGACGGTGCATTGTCTTGGTGAAACAGGATTTTTGGTCTAACGTGAGCAAATGCGGCACCCAACGCGCGGACAGCTTTCTCATGTCTAAATTTTGATTTAATATGTGACAAACACGTTCTTTGGACATTTTCATAACCTCTGCTATCTCTCTCACTTTAATTCAGCGGTCATCTAACACTATTTGGTGAAGTTTAGCAATGTTATCGTCAGTAGTTGCAGTTTTTGGACGTCTTTGGACATCTCCCAAGCTCTTACGGCCATGTTTAATTTCAGCTGCCTAAAATTTCACTGTGGTAAATGATGGTGCAGAGTCCCCATACACATAGTTCAACTCATCTTTGATTTGCGTAGGCATATTGCCTTTCAAAAACAAATATTTAATAACAGCTAGATACTCAATTTTTTCCATTTTAACAAAAACACACACATCGACTCACTCAAATGACTGTCAACTATAAACTGCGCATCCAAAATGGCCGAAACTTTGGTGAGTAACTGTCAAAAGATGCATAACTACATTCACTAACTTTTATTGACGAGGGCTGCATCTTCATGTTCAGGTCGGAAACTTTTCAGACCACCCTCGTACATAGTACGAAAAAGAATTATTGATAGTGTTAGATCATATTAAATAGCAAAATAATAAGGATTACAGTTCAGTCCTCACCTGCGCTGCGTGTTTTCCTACGCGCTCCTTCCTCAGTCCCCTCTTTCCCCTTGCGGCCGCCCGACTGCCGGACCGACCTGCGCGTGCCCACCTTGTCCTCCCCCACCCCTTTCACGGCCACCTTGGTAGACACAGAGCCACTGGACGTGGAGGAACACGACGAGCTGGAACCCGGAGACACTTGGCTCTTTCCGCCACTGCTCGACGACACTTTGCTGTTTTGATTCCGCGTCACGTGCGGATTGGGCTGCTCCGTCTTTGTCGCCACTTTACTCTTGACCTTCCCGGCGACAGCAATCAAAGGTTCGTCGCTATCCGAGTCTGATTCTAATTGTTCTGTCGGGTCACCGGTCGCAGTCTTTCCTTGTCCTTTCCCCGTGGGCAGTGTCGGTTGTTGGGTTTTGACTTTGTTTTCATTTGTTATGATCTTCCCGCTTTCTTCCGAGGGTAGTTTCTTTTCGGAAGGTTCTTGCTTGGGCTGTTGCGGAAGAGGTTTGATTTCGCTGACTATCACTTGAGCGATAAGATCGCCAGTTTTGATGACGGTTTCCAACGGGTTCTCGGCGCACTTTCTTAACTTGGCTTTACTCTGCAGATTGGGTGATAAGCCGTCTTCGCAGCTAATGCTGGAGTGGTTGGAACTCTCTGACTCTTGACGTTTTCTCTTGGTGGCCGTGGTGGGGGGTACAGTCTTGTGGGACAGAGCGATCTTGGGGCTCATCTTGTCCACGGAGCCACTTCTCAGGTTATTCCTCACGCAGAAGTTAGCGGGAGAGTTGGCTCTGGAGTCCGGCTTGAGGAGGTTAGGACTGTGCTTGGGGGTTCTCAGTTTGTCCGCCGGGCTGTTGAGTTTACTGCTGGACCTAGTTCTGACCGTGCTCTTGATGGAGTTCTTCTCTGACACGGACGGAGAGAGCGAGCTGATCTGCTTCTCAGCGTATTCCGAGTTGGGTATTTCAATTGTTAGCAGTTGTTCTAGAAAGTACTTGTCGGGAAATTCACATTTCTCTAACCTCTGGCAGGTCTCGCTGACAGGCCTCTCCTTATTGGTAGAGTCCTTATCTTCCCCGCTGTCTATCTGCCGGGGCTTGTCTCCGCTGGACTCTGCGCTAGTTTGGTTTCCTTCGGCCTGCGAGCTTTTGCTTCTGGAAGTGTCCGAGGCATGTTCTTCCATGTCTGACAGTTCCGATTCTCTCATCTTATCGGGGTTGGAGTAGGTGTATAAGGCGGGGGTGACCCTTAAAGGCAGGGGGTCGTAATCGTCCTCGTCTTTGGCGAGGCTGGACTTTCCTTGGCAGTTAGTTAAGGAGGAGCTTCTGCCGTTGAGGTCTTCGGCTTTTCCTTTACTTTCGGGTTCCACCTTAACCTCGCTCTTGGGACCGGGTGACTCTCTTCTCTTGGTCTCGGTGGCCTGCACTTCTCTCTTAATCTCTCTGGATGCCCCTCTGTAGTCGTCTATCCGATCTATGAATTCTTCCTCTTTCTTGATGACGCTTTTATTTTCATTGACATCTTTACTCATGATTAGGTGCTTTTCATTACCTACTAGGATACACTCCAGATTCTGCTTGGCGAGGTTCTCACTGATGAAATCTTCGATAAAGCGGTCATCCTTCATGAGCTCGTCCAACTTGTGGTCACCGTTGAAGGCTGTCTGGTCCGAGTGCAGGCCCTCCATCTTGGCGAGCTCTGCCTCGATGTCCCCCATGTCATCCAGGTCGGCCAGGTGCGTGTACTGCACGTGCATGGCGTAGCCACCGCCCTTCTTCAGCTCCGCACTCCGAAACACCTCTATCTTAAGGTCGTCGTTGGAAGATAGGTCGTCCAGGAGTTCATTGCGGGTCTTGTCGGAGAGCAGGGTGTGTGCGGTGGAGGGAGGGGATGGTGGCGGGGGCACGGGGCGGTCGGCCGGAGACTGGGAGGCCTGGTTAGGAGACTTTTCGGAGAGAGCGTCCATGGACTCTATGCCCGAGTCCTCTCCCTGAGCCTGCGCCCCGCGGGACTCCTGACTGGGGCTGCGCGACGAGGGCTCTCCGTCCTCCACCAAGCGCTCTTCCATCTTTTTCATGACGTTCATTTTGAAGTTGACTTGTTGCTGTTGTTGGTTGTTTTCCACTAGTTCGTCCACCTTTTTGACGAGGCCGTCTTTATGGGAGCCGACGTTGGAGTCCCGCGTGAGGAGGCTGTCATACTTTTTGGCGCTGTGAAATTTGGCGTCTTCGAGTAGCTTCTGTTTGAACTTGGCTTCCATCTCCTGTATGTTTCCCTGCGGCAGGACAGTGCGCGGCAGGCCGGAGCGCTCTGCCAGCATCTTGGAGTAGGACTTGGTGCGGTCCTTGCGCGGCTTGGGGCTGTAGGAGGGCAGGGGGGCGCCCAGGGGGGGTGCGGGGGCAGGCTGGGGGGTGGCGGGCAGCACGGTGCCCTTGTTGGTGGAGCCGATGGGCGAGGGGGGCGCCACCACCGACACGGGAGGCGCCGCCACCCCCGCCAGGCTTTTGCTCGTGCCTCCTCCTCCCAAAACTGTTCCTACACCTGACCCCACTCCCGAAGCGCCATCTCCTGCAAAAACACATACAAATACAAATCAATACACTATGCGTCATTCCTTCCTCCTCCCCTCTCATGAGAGAACTTCAAATATCTATTTATATAAAAAGAGAATCGGGTAATGGCCACTTTCACTAACCAATTGAATGATTAAGTTCAAATACGACTGAAGAGCACAATTTCGGGTGTCATCAATAAAGCTGAAAGTTTTTGCTTCTTGTAATAACCTCGGTCAGAAGTCAAAGTGACATCAGCATATTTTATCAAGTTATATAATACATTTGATAAAACAAGATCAGCATGTAAAATAAAACATGAATGTGTATTCACAATAAGCACAATAGTATTTAAATTATGTTAATTAATGTGATTAACCTGTGCCGGGTGAGACCAAATATTTCATTTTGTCATTCCAAGAAAGAAACTCTATCGGGTATGATGACAAATTATTTCATTAGACATTTCCAAAACTACACAATTATTTTTTTAGGAAACATTACTTCAAATGTTGCTATTCAATATACACGTTGTCCAGAAACTAGTGGTACCAACGGGAAAGTAGTGAATGTACATCAGATAAGTGAACCGAAAAAATAAATTCAATCTGAGAATTTTGTTTTGTTTTTTTCTTCTACTTTTCATTCTTTTTTCGGCTACTAAAGGGTTAAATAACCTTTGGAGGTGCATTTTAACAAACAGAAAAAGCTGATAGTAACCACGAGGAATAAAATTCATAATAAATATAATATTGTATAAAAATGGTTTGGCGCATGGCTGAACCCCTGTTGTGTATTCTATTAACTAGCTGGTCCCGGCATGCGTTGCTATGCCATTTAATAAAGAAATTGTTTCTCCCTGAGTGTCCTTTCCCATTCGTCCCGTTCCACTTGCGCCTCCCCTTCTTCTCCTGCGTCCTCTTCCCCTCTCGCGTTCCCACTCCGTCACCTCCACCTTCCCTCTCCCCACTTCACTACCCCCCCCCTTTCCACCGTACCGCGAACTCCCCCCACGTTCCCCTTCCACCTTTCCCACCTTCCCTCTTCCCTTTCCCGCTCCCTCGTCCCGCCAACCCTCCTCCCGCATTCCATATTTTCAATCCCAGTACATTCAGTTTTTAAACAGCCCGCGTGCCACCTTTTTTATTCAAATTTCCATTTTTCATGTATATTAAATTTGGTACCTATTTAAAATATCTAAAATTCTTGATTCGATTCAAACTATTTGGGGAGTACCTACTTTAAATAAATTTATCAACTTAAAGATTTTCAAAAATAGAATTGTTTTGCAAAATGTCATTCTCAAACACGCGAACTGTCAAACGTGCGATAGTCATTAGGTTTTCTGAAATTATACAATTTTCTTAATTTTTCTCTCCGTAAGAACCATCCTCGTACTTCAAGGAATATTCTAAAAAAAGAATTAGCGAAATCGGTTCAGCTCGAGATTTGCGTTTGGCAACTCATTCAGCGATTCATTTTTATATATAAGATCATCAGTTGGTAAAGTAGATAGATACCCAACCCAGCCGATTATGTCTCATTAACAGTTGTGTGTTGTTTTCTGATTGTGTAGGTTTACTTTGTTAGCATTTTTTATGAACACAATATGCATCTATAATCTTCCCTATTTTTACCCGAAGCAACCAACAAACTAGGAGTCTCTTAGATCCCCGGGACCGAGCCGTCGTGGATCATATTCCATGTAGAATCAAAGAATAGTGCAAGTCATGTCTAAAATAAAACTGTTGAATACTTATTTGAATCGAGACCTTAAGAAAATTATACAATCATTACTTTGTGATATATTTCAAGCATAGAGTGATTACTTTGTAAGACTATGTGCAACGTAAGGAATGGGTAATAATTACCAGGTAGGGCCATGTCAGCTAGCGCGGCCTGGCTCAGCTTGCGCCTCTTCTCCCCGGACACGATCCCGTTGGGGCCCGCGTCCCCCGTGCCGCCGAGGCTGCGCTTCACGCCCCCCGCGACCCCCGCCCCCCCACAGCGAAAACTCGACCCCTCTCCCTGCTTGGCCGCCCCCGCCCCGCCCGCCTTGTGCGGACTAGCGCTGGTGCCGCCAAACTTGCCAAACACCTTCTCTCTATAGCCCTCGTTGTGGGAATACTTCCCCTCCTTGTCTGAATTCTGACCGCTTTTAACCACTCCATCCTTTTCTTTGTTGTTGTCTTCGGAAGATTTCGAGATGCCTGTTAATCTTTCATTGCCGATCTTGGCTCTTTTGGGTTTGTTCTTGAGGAATTCTAGCGACGGACCTTTCTGAGGGTGGCCCGACTTGGACAAGAGATTTGGCGACTTGGTGACTATGTGCGCGTTCTTGTATAGGGACTTCATGTGGTAGTTGCCCGCCGGTTCGGCCGGTTCTCTCGCCTTGCAGTGAGCGCCGATCTCTTCCGTCTCTCCGAAGTGGCTGTTTTGCTTCACCGGTCGTACGGCCTTAGAATCCGAAGCCTTGGCAAGATCCAGCGGAACTTTTGATACAGTCTCTTCCCCTTTTCTGGAAGATTCCATCAGGCCTTGCTGTAAACTCTTGGTGTCTGATTTTTTGTGGATTTTGTTATCTAATGCGGTGAAGGAGTCGATCAGTTTCCTTATTTTGGATTTCTTGGGGGCACCGTCATCCGTAGCGGAGACGTCGTTGGAGATTAAAGCTTTCTTCTTGTCCTTCTTTGACATCTTTATGACAGCGGAGTTCCTCCCTCTCAGACTTATGTGCAGCGGGGGGACTCTCAGCTCTTCCCCGGGCGTCCCCGCCGCGGAGTTGCTAGCCGAGGCTGCGGAGGCGGGCTTGCCGCCCACCACCCCTTTCTTGGCGGCCTGCGAATTCACAAAACTAACGTCCGCCTTGTACACAGGAGCCACTACGGGTTCTGACTTTTCAAGCTTCAGCCTCAGTTTGATCTTTTCTTTTTCTATGCTAGCCGTCTTCTCCGGGGGCTCGGGAATGCTGGGGGCAGCGGGGCGGGGAGGCAGCGCAGACTCCTTGGGCAGGGGGGTTTTCACCACCTTCCCGTCCTTAAGCAGCGGCCTGTCCTTGTCCTTGACGGGCAGTTTGTCCTTGAGTGAATTTGGCCTCAGCTGTTGTTCCTTAGCTAGGGATTTCTCCTTCATCACCTTGGCCCCGGGAAGGCGACCCTCTTTACTAGGAACTTTATCCTTCTTGACGAATTTGGGTTTGGATAGGGCTTTGGTCCCTTCCCCGCTGTTGGAGCGCGAGGACTCGGGGTCACTGGCGTCCGAGTCCGCTTTCTTGGAGAACTCCGTGGAGCCCGAGGTCTCGTCGTCAGAGAAGAAGGGATCGGGCTTCTCCAGGTGTGGCGCATCGAAGTATGGGTCCGAGGGGCGCTCGTCCTCCGCCTCGCTGGAGGAGGACTCGGTGGGCAGCGGCTCCATGTCGCCAGTCAGGGAGTTGATCAGGTACTCTCGCTGCCCGCCCCGGCTGTTGAGCACCAGCGGCGGGGGAGGGGGCGGCTCGGCAGGGAGTTGCGAAGGCTGCGGGGGCTGGGAGGGCTGGGGGAGTTGAGAGGGCTGCTGGACTCGGACAGATTGAGGCAGCGGGGAGGGTTGAGGCAGCTGGGAGGGGTGAGGCAGCTGAGAGGGTTGAGGCAACTGAGAGGTTTGAGGCAACTGAGAGGGTTGAGGCAACTGAGAGGGTTGAGGCAACTGAGAGGGTTGAGGCAGTTGAGAGGGTTGAGGCAGTTGAGAGGGTTGAGGCAGCTGGGAAAGTTGGGACAGTTGGGGAGGATGGGGTAACTGGGAGGGCTGAGGGGACTGGATGGGATGGGGCATCTGGGTGGGCTGCGGAGGCAGGGAAGGTGGCGGGGGAACCTGCTGCTCGCACAGCAGGTCAAGCTTAGTATCCTGCAACTCAGCAATATCCAGACTAAGGTCAGCAGCACTGAGACTGGGCAGTAGCTGGTCCAGATCACAGGGATCGGGCGGGCTGGCAGGCAGGAAAGGAGAAGAGGAATGCGCTTGTGCCGCACGCTGCCTGGCGTTGTACTGCTGCTGGTAGCGCTGGAACTCCTGGAAGCTGGACTGCGTCTCGCGGTCCATGCTGCTGTTGGTGGGCAGGAGTGTGCGCAGCGTGTCTGGGATGGGCGGCGGACGGCGGTATGGCGGCGCGGCGGGCGGCTCCACAGGAGGCTGTTCCGTCTGCAGCAAGTTGACCAGCAACGGGGAGGAGATGGCCACTGCGGGCGGGCGCTTGGCGGGGTAGGGTGGGGGCGGAGCCACGAAGGTGCCCGGGTGGCTGGGCCCGGGCAGCCCCAACGTGTTCTCCTTGCGGTGGATGACGCGCGCCTGTGTCATGCTCTCGAAGGCGAACTCGCGGCGGTCCTGCGTGGCGGGGGCGGGGGCAGGCACAAGCGGCAGCTTGCCGTCCATAGGGCAGACGGTGTTGGGGGCGGGGGCGGGTGCGGGGGAGGGCGGCGCCGGCTCCGCGCTGGGGGGCACATGGGGCGGGGGCTGCAGGCGCAGGGAGACGGCGCGGTCCCCGTCCAGCTGCACAGACAGCACCCCCAGGGCGCGGAGCTGGGGCGCCCCGGCCGCGGCCAGCGCGCGCAGGCGCAGTGCCGCCGCCAGTGGCACCGACAGCGTCACCCGCACCGAATTCCACGGCTCCACCTGCCGCAATCAAACAAACATACGTTAAAATACATACTCAGAGGTACGGCAAACATCATTAAAAGGACTTGGTAAGTAGCAAGAATAAAAGATGACATATGACCTGAGTGTTTACAAGAACTATGCGGACAATCTCCGTATCAATAATAAGCCATTTTTGTAGTTTGTTTTTTCAAAGACCAGATTTAAAGATGTAGAAACCCAAACCATGTTAAATTTAAACATCTGATTTATAGATAAATCACACACTAGTTTATCATAATATCACAACTCCACAAGAAAAGTGTCACAATTCAAAAGAGTAAGTTTTGAGAAAATAATTATTTTCTAAACTTATCAATTGATTAATTGCCAAGCAAATATACTAAAAATACAGTTAAACAATATTTTAACAAAATTCTAATATTTTTTCTGTTTAATCTACTAGTTTATTATAAATATAACAGTTTTTGAAGTGAAACTTCTTTAGTCCCATTAGTGATTTGAAATTCGGGTGAAACGGAAGTGTCACTAAAATTTATTATTTGACAGTCCTCGGTTGTAATATAATGCGGTAAATTTACAACTACGCACGAGCCTCCAATAGCGCAGCGGTATAAGCGCCTGACTCTCAGCGCCCAGAGAGACATCCAGCAAACGGAGGGTGTTCAAATCCAAAATAAATAAACATTTTTATTTTTGTAAAATCAATATCCAATCTTCAAACCGCTTTAAAATAAACAGGCAAAAGAAAAGAAAGCATCATCTAGCAACTTTCTAGTTTCATTTCTACCGCGTGTGAATTACACATGATTTTTACTTAACTTCAATATGACTTCTAATTAAAAAGTTTTTTTTTTAACTGTTGTATATATATATCAAGAGTTTTTTTTTACCTGATTCCGGTATCAATTTAATTAAAGACTTACAAAAAAAATGTGACAATGTATAGTTTTTTGAACTTTGTCTGGTAATAGTTTCACTTATGAAGATCCGAAAACACTAACACAACACAAAATATTACACTTCTCAAAGTCTAACCCCATAGTACAAAAGAGTCACTTTCGCCATCTAGCGTGAGTGGGGGAAATAGAGAGAGATATGATAATTTTTTTAAAGATAAATTAATAATTTGTAATCTACCTACATAATATTTAACTCAAAAATCACAATTTTTGAGTTGCGACACTTTTCTTGCGGGGGTGCAAATTACTGTTTACTTGAATGATAATAACAAACAGGGGGTCCCATTATATGCTTAACTATTATGTGGGTATTAGTGGTAACAGCTTAAAAATATATTTAAAAGTATTCATAATTTGCTCTTTCATAGATAGCGCTTATTTAATTATTTTAGGAAAAAATCTTTAATATTAGGATGAATTATTTATTTGCGCCTGTACATACGCAACGCAATATGAATATGAATAAATAGTTTTGTCCATAAACATATTCAATTCTATCAAGAAGGCATACAAATTAATACGGTACCGGTGATTCAATCCAATATTGTATTTGTATGCCTTTTTTGAAAGAATTGAGTTTTCTATTTGAGTTTTTTAACTATTTATCCATATAGTTTTTAGAATTGAGTTTTTTTTTAATATTTATCCATAATTCGTATTGCAAATGTAAGGATTCATACAATCAATAATTCATCTTAATATTTTAAAACATAACTTACAAGAAGTGTTTTTTAATAAACTAATAATAAAACTAGTGCCAGCTACGAAACAGCAGATTATGAATTCTTTTAAGTATCACTTTAAGAAATTTTATCTATTTACATAATAGTTAATTAAAAAAATTACACTTTTCTTGCAGGTTATTTTTACTGAAATCATTTTGAATCTACAGACATAATATTTAAGTAATAAAAAATCACAATATTGTAATTGCGACACTTTTCTTGCGGGTTATGTACTTGAATCTACAGACATATCACAATATTTTAATTGCGACACTTTTCTTGCGGGGGTGCAATGTTATTTACTTGAATGATAATAACTAGTGACAAACAGGGGATCCGTTATTATGTGTATGTTAGTGATTAACATGACAGGAGAAGACAAGAGAAGAGAACAGTGTGTCCAACCATGTAGTGTGGATCCACGACGTGGATGGCTGTGGGCGGGCGGGGGCTCTCACCTGGTCCAGCGGGGGCGGCGGGGGCGCCGGCAGGTCGCCCGAGACTGTCACCAGCAGTCCGACGCCAAGCCTTTCCCCGCAAGACATCTCCTGGAATTGCAATATAAAATAAATTAGTAAACGATTCAAAAAATCAACTCTATAGCGAGGTAAATTATCGCACGTCACATTTGACAAATTTTACAGGCGAGCAGAAATGCTCCCAAATCGAAAGTGGATATGCGACAGTATACAAACGGTTGTCCCGTTTTCCATTGATAATGGACTTGCCATTGTATGTACTCCAGTATGCAGAATTGAGTCATCAACATGCAATAGTTTACTTATGTTTAGTTTACAAGTTCCAGAATTTAGAAACCTTATTACACTGACAAGAATGACAATTTTATCGATAGCCCATTCCTCTAGGAATGCTATGATTTATATGCACCAGACCACTACAGCCAGAGTCGATAGCATGACCTGTTCAGAGTACCGAATGGCAGAACCGACGTCCTGGCAAAGCATAGCATGACGAAGGGAGAGCGCGGGTGGTGACAGTTGAATCTTTATTGATAAATTTACCCTATCGCTCATTGGTGGTTTGTGTTACAATGATTGTGTAGTTCATTCATTAATTTTACCCAGGACTAATGGTAATTATTAACCTGCGTTATAATAATGTTAAAATAACGGATGTATGAACTAATGGGAAAGCCATCACGCCGTATCTTCAAAGGGTTGGGAAGAGAGGATCAAGCTTTCAAGGGAAGAGAAGATCAAGATTGGCGCAAGCTCATTGTTTCATTCACATTCATGCATCGTCTCGTACATAGTGTTCTGTTATTGTGACGTGATCAGACTCAAGTTAAATCACTCGAGCGATAGCTACCCAAATTTAGGTAGGAAACTAACTAAGTAACTAAGGGAACGTACCCATACTACGTGACACGTTTAGGGGGGGGGGGGGTCTTCAAAATGTCACGCTCCATACAAATGAGCGGCGGGTTGCTTAGGATTTTGGTCACCTGGGGGGGGGGGGGTTAAAAATTGCAAAAAGTTGGTCACGTAGTATGGGTACGTTCCCTAACCTTCTCACCTTCCGAAGGGGTGGGCAGAGAGGACGGCCAAACAACTCAGTCTTGGCACACACTCCTTGCCTCATTCATACATCGTCTAACACATACTCTTCTATTATTCTGACGCTTGACACGGCCCGATTCAAGTATCAGATTCATTTAATCATGCCATGGCTTCCTCAGGCGTCCCCGACTTTTTCTACCAAGATACTTCTAGGTAGCTGATTTTTATAAATTAAAATTAATCATAAATTTATAGATTTTTAATTATTTTTTTATAAAACCTAAAAATGTGGGATAATGGGTGAAACTCATTGACTTTAAACTGCAGAAAGCAGTTCATATGTTTCCATTTTAATATTAATTAAATCGAATGGCTGAATCAAAAATCGCACACCTGAAAATCTTCATTGCTCGAGTGGTCAACACGAATAATTCTATAATAGCTTGCAGTTACTGAAGAGGTAAATGATTAGAAGTGTGTTGTGAACCGTGAGTCCGAACTGAGCTCAATTTTTCCTTACGTCTGCTGGAATTGATCAAACATATTTTTGATTGTTACTATGTCTTCATGGAGCATCTTAAACATCTGATTCCATCCACTTGCTAGTCATATATTCTCCTGACACTCCTTTATCATACACACCTTTATCGTACACACACCTCATCTCTAAGGCGAAAACTCGTATTGCACACCCTATAGAAAAGGGTCATAAGTCAAAACTTTCTTCCTATTCCTTGCACTGTCTCAACTCATTGCCTAAGTCATCCAGGAGTTCTTTGGTCTTTCTCTGGATGACTGTCGATGAAGCTCTATAGATATTGCCTGCTTCACTGTGTGGTTTGGTCTTATTTGTGTTTATGGACATGACACCCAGACTACCACGAATGCGTGAACTTTTAATCCTATCTTTTAGCGATACTCCTGTCGACCATCTAAGCATTCGCATTTCTGCTGTTTCGAGTTGCCTAGAGTAGGAGCTGTACATAGTCCAGCATTCGGAGCCATACATTATCGCGGGTCTAACAATATCTTTCCTTTAAGTTTTATAAGTATTTTCTGATCACACAAGATTAGTAAGCCAAAACTTTCTGTTTTATAAAATTTTGTTCTTTACCTCTGAACGGAAAACCGTATTTAAGTTAGAGCACTAACTCCGCAATATGTCGTTAGTGTCTCTTTTCGATGGGACCACTTGTTCATCATTCATTCATTTGTTTTCACTCTCCTGTAAAATTAACTTTTTCTTACGACACTTTTCCACGGGACGTGCTTCGCACATCCCATCACTCTATCTCCGCGAGATGTCAATAGTGTCTCTTTTCAACGGAACCACTTGTTTCATCGATCATCATTTGTTTTCGCTCTACTGTAAAATTTACTTTTTTGACTTACGACACTTTTCAACAGGATGTGCGATATTTCGATTGCAAAAAGCAATGAGGAAAAAGATGTCTAAAGATATGTAGTATTACATGTGATATATTATAATATCATGACGACTAGATTTTCTGTACACTCGTCAGACCAGTGGTAAGCAGTAACGTGCTTTCCATATAGGCACATAAGCACAGGCAGTACCGTACTCGCATAATAATATAAATAATATTAAAATTTATAAAATTATTACAATAAACCAGAAATATACAGAAAGTTCCAGTTACGAATCGCAGTGCACATGTGTCTCTTCGGCCACTCTACTATATATTACTCGTCAAAAGCAGGAACTAAGTATGCAAAATGGCATAATCAATTGTTGACTGTATTCCACCATAAAAATGTTGATGTATGTGCAAGTGAAGACTCGCCTATAACTTGGGTTATTGTCGAAAAAGGCAGTGCCTTTCAGTATAAATCACAAATTTAGCAACCAGTATTTGTCTTTTTTTACATTAGCTCCGCACAGGAGGCCCCGAGGAAAAAATCCCTCAAGACCTGTGTCATCTTTGGGGATGTCGTGTGGAGGGTATTTTTAAAGGAAGGAGAGTAAGTTCTGGGATGGAAAAATAAGTGGCTAGGAGAATATGAGGTTAATAATACTTGGCTAATTTATATAGCGCCGTTTTCGTGAAAAATCACCTCAAGGTGCTGAAGGTATCCAGGAGTGATGGACGTAAGAATACATCCCTCCATTGCGGTGCAAGGCGACGAATTGAGAAGTCGGGCTGGAGAGTTCTACATTAGGTCTCCCTCAACCAGTCTCTCCCGATCCGGCCCGCCACGCAGTGGGTGGGCTAACGCATTGGCCGCTGAGACCTAGACAAACCTCACCCCATGAACACGGGCACCCTTGCTAGGTCACCAAATGTAGCGAACCTTGGGGTGACCTATGGCAGGGATGTCGATTCTCCAATAAAGGGTTCCCGGGGCGGAGGTACCCATACCCATATCCCAAATTGTAATTGAGTCTTGTAATACGAATAAATGATACAGCTATACGAATATAATCCTAACCAACATTGACTAAAGTCTGCAGCTTTGCCATACTGCCTACCCTGATCAAAAACTCTGTGCACTTCACTGATGCTAAGCTAGTAGGCTTTTCTAGTAGAGTGCTGTACTCTACTAGAAAAGCCAAATGGATATTTTTGAAAGGAAGAAACTTTGGTGTTACATGATTAAATGGTTTTTTTTACCAACGAGGTGCAACTACAGGCCAACTGTTTGAAAACTCTCGGTGACGAGATTTGTATAACTAGGAAGGTTACACTGCGCAGGACAAGCATCAAGGAAGAAGATTGCTGACCTTTCGGAGAGGTTTCTTTATAATAAGCTTGCAGGATGAACGAAAAGTAGGTATTTGGACAGAATGGGAGCCAATAATGTATTCTTGGGAAAATGGAGGAAGACAGCAGAAGAACGAGGATTGAACGAGAGGGAGTGGAAAAGTTTCACAAAGGCCGCTAGGGGGCATACATTAATTACGTGAACTCAAAAGAGAGGGGGGTCCAGCAAAATCCCACATTACTTGAAAAGAATATACAAATTGGCCCAAATGTATCTCACCAAGGGGGGGAGGGGTCTAGATTGGAAGAAAAACTGCTCACGTAAATAATGTATTCCCCCCTAGGACTCTCCTCTTATAGTGACAATAATATGACGTTGATATATTTTGGTTACGTTTTTAGATTTTCACGGCCAAAAGTATTTTCGTTATTTGTTTTTGGGGTGTTAAGCCGAGTTGCGCTACCTCCTTCTTTAGCCAACGTTTCGGACAGCGTTGTAGTGTCCATCATCAGGGCAGATCCGGTAGATGTGCGGTAGACACCTGGATCTGCCCAGGTGTCTACCGCACCACACCTGGAACACCCCAAAAACAAATAACGAAAATTGATATGTTTTGTTTTCTGTGCTTGTCAAAGTGATATGCTAAAAGATATTTTAAGAATTGGGGAGAAAGAACTAGGCGCCCATAAAGTGGGTAGATGACTTTTACACTTGAAAATGGGCGCCTACTTTGCAAAATTAATAAAAATAGATTTAAACTTTCCGGCGGCCAGCTCTGTTGATCAGTAAAAAGTTGAGATAATTCTTTCACCGTTATTCACAAGATGTCACCCATCTATTTACAAGGAACACGTTTCTTGTCAATTTTTCAATTGTTCTAGAAGAATCTTGCGTTGTTATTTGCTCCCGTATCGAATATCTTAAAAATGCTGTAAGTATTTGTTTTATGTGTTTTAATTTACATCTGTGTGTTCGTTGTTGAAATCTCTATTTAATTAAAGTCATCATAGCAGAAGTGTGATGATGGAAACTGTAGTGCTGTCTGAAACGTTGACTAAAGAAGGAGGTAGCGCAACGCAGCGAAATATCCCAAAAATAAATCACTATAAAACTTCTGGCTGTGAAAATGAATGAAACAAGGAGTGGTGTATTCCAAAACAGAGTTGTGTGGTAGTCCATCCTCTCTGCCTACCCCTGATGTGAAGCCTGATGGTAAATTGAAGGAGTCAGGAAGAATTTTTATTGCCCAACATCAATTTTGAAGAGGTTTAAAGGCGTTTGTATAATATACAAGGAAACTAACAAACAAGGAAGGCAAAAAAAGTGGGGGAAGGTCACCAATGCAGCAATGCGCTGGAGTCTGGTATGTCGGTGTCCTTGGCTCTCCGCGCAGCGCAGGACCGCGACGAGTGGAGGAGCCTTGCCCACCATGGAAATTGGAGTAGGGGCCATAATCCTCAGCAATGGGGAATCGACTTGGGAAGATAAGGAAACTACGTAATCAATAGATCAGTTTCTTGATCGTCTTATCATTTAGGTTATTCACTCCCAGAGAAAATGTTCATTATAAGATACCTATTTACCTAACGTGAATTTAAACTAGAAATTTAAACATGGAAATCAATATAAAAATGTATTTATGTTAGGATTTTTGTTCTTTTTGTGATTTTTAGTGATGGATTGAATTGAAGATCAAAATCTCTCGACTAAATATCCGAAGGTCACGGGTTCAAATCCCAGCGTACAGAAGTAAACTTTATTTATTAATTTGTGTCATTTCACAATTAATTAATTTAAAATAATAATATTTTATAGTATACTAGCTGGTTCCGGGCATGTGTTTTTTTTTTTTTATCATGAGCCCCATACAGGAGGTCTTGAGGAAAATAATTTCCCTCAGGGCCTATGCCAACTTTGGGGATGCTGTGTGGAGGGTTTTTTTAAAGAAAGAAAGGAGAGGAGAATTCTGGGAAAGAAGACGGTTTAAGGGGTGGGTAGGAATCCGGGGTTCAGTGTGTCCTGGTCATCCGACTCTAAGACCTAAACAAACCTCACCCCATGAACCCCGGGTTGCAATGCCATATTCAAAAAATACATTTGTTTCTCCCTGAATCACGTTTCCCGTGCGTCCCCGCTCCCCTCCCGCCTCCCCTTCCTAGCTAGCAACATAAATTATAGCCTTTATGTTATTCTGATGTATGAGCTATATTATTGTAAAGTTTCATTAAAATCCATTCAGTAGTTTTTGCGTGAAAGAGTAACAAACACACATACATCCATACAAACTTTCGCGTTTATAATATCAGTAAGATTTTTGGCACGTTTCAGGAGTGTAAGATACTCTCAACCTTGCCCTGTTAAAAGAGCACCATTCAAAACGTAGGTTCAAATTACTTTAGCACTGTTTGGTGACCAGATCTGAAAACACCATGTAACAGCCTTCCTCTTCCCTATCTCCTACTCCTCTCCACTACCTTCAGCCTCACAACATACCCAATTGGGGATGCCATGGTCTAACTGGCTCTCATAAAAATAAAAATAAAATAGAAAAATATTTTAAAAGAATTTTGTCGCTCTTGTGGAGAGTTGTTGATGTCAAGCAATTTTTGTTTTGAAAAGTTTTATTTTTCGATGTACATTTGTTACTTAAATTTTAATTTTTTTTTTTTTGCGACAGGTTTCGACACGTCCATGTCATTAACGAGCAAACTTAAAACTAACTTAAAAATTCTATACAAGTACACAATTAATTAGGCGGGGGTAGTGGAAGGGGGGAATTTGGTGGAGGGGGACGACGGTGGGAGGAGTCAAAATTACATGGAAACATCGTAAGCAAAGGTGATTTACATGGTGCTATTATTTTATTAACTAAATTAATTTTAGATTTAATTTTTTTGTATATTTCTAAAGTTTCTAACGTGCACAAATTAAAATATGAATTTACATTGCAATGTTTAAACTTAGTTTTTTTCTTTTTTGAAGCTATGACCTGTCTCTATGAGATGGTTAGCAAACTCTCGAGTAGTTATTATTTCTTAAACAAAGTTCATGTTCCCTAATTCTGGTTTTAAAATTTCTAGTAGTCATTCCTACATATTGCGGTTCAGTGCCCAAGAAATACAAAAAAAATAAAAAAATAAAATAAAATAAAAAAACAATTTAAAAAAAAATAAAAAAATAAATAAAAAAAAATAAAATAAATAAAAAAAGATGTCAAGCAAATTAAAATATAATTGTCACACAACAAGGAGCATTGTATATTTCTTTTTGAAAATTATTAAAAGGGTTTAAATTTTTTTATTCCGATGGGCATGAGAATTTTTTAACGATGTACTATATTTGGATGTACTATATGTACGATGTACTATATTTGGATGATCTGTATAGCGCTTTTGTAAAAAAAAAAAAATGCAAGTGAGCAGTTCACATGCGGTAGAAATGAAACCTTCAGAAAACTAAAGACAAGAGTGGGGAGGCTACAAAGCACCGCACGAAGAGGAGACTGATTATTCTATCTCATTCTCTTACAGGCTAAATCCTATAGATGTCACTTTTTCGTTTTGATTTTCAAATCACTAACTAAATAACCATCACGCTGTTTCTCCGCAGGGGTAGGCAGAGAGGACGGACCGCCAAACAACTCAGTCTTGGCACATACTCCTTGCCTCGTTCACATTCATACATTGTCTCATACATGCTCTTCTATTATTCTGACTCTTGACATGGCCCGACTCAATCTGATTCACTTGGTCGTGCCATGTTTCAAACCACAGCAGTGCTAAAGAAGCTTACACTTCAAAAAATCATCTGACTGAAGTACAATCTTTTTTCCAAGTGTCTATCTATATTATTAATAATTATTATAGGTAATCGATTATAATAGTATAATTTAGTTACTAAGCAGAATCAATCTGTTCCTTAAGCGTATTAAAAATTCAATAAAAATGTGTAACTGCAATTTTTGTAATAAATGCCATGCTGCATATCTCCTTGCTATATAGAATTTTTTTTTACATTAACTCCACACAGGAGGCACTGAGGAAAATAATTTCCCTCAGGGCCTATGTCATCTGGGATGCTGTGTGGAGGGTCTTTTTGAGGAGAGGAAGGAATGAATATTGGTCTTGAAGAGACCCATGTTGTAGGAAGGAGGAAACACAGAGGCCGGCAAATCATTCCACAGCCGGGCTGTTGAACACAAGAGCGAGTCGAAGAAACGAACTGTTCTCATGTGACAAATGTCAACTGTGTACAAATGTTGGGCACGCGTTTGGCGTGTTTCCCGACTATGCACCGGTGCCGAAGGGATCAATGATGCTAGTTCCTCGGAGCATCTTCCATTGTAATACCGGTAGAACAAGGATAGCATTCCCACCCAACGCCTGTGCTCTAAAGATTGCAATCCGTCTGTTAAGATGGGAGAATCTATCAAACGGACCGCCCGTTTCTGCACAGAGTCGAGGGTATTTTTCAGGTATTTTGGAGCTCCAGACCAGAGGTGGCTGCCAAATTCAACCGTGGGGCGCACTTGCGATTTGTACAGGGTTAGCAGTTGTGTACTATTAAAGTATCTGCAGGCCCTGTACAGTACGCCCAGTTTTTGGGATGCTAACTTTACTCTGGCTTCGATGGAGCCCCCATACCTGAGCTGGTCACTTAGGGTTACACCAAGCATATCAATGGAGGGCCTGTTCAGAAGATTGCTTCCGTTGAAAGAGACTAGATTTTCAGAATATATCGAAATACTAAGGAATGGATTCGAAATAAGACAAAGTTACGACATTAACACGTAACAACTTTTACACTCAAATGGGACTACGCTGGACAAGTAGCGCGGCTATCGGATGACCTAGGAAAGCGTAGATCACCCGCAGAAAAGATGGACCGACGACCTGACGACCTGAAGGAAACTGCCAGCTTCAGGTGGGTGAGAGCCAGCAGGAATGGGCAAAACTAGACACACAGGGAGGCTTGTTTTTTTTTTGCATTGAAATTGCACACAATTTCCTTGTCTTGTGGCAAGGTTTACAAAGAAAAATTAAACCGTGATTAATTTATAAAGCAGTCTCGGTAGTTTATAACTATCTAGAATGATTTGTAATATGTGGTAAAGGTTTTGCATCATCGTTGATATGCATTTATGAGTGCAACAATAGTTGGCTTCAACGAGGAATGACTTTCTCTCTCGGGCCGAAGTTTTCCCAAGAATATTACATTCAATAAATCGAAAACAGTGGTTCATATACTTTTGGCAGCGGGTTCCGTATTTGTTAAGAGTTCTGATATCACGTTGGGAATAATTACTTGATTTGTAGTTTATTTTAAGTGAAAACTTCTTTAGCACCATTGTGATTTGAAACTACATGAAATAAAAATAGCAGCACTAAAAAGAGACCAAACACATACATCTATAGGATTTAGCATGCGAGAATGAGATAGTAAAATCGGTCTCCTTTTTGTGCAGAGCTTCGTAGCCTCCCCACTCTTGTGTATTTTAAGTAGTTTTCTGAAGGTTTCTGAATTGCACACTCTGATACTTTTTTTACATAACAAACGTGGATAACAACGATAACTGTGTTTGTAAGGTGGTTGAACAGGCTAGCTGCGCTACTTATGACTTGTAGGTTGTTTTACATTGTACGTAAACCTATTTATTAATCAATTGATTTATAGGTACGCACAAGATTTATAGATTTACAGCGTTAGAATATAAAATATATCAATTGTATTCATCATAAAAATTATTATACCAAGTCAGTGGACATCTTCAATTTGTCACTGAACAAAATGTTGTTACTGAGGCAGTTCAGTTATGAACAATAAAAACTCTGTAATATTTAATATCCGTATGTAAAAAAACCAAATAAATCATATTCAGACAAAATCTCTCTCCCAAATGAATTCACATGCAGATTTCTGTAATTAGGATAATAAATACAACATACAATTTTTTGGACTTCCCCGATTAATTGAAAAATATGTTGCTTTTACATCATTATGAATTTTTACCAAAATTGTCTTTTTCAAACAACTTGAACTAGAACGATGTGGAACAATTTCCTTTTATTAAAATATTTACTATCTTTCTGTCACAGAACCAAGAATGATCGACGATCGAGATCAAAAATGTGGTCCACGACACATTTATTCATTTACTACAAAATAGAATGGAAAGGTATCCTGCAGCTGATTCGTAACCCTTTTGGTATTAAAGATGGAGAGGTAGCTGACATAGAGGTAGCGTGTGTCATCTTTGGGGATGCTGTGTGCAGGGGCTTTCTAGGAAAGGAAGAAAAGGAAGTTTTGGGAAGGAAAAAGTATGAGTGGAGGATAGGAATCGGAGGGGGTGGTCAGTGTGTCCATGAGTGAAGGACATATGAATCTACGGGTGAAATGCAGATTCTGCCAAAGTTTGGAAATTTAATAAAAAGGCACTTTCTAGATGAGAAAAGTATGAGTGGAGGATAGGAATCGGAGGGGGTGGTCAGTGTGTCCATGAGTGAAGGACATATGAATCTATGGGTGAAATGCAGATTCTGCCAAAGTTTGGAAATTTAATAAAAAGGCACTTTCTAGATGAGAAAAGTATGAGTGGAGGATAGGAATCGGAGGGGGTGGTCAGTGTGTCCATGAGTGAAGGACATATGAATCTATGGGTGAAATGCAGATTCTGCCAAAGTTTGGAAATTTAATAAAAAGGCACTTTCTAGATGAGAAAAGTATGAGTGGAGGATAGGAATCGGAGGGGGTGGTCAGTGTGTCCATAAGTGAAGGACATATGAATCTATGGGTGAAATGCAGATTCTGCCAAAGTTTGGAAATTTAATAAAAAGGCACTTTCTAGATGAGAAAAGTGTGGAGAAGCCGAATAAAAAAAAAATTAAGGCGCGCTCGGCAAAACAAACCATTCAAAAACGTAGGCTGTTTTTTAAAGTAAAGATAACATACACAAGCCCGCTACACAAACCCTGCGTAGCCAAACGAACCATTCAAAAACGTAGGCTGTTTTTTAAAGTAAAGATAACATACACAAGCCCACTAGACAAATTTCATAATTACACGCCTCATCAGTTATCCCACGAAGTCGGCTACAATCGTATTTAGCTCGTCTTTGTATCAGGGATACAGTGATGAAATGCCCGCTGGCACCCGCCGGTCTGTCATAGTGTCAGTTCGCGAAGTGAAATTTTATTTAACGCAATTGAAAATTAATTACTTATTCAAAAAAAAAATCTATTGCTTTCCGCACTTTTTTTCACCTTCCAGATTAAAGTTCTCAACTTAAAACGCGGTGAAAACATGGTTTTTGGCAAAAAACAAACTTTGGCAGAATCTGCATTCCTCCCGAATCTATTCCTTCCACTGCAATGCAAGGCGATGTTCTGAGAGAGTCTGGCCAGAGGTCATAAGGTCTCCCTCAACCAGTCAAACCCGAACCGGCCTGCCATGCATTTGGTGAGCAGAAGCATCACCGGCAAGATCCGGGCAAACCTCACCCCCGGGCACCCCTTTTAAGTCACCAAACGTAGCAAAACACTTATCAAAGGTGACCTATAGCAGAGGTGTTGGTTATACATTGGTTATGGTTCACGGGGCGGCAGTTCTCATGTCCGCCTCCCAAATTGAAACGATACAGAACGATCACCACCATCAGCCTTTGAATACAGTAATTGTTACCACGCAATCAACAATTTAGTTAGTTTTATAAAAATTACTAGCATCACCATTTTTCTGACCAGATATTAGATCCTGACATTAAGCATTTATTATAATAATGGTAATATAAAATAGCAATAATGTTACAGTAATTCAACTCCATCTAGTGCCACCTATTCCGATACTGTCCAAAAGTGCAAAGCTTTGACACATGACATATCACAAATAACTAAACTGTCAACATTTAATAGGTTAGGTGTCAAATGGCTATGTGACAGATTGAAATCTCTTGCTAAAACTTTGACAAAATTCGTTTCAAGGACAACATTGATATTGCATTGTTTCGATTCTGAATAAATACCTATAAAGTATTTTAAAAATCACTTTAAAAACGATATAAAGAAAAGGGTTCTGATAATAATTGATGAGGACTAGTTTTTTTTTTTTTGAGACATCACATACAAACAGAACATACATGACACTTCAAAATTACAAAAAGTGAGGTTAGGTTAGGTTTAAACGCCACATATTTCGCTTTTGACATCAAAAATAGATTCTTCGACATCCGTAGGCTATCTTCGTTAGCAAAATACTGGTTCAAGCCACTTCAAAGTAAAAATTAAGGTTGGCAAGATAACCTCCTTGTTTGTGTGTATGTATGTATTGTCATTTTATTCAACTAAATTATATCATTACGAGGCAACAATTTAATCATTCGAGTATTAAAAATTAAAGCTATGCCTTTTCTTAGTTATTTTTAATTTAACATGGCAGAGCAATTTTGTGTGGACGTAATTAATCGTGATTTTATTACTTGTGCAAAATCGGTTGACGGGCAAAAACTCTCGAAAGTAAATCGGTTTATTGCCGTACGTAATAATTTTAACGCAATCTATCAACTTTCATCGTTTTGAAGAGTCCATTTCTGACCAAAAGTCGAAAAAATGCCTCAAGGTTATATCGAGGGGGAAATTTCATCAATGAAAATCAACTCATTTCGTGGAAGTTTGTTGCTGATTGGATTTTGAACTGGCCGGAAGGAACGTTTTGGGGAGGGAAATATCTCTCCAAACGAGGCAACGGCGGTTTCCAAGTGAACTCTG
The DNA here is from genome assembly GCA_917880885.1 of Limnephilus marmoratus. Lineage (NCBI taxonomy): Eukaryota > Metazoa > Arthropoda > Insecta > Trichoptera > Limnephilidae > Limnephilus > Limnephilus marmoratus. Next base: position 4,301,523 of record OU862928.1, on the reverse strand, counting down.
GAGTTGACTCGAGTTCCCTGATAATATCTGCCCAAAAGCGAAAACACAAATTCGGCCCAATCAAGTTCTGGTCGCGAGCAATGCTGAAGGAAATATATTATAAATGCTATCGAGAGATTCCCACTTCTCTCGAGGGGGAACGGGCCAACTTGTGACGTTATTTTTGGGAATGTCAAAATCCGATGCAACATATTAGGAAAGTCAGAAAAGATAGCCAGTGCAATTTGAACGTATTTTCCGCTACGTACCTCCTTCGTTGCGTCGCACGTTCGTTATTCCACATTGGCAGTACGTTTATTTTTTGACGAATTTCAATTTGAACGAGCAAAATTGACATCGCTTTCCGATTCTTGTACGGTAATATTTCTACTAGAAAGGATCAGATTTTATACCCAGTCCAACAAAACATGACACTTGGTCAGAGGGGCCACGAGATACGACAACATTGTGCCTAAACTGCCTGTTGTCGATTTGTCAAGGAAAAAGTCAGATTTGACCGTCGAAATTCCTTCGAAAAAGCGGAATTAACATTTCAGTGACGCAAAGCTTATATCGAGAAGCACCGCAGCCATTTTGAAATGTACGGGGGAGTAGGCAACGGCATGCAACATTTGACAAATACGGCGCACTCAAACTTCATTTAGGAAACAAAAACACATTTCTCTCGCAGAACACGAACTTTTAACATGTAAATCTAAATCTAGTATCCTCAACCGGAGACAAACGACGCGATCGAGCTCACCAAAACAACATAAGCGACATCCGACAAATTCAGCTTACCCCATTTGCATGACACACTTTTATCACTAAAACGACACTTCACACACTCAGAAACCAACAATTGTTATTTTAATAAGTATTTTAAGAGTCTCCACTATCATATTACAGTGATTTTGTTGTGAAAAACTCGACGAGCGGTACCGCGTATAATTTACAAATAGTCGATTTGGTACGAACAATAACAACGGGCGCCATTTGCAATTTCAGACTTGACATGCGCACTCGCGTGTTGGAAATATCTACAATAAATAACAACTTTGTACGGCGTCGTCAGATGTTTGTTCATTTAATAATTTCGTAATAACGATTTTATTTAAATAAATTACCTAGACAAGCTAAAATAAATTTATTATTATCTTATTTTCAAAAATATTCAATAAATCATTTCAGCAAAACTCTAAAAAAGGGAATTTGACATATTGTACGCACATATAATGTTGGTTGTTACGTTTCACAAGCCAAGTGTTTGATTGGGCGAAATATAATTCTATCATAGAAAATGGTTTCTGATTGGTTAATGATCGAACAAGAGGCGCTAATCACTTCCTGTTCAAAGTTATCAAATTGTTTCGTATGCCGCCAAAAACTTTATTCCTGTAAAATTTAAGTACCAACCATTCCCCGTATCATTAAAACAAATGATTAATAACAATAATTATACTCGGCTATTTTTGTAGAGCCATTTATGTGATATATCACTTCAAAAACAACTATAAAATAGCAAACCAACTTAGCTGAAAAACAAATCAAATGAGACTTCGAAGTAATGGAAATGTGGCTTTTCAACTTTTCGAGCGGCCCGTATTGTAATTTGTAATACAATAATTATTACTCTTTTTTTAGTCTAAACTTGAACTTTGATCTACGATATACCGTAGGATGTTCATTCAAACTCGGCAAAGTTAAATAATAAAGTCGTATCGTCCTTTCGTAAGTCGATCATAAATAGAAAATATTTGATCACCACGCACAATGTGAATAGGTACTGTATGAGCGGAATTTTCCCCTTTGCATTAATATTTTGGTCAATTTTCTATATAATCTCACATCTATCAAATTAGGCTAATAAATTATTTATTTGCTGCCAATATCTGAAGATAAACATGAATTGACCAGTTCAATCAATCGCTAGATAAATCCATCATCATTGCGCAAGCAAAATTTTCCACTTATATTTTAGTTCCTCCTACTGCCATCATGGCAGTAGGAGTACTTAAAATATTGTCAGGTTATTAGGAGCCCGGGAAAGTCAACATCTTTAAAAAAAATAATAATCGTAATATTATTTGAGTAAAAAAAGCATGATTAAATTTTTTGAGATAAACGGATAATTCCTACCCCTACTTTTTACTTTCTACGTAGGCAATACTGCAGGGCAGCCATGATACCGAGCGGCTAGAAACCAACCCCGATTATGAAAAATCTGTGAGTGTAACCCTTATTTAAGATGAAATTAAAGATTATTTTCAAGTGATTAATAATTTTAATATTTTAGAGTTAACCTTTTACATTTTATAAAAAATTATATTATTTTTATTACATAGGTTTAGAGGTGGGTGGTTTGTATATTTATGAGTATACGCGTCGATACGCGTGGTTTGGTATATTTATGGTATACGCCTTTAGGTGCTTCGTAATACAAATATTTTGATAATTTAGCGAATTTTAGTAGGTATTATATATATAAATATATTACAGGTACCCTGCTGTCTGGAATAAATTATAATTTTTATAGCGCTTTTCCCTGAAGATGTCAAACACATGCCCTCACGTTTTACGACTTGTTTTGAGTCAAGAGTGTAGAAGTAAAGAAGTTAACACAGCTAACTACACAGACTGTGGCTTAAGAGTGTAGATAAAAAAAAATACGGAGAATAAAAAAGTTGCTGTTGGCCACCTGATATGGGCTGAGAGGCGATTTGCCAATTTTTGCTGTATTTCAAAGGTCCTTCCTACATGTTTTTTTTAAATGGCAAAGGCGCCTTGTAGGTCCAATCAATAAAGCCATAATCTCTAATAAGGTCTTCTTCTTTCGTATGGTGGGGGGGTCAGAGGGGGGCATCTAGGTCTGCGAGACAGTCTACGTCCTCAGGCGTCGCCCCCTTGGACTCCCATCAATCCCTGTGGGGAATGAATGGAGCCAGCATTCCTCGACTATGTGTTTGGTGGTCTGCTCCACACTCTTTAAGACCTACCTATGCATCACGTGGGCGAAGTGGGGTTATGTATGAGATTGGCAATCTGGACATTGGCCGATTAAAACTCAAATTTCTATCTATCTCCCCGAAGTAGGAGCCTCTCTCCTTCCATACAGAAAGGTTTTCGGGATTTCATTGGCATGCAGGGCGAGACGACATCATCATGCAAAGGTATTGCCCTTTTTTGCAGCGCCTTCACCTGACGCAGCAGAAGTAGACAGAGAGGATAGAACACCATCCACAATATTTATCTTACCTTTATCTAATTCACATTCTATCCGATTGTAAGGTCCCTCAGGGCATGTCATCTTTAGGGATTTCTGTGAAGAGTCTATTCGAGCAAAGGGGGGTCTTAAAGAGACCCATGTTGCAGGAAGGAGGAAACACACGTACCAGCAATCATTTCACAGGCATGGTCAGCCTTTTAAATTTATTTTTATGTGAATGCCACTGCACAGGAGTCCCGATTGCCTGGAGTCAGTGGGACTACGGCATTTCAAATTGGTCATGACGTAAGGTTGAAGGGAGTGGGGAAGACCGGAAGATTAATAAGAGCAAGGTTATGAAGCTTTCACTAGGGCGATACTGAGAGTATTTACCACTACACAACAGGTGGGCTAGAGCAGATAGAGATATGCTTACGTTAATAAAAATCAGGAAAATTTCATATCTGGGTCATATACTTCGAGGGGAGAAGTATCACTTGCTCCATTTAATATTGAAAGGCAAGATAGAGGGTCGCCGACGGCCTGGTAGGAGACAAATATCTTGGCTGCGAAATATACGAGAGTGAACCGGCATTAGAAGTGTGGAGGAGCTATTCGGGCAGCGAAAGACAGACATTTTCAAGAGTGATCGCCAATGATCATATATATCAATGATTCACATTTTTTGTTGGTACTTGCCAATTGATTTGAGATTTATTGTATTACTTATGTTCTCTATTTTATGCAGGTGCTTGCAGGTTTTTACAGATGCAACGCCGCCTCATGGAGCCTCATGAAGGAGTTTTTCTTTTGCCCCGTTTAATTTATCTTTGTCTTACTAACCTATTTTTTTGCATTTTGTTTTTCCTGTTAAGCACTTGCATACTGCTTACTAACAACGTAGGCAAGGACACTGGAGGTCTAGATTCATTCAAAATAAATAAATGTAGCTTCGTTTAACAAAAAAATTAAGAATCTTGCGAGAGCCTTGAAGGAGTAACCATCTGTTATTTATACCAGGACGGGTAAGAGGTGGATAACCTCCACTGATCGCCAATGTCGGGGGGACCTGACAGGGCACACAAAGAAGAAGAACAGTCCTAAAGGTTATAAACAGTAAAAAAAGAACTTCTATAATAATAAATTATATTTAATTTTCATTGTATTAAGTGTACAGAAAAGCAAAGAATGTTCGACACAAGATGACAGGTCCACAAAAGTAGTTGGTTATGTACATTATATAGGTCAAACTATATATTATTACCGGCGCTTTTTCCTATTAAAATGCTACAAAATAAAGGTCCTAGAAGTTAGTCAGCGGGGCAGGACTGGAAGAGACCCTTCTTCCTCATTCTCTCACAGGAAGCCTCCGCATCGTAGGTCCTGAAATAATAAAACAAAAATTTATATATTTTTAATAAAAAAAATATTATTTTCTTAAATGATAATAAATTAATTGGTTTAATTGGCTATTAATGTATCATTGAAGAAGAAGATAATACTAAAAAATTAAACGAAATATGAAAAAGAACAAGACACAGAAAAATAAAAAGGTAACGGTCGCAACACAGGATTTCTTGTCTTACCAGGACGATCGCCTTACCAAATCGGCTACGGAGACCTCTTATTTTCAAGACAGTTTTGTCAATCTTATACAGAGTGTCCAGGGATAAAGTGCATTAACTTCGGTAGGTGATTCTACATGTTAGTATAAATAAAAAAGATAAATAACGTTTTTTCGAAATTCCAACTTTTAGTGGTAAAAAGATAAAATTAGACCGGCGTGCGCGGCCAGCTTTATTATTTTCCGCTGTTACGATACGGGCCATCACCGCCATACAATGTTGCCACGATCGAGCCCGGCAGGCTCCCGGCAAGTAAGATCGTACCTCACACTAAGGATTTTTAGTAGGTAGATCTTTTTGTATGGAAAAAAAAAAGTTGGAATTTCGAAAAAAGTTAATCTTTTTTACTCCTACCATCATGTAGAATCACCTACTGAAGTTAATGCACTTTACCCCTGGACACCCTGTATTTAAAATTTAACAACATTATTTTCCAAATTTTTTTCCCCATATTATTGGCAGTTACCTTCTTAAATGTAAACAATTGTTCTAAGAACTGGTTTGTAACCATAGATATATTACATTGATGGAAATAATTTTCAAGTTATTTTAAAATTTTAAAAACAGTCATTCTAATAAAAAATTAACCATTAATCCAGGGGTTCCCAATCTTTTTCGGCCAGCGGCGATCTTACAAGTTTAGTATTTTGTTACGGCGCCCTACTTTAGTAAGCTATTTGGAATAGATGTAGTGACTATATATATATATATATATATATATATATTACAGTAGAAAGAAATAGTTACCTACAATAATAGTAGTTAGGGAACGTACCCATACTACGTGACCCACTTTTTGCAATTTTTAACCCCCCCCGGTGACTAAAAACCTAAACCCCCCGCCGCTCATTGTGACCAAGCGTGGTATTTTGAAGACCCCCCACCCCTGAACGGGTCACGTAGTATGGGTACGTTCCCTTAGGTAGAGATTGGCACAAAAGTTAAAACATCCACAGTATGAAATTGAGTTTTATTATATTTATAAGAATTCAAAATTGGAACAGAGAACAACAAAAAAGACTATAAAATACGATAGTTACTCAGTCATATCAATGTGACGGGTGAGCTTGATGATTTCCGCACAGTTTTTCAAAGCGGGGAATAAGACTTGAGACTGCTACTCTCATTTCTTGCTCCACATTGATCTGTTATTGATTGACTGAGCGGTATTTGTTATTGATTACAGCCAGCGCCGGATCTGCCATACGTTCAAAAACGGGCAAAAACCTGGCGCCAACTCCGAAGGGGCGCCGTGAGAAAATAAATATTGTATTAAAATTTAGTTATAATATTCCCTGCATCGTTTAAAAATTACCCATAGTACGAAATAAGTATTACGCTCTAGCAACACTTTCCAAAGAAACAGAATGCGCACGCATCAGGTTGGTATCAACGGCTTACGAATTTATAGTCAGTTACAGAATTCTTTTACTAATTCCATATATTTAGTTTAAACGTAAGATCTATTTTTCCATATATCTTTTACCGTCTTTTACGACGAATAGGTGCGATCCAAATTCAATAACCAATAACAACGCGGTATTTTTGTTCGTAAGCCGTTGATACCATACGTCAGTGTTTAGTGTTTGTTCGCTCAACACATGGGAAATGCAAGGTACAAATTTGAGGTTATATTCTTATTATCACTGCTCTCTGTCTCTCGTCGGGACTGCCTGTTGCTAGTCAGAAGCTGTAGATGCTATTGTTGTGTTGTACGTTGCCATGAGAACGAGTGTGAGAGCTACCGCCAGGTCACTTGGAAAAGTTACACCCTTTATATGTCTTGATTTTATTTGATAAATTAGTGTAAAAAAAAAATAAAAAAATTGGGGTGAACGAATTTTTAATCAAAATAAAAATGTAGGGGGGGGGGGGCGCCATCGGTACCTGCTGCACAGGGCGCCAGATTTCGTAGATCCGGCCCTGATTACAGCTACAGGAATTGTTGCTTTACATGTACCCACGAATATTTGTGGTTTCGGATAATGATAGAGGATCGACTCACGGCGCCCCTCTTTACTTTCTAAAAGTAATTATTTTCTTCCATCTCCCTCACTCGTATTAAGGAAATGAGATGCCGCGAGCTGTCGTCGTGGGAATTACAAAATTACAAAAGTTACAAAAAATTACAAAAGCAGCCATTGGGACAACATGTCTGACAAAAGTATCGCTATACGATGCTATTCTCAACGTGAAAATCGTGAAACGTGACGACGTGAGAATCGATTGTTCACTTGGCGGCCATTGTTGTCAATGTGAAAGTTTTAAGGTTAGTTGAGAAAATCTGTCCAATTATCCATTTTTATAACGAAATAGCTGTTAAAATGCATTAGGTAATTTTTCGGGATTAGTGTCCATGGCTATTACGAATAATTTTTAGAAAAAAACTTTAGATTCGCCTTAATCACTATAAAAGGAAACTTTTTGCATCACGGCCGGCGGAAAATAATACATTTTAATTTTCAATGTCGTTAAATAAAATTTCACTTCACAAACTGATACTACGACAGCTCGCCCGCCATTTTGTCACTGTTATGTTGGTATCCCTGACCTGATACAAACAAGAGCTAGATACGATTGTAGCCGACTTCGTGGGATATATGTATCGGTTCGCGAAGTGAAATTTTATTTAACGAAATTGAAAATTAAAATGCATTCTTTTCCGCCGGCCGTGATGCAAAAAGTTTCCTTTTTTAGTGATTAAGACGAATCTAAAGTTTTTTCTAAAAATTATTCGTAATAACCATGGACACTAATCCCGAAAATTTACCATGCATTATTTTAGTGTCCAGCTTTTCTGTTTATTAAAATAATACATTAGGTTAGATTTAATTTTTTTCTTTACTTTTGTTTGTTCTGTTTTGTAATGGAACCGTATTATCGACATTCCTGAAGACGCCACAATATAATCCCTACACTTTAAATCTACTCTACACCTAAAATATAAAACAACAAACTTGTAGAAGTTGGCGTAGGCCGCCTTGCGGGGCTCCACATAGGTGTACTTGAAGACAATGGCTCCGAAGGCGGACAGACCGATGGCGATGGCCAAGTTCCTCTTGATCTGGTTGTGAAGCAAGTGGCGCATCGCTGCCGGGCGAGGAATTACTTTGTCAGCCATCTGAAAATTATTAAGGCGTGTTCAGAAATGCCCCACTTTCTTATGTATTTATTGCAACACCTAAATATATGGCCAGCGATAGGTTGTAAGTTGTAACTGACAGCCTAGCAGGAAAAAGAAGAGTTTCTAGTTGGTCGACAAGGAAGCAATCATTCCTGGAAAAATTTAGGAATCTGAGGGAATCATTTCTCACAGAGTCTGTCATCTCTGAAGAGGGAGAAAACACCATACAGTCGAGCTGTTGGAACATAAGGAGTCATTGAAATGACCCATGATTTTTCACGTATTTTAGATTTCTAGCATTCACTATCGAGTCATAAATTTTCTGAAACTCCTTTCATTGTTTTTCCACTCTATATGTTTAATAACACAAGGCTGATATAAAAAAGAACAATAACTAATGTTCCGTAATCTTTACAAGTAAAATATTTTTAAAAAACATCACACTATTTCGGAAACTTCCCAAGAGTTCTTGAAACTTGAAACATGCCTCCCAAATAATGTTGGCTTTTATACCCAAGGCGTGTTTATTCGCGTTGTGCTTAAAAATATTTGACAAAAGGGGTTTCACGAACTTTTAACACTTATGTAAAGATTACAAGATATCAGTGAATCGATAAAGATAACCCCACTAAAGCTACGTTAAAACTTACAGAAAACCGATACTGCAAGTGAGCTTGATTTAAGATTTTAATAAAATTATACGTTCAGGATATCCTGAATAACAGAAATATTATATTACAGGGTCAATAAAAATTGTGAAAGATTTTGGAATGACTTTTTTCTCACGAGCTTGCGCGCACTGGGTGACAGCTTACGTTATGTAATATTGAGACATTTAATTAACAAAACGGACCCTGGAGATTATAAAAGCGCTTATATTGAATATAAAAGAGCCGCAATTAAAAATAATTAGCAATGTCTGTACTCACTTTTGACTTATTCGACGATTTTTATCGAAAAATTCACCCGAAACTGTCGGACGGCGAAAATATTTTTCGGTGTGTTAGCAAATGTTGCCAGTACAAAAAAAAAATATTTAGTATTTTCTTGATGGAGTTATTTGGGGTAAATAAATAAAAAAAAATACCGAAATAACATTAAATTTTGCAATAAATAATATGTAATTACAAAAATCAGAGGAAAGTTACAGAAAGCAACTCTAGAGGCTGGGCCTACAATGAACGAAAACTGCTGTAGTAGACCAGGACAGAGACTTGTTGACTTGTCGAAGCAATGAGTATCCTACCCGAAAACAAATGGAGATGATGTTGAATATTATACTTTGAACAAATAATGTTTCTACAAGGATACAATTTTTTTGACTTTGGAAAAGGGGAAGAATAAATTATTATCAAAGCAAAAATTACGCCATTTTTCGAACTGATTGGCAGAGTAAAGGCCGCCTCATAGCTAATCAGAATTAATATGCCATTTGGGTCAATACATCAGTAGCATTAGCTCGGCTTGAACATGAACCTAGATTCTTGGGCTTGAGCTGGCTTGAGTGATATTTGCGTCCGTCAAGTTGTTTTCTGGTAGGAGCCCTGGCAAGACAAGCTTAGTGATACCACTACTAAAAAATACTGGCCATAGGTAAAACAGAAATTATGCATAAAGTCTCGATGACACACGGCGAGTTACAAGCTACTATCTACTAAAGTAGATCTTAGTAGATAGTAGCTTGTAACTCGCCGTGTGTCATCGAGGCTTAAGTTTTGAAAGCGGGTAAATCGGCGAGTGAGATTGTCATGATGACACATAAAACTGTCCACTCGCTCAGAAGCGTAGGAAACTGAGGCCGCTGCTAGCGCCAGTAACAAGAATAACGACGCCTGCGTGAACTAATTCTTCAGATATTTGACAGTCGAAATCAGCTGTTTATCGGAAGCCATGTCGGAAACATAAATAAACCAATCACGAGCAAGTGTGTAGGCGAGTAAAGTTGACGACCTTTCAACTTTTTTTCGTAGATTGTCAACAATCTGCTAGTTAGCAAGTAACACGATGACACTGGGCGAGTTTACTAACAGATAGTGAATTTCCCAGATAGTAGCTTGTAAATTCGCCATGTGTCATCGAGACTTAAAATAGGGCAGTAACGCAAAAAAAAACAATTAGAGGGTACATTTTATTTGTAGTTTCTAATTCGTAGACCTCCGTTTATTTTTTAGAAAATGGCTTTTTAATGTAAAGAAGATGAATAATAATAATACAATTTTTTTTTAACAAAAAGGAGGTTTAGCTATGGGTGCCCCAACATGTCTGCTTTATCGCCGATATCTTCGTGAATAATACCTTTTCTTCTAAATCACCTATCTTAAATAACAACTACTGAAAGATAACCTTTTCTTAAAATAATAAATTCCATTCACAAAACAATTAAATTCGCTTTAGAAATAGGTACCAACTCAACCTTGAATTTTCTAGATCTAACTATAACTATAGGGAGTCTGCTATGCCTCAATGCTAAGGACTTTCCCGTGAAAACAGCGATTTCAACAATTCCCCCATTATTACAAAAAAAATTTCCTCATTCCATTGAGAATTGGGCATTGTTTCATTCCTTCTCATCTTCTTAAAATTCATGTACTTACTTGACTCCCCAGATTGTACATTCTGTGGTCTAGAAGCGGGAACCTTAGATCACATATTTTTTGCTTGTTCCTCCCTAAACAAATATCCTCTCTTCTATCAAGCCTCATCTCTTCTAAGTCTGAACTCCAATCTTTCATATAATTTTGAAATTTGTCCATTGAATAAACCCCTTCCTCCCTACCCATTATGTAATAATTGTGTCTCCCTCTTCTCTATTTATCTCTTTCTGTCACCAATAAGGGACCATTAATTTATTACATAAGACAAATTTTGTTAGTTTTCGACCCCCTCTCCCCCTGTTTAATATTTATTACGTAAGAATCTAAAAAATGAATACATGTTTAGTTTGTTTTAATGTTTATTATTCAAAGTAACAATTTTTAGAAATGTTTATTTGTACTTACAAAGGTACTAATAATTTTAACTTTGCGCATTTTTGTGATCTTACGTAAGAACTATCGAGACTCCCTCCCACCCCCTTGTAAGAAAAAATAAGACATGGTCGACCCGCCTCCCCCCCTAAATCGTCTTACATAATAAATTAATGGCCCCTAATCAAAAGCCACCTTACTCATAATCGCAAAATAAGATAACACCACGGTAATACAAACGGGTTAGGTGAAATTTGTACAATTTCACCTAACCCGTTCGTATTACCATGGTTTTATGTTATTGTGCGATTATGAGTAAGGCGGAAGGTGTCTTCTTCTCTAGTTCCATCTCTTTCACTCATTGTTTTATTTTCTTATACATATGTAATTATCTTTAGTTAACATAATAAGCCCTGACAAAGCTTGAGCTAAGAGAAACCCGGTCGGCTGTCGATATTTTCAAAATAAGAAGTGGTGTATTACCAAATGTATTTTTTCATATATTTAAAATACATAGCCCTTTCCAGTACAATGTATCTTTTATCAGGGATTGAGGGGAGAGTAATTTCGTCAGAACTGGATAGATTGTATTATTTAATAGCTTGTGTTGCGTCCGAAACTGCTTACGAATTACAGCTTCAGATGCACTTGTAAATAATAGACAATGTAACGAAACAGTGTTTCCTGGAATTGGGTGATATGTGTAGGGAAAAACAATGGATACAAGGAAGGACAGCCAATCACTTACCTCTGCGAAGGTGCACACAACACAATCAAAAATATAATTTATTACTTCCACCGTGGTACCTCAAGATAATTATCGCCACAACAACCCAAATAAGAATAAAAAGATCTTGATAAGGGCAAAAATCTTCTTCTTCTTTCAGTTCATAAACAAGATTACGAACACGAACAACACTAACAAATTGCTTCCAATGTAATCCAAAATCTTGTTTTTTTCAAAAACAATGCACTCGAATTCACTCTTGTCATTGTTCCAAATTCAAAACGCTTTTCCAGCAAGGTGATGTGATTAGGGAAGGTAGATACTGGATAAATGACAACCCGGTAGGAACTATGCATTTCGTCATTTCAAAACCAAACAGCTTGAAAAATAGTAACAGGTCATTTTTTTTACATTCAGATGATTACCGAATAGTTTACCAAGGATTATCTAAATTATGGAGTATTTGAAGTAAAAAAACAAGTTAGATATTGCCCAAAACTCTTGTTCTTACCTCCAGTGAGGGGGGTTTAAAAATGACAAAATTCTAAATGTGTACCTGGAGTTCAAGGGATTTTCTAGTTAAGTCTAGGTTAAGAAGGTGTAACGGCAGTGGTAACAACCTAACATTGGTGTTGCCGCATCGTAACCTCACTTAGAAACAGCCGAAAAACATAAATTTATCTGCAGGAAAATAATAAACGAGGGAAATTTTTTATTTCAATAAAAAGAGGTGGATCATTATGGAACAATTTTATTAATTATGTCAATAGTTCCTATTTACATTTATCAGCGATTACATTAATAAACGAAAATGTTTATATTCTGCAAAGGTGACAATTTTGTTTACAATCAGGTTCACTCGCGTCCAAACGGAAAACCAACAACAAAGAACCACTTCCGCCAAGACACGAGTGAACCCAAAGGCAAAATATAAACTAAATTAATATAAGTTTTTTTTACTATTATCAACTACGCATCGCTCCGGGCGTTGGATCGCGTTAACGCGGGATGTTTTTGAAAAATATTAAAGTGTAGCACAGGTGCACCTTGGAAATTAAGTGCCAATATAATTAAAATTGAATTAAAACAACGGCATCAAAGAAACAATTATAATTTAAAATCTGCTATTGGTAAGATTATAAATAATGAAGCAATGCTGGTTTAAGTACAGAAATAAAAATAAAGGTATTATGTTTCAGGATCTCTGGGAAAGGTTGTGGAGACCGAATGGTGATAGTTGTTTGATGCGTGTGTTAATTAATTCTCAGAATATGAGGACACTACCAAATTCTTTGTTTGGTGGATGCATTCAAACGGCGGGTTTCTCGACTAATTTGAACCAGTGGCCGCATTCACATCTGCGGGGTGTGCCCTGAAAACATAAAGAATATAATTTAGAAGACATAATATTTTATTTGTAACAAATTAAATTACCCAGTGGTTTTCGGGATATTGTAAACCTTGGAAAACAACTACCACATGATTTACGATGACCGGTAAAAGACTTAATGAAATTCAAAACACATTAAGACTGTCCTAACCGTAGATTATAGAAACAAGGGAGATGGGTATTGAAGCATTATTAGTCATCTTCGCAGAGTGGTAGTACCCCTTTATTTCTACCAACATACATAAGCATAACTTTCATTGCATAGCCGCTTTGATACTCCGTGCAATTTAGTCGTAGTATGGCGACAGTCGGTACGCTTCCATTATCTATAATTTTGGATATGCAAATTAGTAACTTCGTACCAGCGCCATTTTAACGATTCCCGTTCACCGGTTCATGGCCGCCATTCCCGATCAGTGTTTCTGTATTTTTGCGACAACCTTAAGCGTGTTAAATCAGCCGTATATGATTTTTACAGTTTTTTTTAAGTGGGTTATTCCGCATCGCACTAACGAGCTAAATACTGCGCTTATGTTAAGACACCAACTCGTTAAGAGATGTTAGTTGTGGGAAAATTTCAACAAAATAATATGACAAACAGATGGACATTTATGAACGCCAGCCTATTAGGCTTATGTAATACTGTGTGTCAATTATTTCAACTTTTGAATTCAGAAACGCCGGGGTCTCAAAAGTTGCGTCTTGCAAAGAAAATGAGAACTGCATTTAATTTTTTTTTTTAAATGGTTATTAGCCCGCTAAAATGCATTGAAAATCAGAAAACAAACCTAAAACCATTTTTTTTTAATTTTTATAATTTTTTTTTTCAGTAATCTAACCTTTTAACGTTTGTTTATTATTAAAAAATGCGTATAACTGACAAAAATGAAAAAAAAGTTCAACTGAATACAAGTATGTCAACAAGAATTCTGATTTTATCCAGAAAAAGTGTTATTTTCCCCTTTTATTTTTTTAACCAACACATCACATATGTTTAAAAAAAATTTTTTTTTTGGTTCTTTGTACTGCAGTTGTGGAATGAAAAATAAGTTTGGTACAAAATATAAAATATGGACCCATTGTTTTATTTTTTTTCCAAATCACGAAATCTATTTTTTTTTCGAAACTTCCGGCCATTTTAACAATAATTTCATTTTTTTTAACGTTTTCGAATAGCTACAGATCATACGAAACTTTTGAGACCCCGGGCGTTTAAAAATAAGGCCATTTGTTTTCTCTCTATGGAGAGCGACACACGCTATTATGTAAGTAGTTACAATAACTAGTAAATGGCAATTCATGTTTTTAAGTAGGTAATTAATCCACACCAACTGACACTACACACGACAGGCATAGACAGGCCATTGAAAGCCATAGAAAATCACGGAAATTTGATAACTAATAATGCACGACGGACTCCTTCCGACATATAATGAATTTACATATTTCTCGTTATTGTCTCGTAATGCTGACTTACACAAAAGATACAGAATCACCCTTGTGGACGTCCTCAAAACATAACAGCAGCAGCAAACCTGTTAAATGCCGATCCTCAGTCAATTTTACCTTCTGAACAAATTGTGATCGGCTGACACGCTTAACAACATTACCGTTATTGTTGATAGCTCATCAAGATTTGTTTGAATGCTAAAACGAACCAAGAACCAATATCAAACTGGGACTGTTCTAAAGGAGAAAAATATAAAATGGAGCTGAACATCGAAAAAAAAAAACATGTAGAAATTTTCTGTCTACCAAAGTACTGGTTAAAATTTTCGCTAGTTTTCCTTAGATAAATAAATATGGTATCTCAACACCCATCTTCCAAGAAAATGTTTATTTCATTCTAATAACCCGTGGCTAAGCAATAAATTAATATCAATTAATTAGTGATGCATACAAAGTGATTATATTATTTCAAATGTGTGCGTTGATCGCCCGCAAAAATTAATTTGATTTATCCACCGAAGATAAACCAATGGAAATGGGATGTGGGCGAGTCCGCTTGCCGGAGTCCAAGGGTTTTGTTGGCAAATTGGCAATGGTTTTTTTCGTTTTTTTTTTTTACATTAGCTCCAGACAGGAGGTCCTGATGAAAATAATTTACCTCACAGCATATGTCATCTTAGGGGATGGGATGCTGTGTGGAGTTTTTATTTTTTTTATTTTTATTTATTTATTGAAGAAACAAACAGTACATTTTATTTACAATGGTGAATTTTTTTTACGGTTATTAAGTATAATTCAAGGTGGTTACCTATGATATGTTTCATTGAAGTATCTTATTTATATTAAGTGATTACCGGGTGATGTGCGTAGTGGGTAGGTGTGTGTGTGTGTGTGAGTACGTCTGTAGATGTGAGAAGTGGTGACGTATGTATGTATGTATGCGCCTTGAATAATTTACATTATTGACATGATGCTCTTTTTAAATTTGGGAAGTGAATTGGAGAAAATGTCGATGTTAAAATTTAGACAAACATTGTTGAACATATGAAGAGCACGGTTAATTGGCGAATTAGTTGCTGCATTTGTTTTATAATTATGCATGTGGAATAATTCTGCAATAACTTAACCTGTCTGCTTGGTTCAATATATTCGCACCTCACAATCCAGAAGCCTCAGTTTTGCGCAAAAAATCAGAAACCGTCACTTTGGATCGAGATTGTTAAATATCTATGCAAGATAGCTATCATATTTTAAAAACAATAAGAAGCATTATTTCGTTCTCTTTCTGATTATAAAAAAAATACATGTGTTTGCATTAGAGGAAGAGAGATACATAGATTTTAAAATGTAAGGTCGCTCGGGACGTTTTTGGTCTTATGAAAGTATAATGCGATTACGTGTTTTGGGATGTGTTTATTCCTAAACAAGCAGACGGGTTAATTTCCTTCCGTTCTAAGGAAAGGAAGGAAATTAAGTTCTGGGAAGGAAATAGGTATGAGAGGTGTGTAGAAATCTGGGGGTCAGTGTGTCCAGGAGTGACGGAAGTATGAATCTGTCCCTTCAACTGCGGTACAAAGCGACGGGTCGAGGGATTCTGGCTGGAGAGGACAAAAGACCCCCTCAACCAGTCTCCCTCGATCCAACCCAATGCAGCAGGTGGGCAGACGCATCGACCGTTGGACAGACCTCACCCATGAACCCAGACACCCCTGCAAAGTCACCAAATGTAGCAAACAACTTGGGGTGACCTACGGCATAGGTGCTAATAAATGCCATACCTGCCTCCCAAAATTAATTGGTATAAATCACACTGCTAGGTACTTTCTGTTCAGTGGATTTATTGGCAAACTTCCTAGATGCTTAAAATTTATTGTAAGCAGTTTTTTCGACATCAAAATATTATAGGATGAATAACTCACTTTGTGTAACCACATCCAGACTATGCTCGTTGCTTCTTCTTCACCTGTGAACAAGGAAAAAATATGCATTAATAAATAAATTCTTTATTCGTCAGATCAATTAATAAACTCTCAGGAAACTGACATAGAGGAACATAGTACAGCATAGGTCAAAAATATCAGCTGTTAGGGGGAATACATTAATTACGTGAGCTCAAAACGGGGGGGGGGGGGGGGGGGGCCCAACAAAATCTCATGTCTCTTGAAAAGAATATACGAAGTGTTCCACATTTATCTCACCAAGGGAGGGGGTCTAGATTGGAAGAAAAACTGCTCACGTAATTAATGTATGCCCCCTTATGCTGGTCCAGGTGATTAAACATTTGATCAAAGGCTTTAAAGAGCCGATAACAGGCAGTGAACGGGGACCGTTAAATTTTCAAAATGGTGAACCTAATCTAATAACATAATATATCTTTATTAATTTACTCTTTTGTACTACACCCATGGGGTCTTTACGTTGCATATTTAATATTAATATTTTTTTTACACAAGGGTAATAAAGGTGGATTATAATAAGTATGTTTTAAACATTGAAATTGTTACATTAAAAATGTCGATATCATTTGTACGTTTGCTAAACTATGTATAAGTGAGAAATTGGCGAGTTTGCTTCATAATTTGCTTGGGAATGGTGACATTAAAATTGGTCCTTAAAATTAATAAATTGAAGAAATTTTTGTTCAATTCTTTCGAAATTTTGGTAATTTTTCGGAATTAGTGTCCATGGCTATTACAAATAATTTTTAGAAAAAAACTTTAGATTCGCCTTAATCACTATAAAAGGAAACTTTTTGCATCACGGCCGGCGGAAAATAACGCATTTTAATTTTCAATGTCGTTATATAAAATTTCACTTCGCGAACCGATACTACGACAGCCCGCCCGCTGCCGCCCGCCATTTTGTCACTGTTATGTGGGTATCCCTGATCTGATACAAACAAGAACTAAATACGATTGTAGCCGACTTCGTGGGATACAGATGGGCGCTAATTATGAAAAACTTAATAATATAATGTAAACAAACCTCTAATCAGGCATTGGAATGGAGATAAACCATTCAAATCCTGGGATGTTATTTAAAATAAAGATAATATACACAAGCCCGCTACACAAACCCTGCGTAGCCAAACAAACCATTCAAAAACGTAGGCTGTTTTTTAAAGTAAAGATAACATACACAAGCCCGCTACACAAACCCTGCGTAGCCAAACGAACCACTCAAAAACGTAGGCTGTTTTTTAAAGTAAAGATAACATACACAAGCCCGCTACACAAACCCTGCGTAGCCAAACAAACCATTCAAAAACGTAGGCTGTTTTTTAAAGTAAAGATAACATACACAATCCCGCTAGACAAACCATTACGCACCCATCATGTATCCCACGAAGTCGGCCACAATCGTATCCAGCTCGTTTGTGTGAGGTCTGGGATACCAACATAACAGTGACAAAATGGCGGGCGCAGGCGGGCGGGCTGTCGTAGTATCGGTTCGCGAAGTGAAATTTTAATTGAAAATTAAAATGCATTATTTTCCGCCGGCCGTGATGCAAAAAGTTTGCTTTTATAGTGATTAAGGCGAATCTAAAGTTTTTTTTCTAAAAATTATTCGTAATAACCATGGACACTAATCCCGAAAATTTACCGAAATTTTTAATATGAATTTATGGTGAAGTGACCAAATGACGTAATTATATTCTAATTGGCTACGAACTAATGAAACAAATAAAATTTTCATGACAGAAAGTGAATAAAGTTTATAATGGTTCTCAGTAAAAGTCCTAATGTTTTCCTATTATTGATTGTAATGTGTTTATAGTAGTTTACAAATTCTAGTTTTTCATCAAATACTACACCAAGGTCTCTTTTTTTAGTTAATATCTCTAATTGAATATGGTTTATTGCATAATTGAAATAGATTATTAGTTACACACCTTATACAATACATTTTAATTTGATTGAAGATCTTGGCAATCAATATGGTTTAAAATTAGTAGACAGATGCTTCTTTAAAGCATCTAACCTCTCAAGCCCCTGGCATGAAATAGATATATTTCTAAAAGTCACTGTCAGAAGGTATTTGTGTGTACTTCCGCTTTGCAAAATAATAAACTGCAATAACTCCAAATATATTAAATATTTCTGAAGATATTTGCAAACTAAAAACTGTTTTTCAAAAGTGATGAAATAGGCTTTCAAATTTTATCATATATTAGAAATAAAGGTAAATTTTGGGGATCGCTGGCAACGGTTAACGGTTTGAAAAAATCTTTTGATTCACCTTAATTACATTAAAAGACATCTATTTGCATTGGGGGAAGTGGAAAATATTTTTGTGTAACATGGTTTGTGTTTGTTAAAAGAAAGTGTCCCTTTATAACGCCTACTCGCGTCAAGGCAAGAAAAACATCCCAGTTTTCAAGTAGTTTAGCGGCTACGCTAGGTTTGTGTAACATGGTTTGTGATTCTGGCGTACAATCTCACAAGACGAAAGCTAATTTTAAGTAATGAAATATTTTCCACTTCCCCCAATGCAAATAGTTGCCTTTTAATGTAATTAATCAATTAATGTAATTAATTATTTAATCAAAAGGTTTTTTAAAAAAAAAGTGCATATTAACCGTTGCCAGCGATCCCCAAAAATTAATGAAATAAATATATATTTTTTGAAATATAAAAATTTTGAATGCAAACGTACAAATTTTAAAAATGGCTTATCTTAAAGTTTACTGATAATGAAAAAGACACATTTTATTAGACAAGTATAAACAATATTGTCACCAACAACAAAACGAAATTAAAGGAAATATTGATCCAGTAAACTTTGGAGTAACTGGAATGAGAAATTTTAAGGATGGAGGGGTAATAATGGAATTCAAAAATTCCACCGATATAAAAAAAATTCAGGATGAGGTGACTGGACTGATAGGAGACAAATATGATGTGAAAATCCCACAAGAAAAAAAACCATCTGTTAAAATTATTGGCTTAACTGAAAAATATTCTTTTGAAGAGATAGAAATAAAAATAAAACGACAAAATGAATTTATTTTTGAAGAAAACGCCAAAATAAAAGTAACATTTGTAAAAGAAACCAAAAATATAAGAAATCAAACCAGCTACACCGTATATGCTGATGTTGATGGAAAGACATACAACAAGATGTTAAAGGAACAAAAAATAAATATCGGATGGGACCGATGCAGGGTCTTTGACAATTTAAATATCATGAGATGTTTTAAATGTAATGGTTTTAATCATAAGGCTGTAGATTGCAGAAACCTAAAATCTTGCCCAAAATGCGCCAAACATCACGATTTAAAAGAGTGCACCGATGAAAATATTCAGTGTGTAAATTGTATTATGACAAATAACAGATTAGGTTTAAAAATAAATAGTAGTCACTCAGCCATGAGCAGAGAATGCCCGATTTATAAACGAAAATTGGAAGCGAAAATGAGCAGGATCTCTTTTTTATAAAAAAAGTTTACGAGAAAAATGAAATAATATACCTAAATGTACAAAGCATCATTGCACATTACGAAGAGGTCCAAATACTTTTAGAAGAGAAGAAACCATTTATGCTAATGATGAGCGAAACACATGTGACAGAAGATATTCAAGATAATGAAATAAAATTTGAAAATTATAATACCATCCGTTGTAACTCACATAGTCGACACACAGGAGGAGTGATGATTCTCTTAAGTAAGAAATACCCGTATGAAGTAATATCAAATCAGCAAATTGAAAAACTTTGTTGGATCTTAGCCATCACCATTAAAACAGGAAACAAGAAAGGTACATATACTGTTATTTATAGATCGCCAAACACAAGTAAGTGCGACTTTTTAACATATTTTCAAAAATGGTGTATGGAAAATTTACAAGACGAAAATGTAAACATTATAGCTGGAGATTTTAATATAAATGTCAAAGCAAAGGCAGACATATACACAAAAAAATTGAAATATATTATTCAAGCTGCAGGGATGAAACAACTGGTTAAAGATTTTACACGAATTACCAAAACCTCGAAAACAGTGATTGATCTTGTAATCTCAAATAAATTCAACTTAAATATTAATATACTAGATAATCCTAAAATTACCGACCATAACATCATTCAGATTCTATTAAATGACAGAGAAAAATACAACTCCAGCAAAGAAACAAAAGTAATAACTTTTAAAAATTACAAAAAATATGATAAAGAAATTTTCATTCAGACCTTGGAGGCTATTAATTGGAATGAAATAAATCAAATGGAATATAACAAAAAAGCGGACCAGATGATATTAAACTTAAAAAAATCTATTGATGAAGTAGTCCCAGAACAGAAGATACATAAAATAAATAATAATAAGTGGTACACAAAAGAACTACGCAAAATGCAGCACGATAGAGATACATTTTACAAAAGAGCACGCCTTACTAATAATACTATGGATTGGGATAACTACAAAAAAGCGAGAAACGAATACTCCAAAGACATAAAAAGAACGCATAATGAGTACATAAAAAATAAAATTAACTCAGAAGAAGGGGATCCCAAAAAAATTTGGAAAAGCATAAAAGAATTAGTACATGGCGAAAACAAAGACGACATAAAAATTGTAAACTTCCCAAAAGAGATAAACGAAGAAAACATGGCTAATAGCTTTAATAAATATTTTATTGAAAGCATCACTCAAATCAACAAATTAATACCCAACATTGTTGCTAACTCCATAAATGAAAATAACGACTCAAACAAAGAATTATTGGTCTTCAGAAGAATAAATGCAGAATATTTATTTAAAGTCTTAAATGAAATTAAATCAAAGAATAGTTCAGATGGATTAACTATTAGTATAATAAGGGATGCTTTTCCAGTAATTGGATCTACACTATTAAATATTATTAATGAGACGATTGAAGAAGGAAAATTTCCACAGTCATGGAAACAATCTACCATTATACCTGTTCCGAAGGTTAAAAATACCAGAAAATGTGAAGAATTTCGACCAATCAACACCTTACCAAAATATGAGCAGATTCTTGAAGTGATAATAAAAGAACAAATTTTACAATACCTAGATAAACACAATATTCTATGCCAAGAGCAATCAGGATTCAGATCTAATAACTCGTGTGAAACAGCATTAAACGTAATTGTCGAAGAATGGAAAGAAGGAATGAATAGTAATAAATTTATCTTAGCAATATTTTTAGACTTTCAAAGGGCATTCGAAACTATAGATCGAGAAATCTTAATAAGAAAACTTAAAGAAATTGGTTTCTCATCTATAGCCATTAAATTAATAGAAGAGTATTTGAAAGACAGAAAACAGGTAACAAAAATAAATAATCAATTCTCAAAACCAATGGAAAATAAATTAGGAGTACCGCAGGGATCGGTCCTTGGACCCCTTTTGTTCATACTCTATATTAATGACATGGTGAAAATATTTTCAAAATGCAAAGTACGACTTTTTGCCGATGATACACTTATATACTTAATTGGAGATAACTATGAAGAACTAATAAATATTTTAAATAATGAACTAGATGATGTATCAAGATGGCTAAAAATAAATAAGCTTAAATTAAATACAAAAAAAACAAAATGTATGGTGATTGGATATAAGAAGACATCCAGTGAAAGCAAAATTAAAATTGATGGTGAAATTATTGAAAATGTTTCTGAAATGAAATACTTAGGAGTCATATTAGATTCCAAACTAAACTTCAATAGACATGCCGAATATACCCACAAGAAAATTGGCAAAAAGATATCTTTTTTGGGAAGAATTCGGCCTAAAATTTCCAGAAAAATCGCCATCACCATTTACAATTCAATTATTGCTCCACACTTCAACTACTGTTCAAGTATCCTTTTCCTTTGTAATGAAAGAGAACAGAATAAATTTCAAATTCTCCAAAACAGAGCAATGCGAATAATACTCCGAAGAAATAGATTTTCAAAAATAATTAAAATGCTAAAGGAACTTAATTGGTTAACAGTGAAACAAATACTGACCTTGAACACGTTGATATTTATTCACAAAATATTAAACAACATGTTACCAAAATACTTCACAAATAAAATCGTATACAATAAGGACATTCACAGACATTACACAAGGACTTGCAAGGAAATAAGATTAAACAAAAAGGACAAAACGAATACGCAAAACAGTCTGCTGTACAAAGGAATTAAGTTATATAACACACTACCAGAAACTCTTAAGTCCTCACCAATTGAAAAGTTCAAGATGGATTGTAGGAGCTACATAAAACAAAAACAAAAAATTTTGTGATTTCAAAAATTTTGTGAATTTAAAATATTATAATTAAAAAAAAAAAAAAAAAAACGGCAATATGAAATATTATAATCAATTAGAAATTTGTAAACTTAAATGTACAAATTACTAAAATAAAATTCAAATAAAAAAAAAAAAAAAAACCTCACTTTTTAGTTGTTTCACAAAAAACTGTTATAAGTTTTTCTAAAATTGCAGTCGGAACCTTTGATTTTATAAAGGTGTATATTTTAATTCTTCTGTGGTTAACTTCTAGATGTGAATATAAAGTGTGGTGTTATCTCTTTCTAAAGCCGTTCAGATCATAGATTCTCAACCTTTTTTGCCCATCGCCCACTTTGAGAATATTTTTATTTCTAGCGCCCCACAGTGGGCTGAAAATCGCCTCTCATAGACATAGAGGCTTGAATTTTTAAGTGTATTTTTTTTTGCTGGAAATGGATTCTTCTGATCATTACTATGCTACGAATTTCGTATGAAGCAATTTCGTGTACAAATGAAGGGGTTATAATTTTTTAAAGAAAAATTTGTATGGCACTGACATTAAAAATGAGGATATCTCTGGAATCATAAAGTTGGCCATTCCATCCTTACACAGAGATATACTACTATTTATTTGTAATTTTTTGACATACTTCGTATTGTGGCACAACGTGCGATTTATTTTTTAAAAATCTTCAAAGTTGAAAAAAAAACTTTTTTATGTTGATGATTCATTTTAATACTTAAATGCATTATTATCCTCTTCTACAATATTTATCATGATTACTGATTAATAATCAATGTTGAAGCACCCATTTCCATTAACCCAGCACACATTACTTCGACCAGAACTGTCAAATATGCCAATGATGCCAATATGGCGCAGTAGCTCTAGAGTAACTATCGGTTTTCGGAAAGTAAGTACAAAAGTTAAAAGTAACGTACAACAAGCAGTCAAATTGATTGGAAAACGTATTTTGGTAAAATTTAACTATAGTAACGGCCTTTTGTTTTTAACTTTAAAAATAAAAGTTAAACAAAAGGCCGTTAATAGAGTTAAATTTCACCAAAATACGTTTTTCAACAATTTGATTGCTTGTTGTACGTTACTTTTAACTTTTGTACTTACCTACTTTCCGAAACCGATAGTAATCTAGAGTTACTGCGCCATATTGGCATCATTGGCATATTTGACAGTTCTGGTTGAAGTAATGTACGGAAATGGGTGCTTCAACATTAATTATTAATCAGTAATCATGATAAATATTGTAGAAGAGGATAATAATGCATTTAAGCATTAAAATGAATCATCAACATAAAAAAGTTTATTTTTCAACTTTGAAGATTTTTAAAAAATAAATCGCACGTTGTGTCACAATACGAAGTATGTCAAAAAAATACAAATAAATAGTAGTAGATCTGTGTGTAAGGATGGAATGGCCAACCTAATGATTCCAGAGATATCCTCATTTTTAATGTCAGTGCCATACAAATTTTTCTTAAAAAAACTATAACTCCTTCATTTGTACACGCAATTGCTTCATACGAATTTTGTAGCATAGTAATGATCAGCAGAATCCATTTCCAGCAAAAAAAAATACCCTTAAAAATTCAAGCCTCTATGTCTATGAAAGGCGATTTTCAGCCCACTGTGCGCCCCCTAATTCGGGATTTGAATTCTTGAATCCGAAACAACAATTATCGTCACGATTATATTTACCACAAAGTGGGGTGGGGCGTAACGGGATACCACGACGAAGGGGGAGAATGAGATACCACGACAGGGTTACATTTGCCACAACGGAGGGGGCGTAATGGGATAGGGAAAATATTTTTGTGGCAATCGCCGTTGATGGGATGAGGTGGGGTGGGTTTCTCTGGGTTTTCTACCGCCCCCCTGAAGGTCTGAAACGTCCTCCAAGGGGGCGTAATCGCCCACATTGAGAACCTATGGTTTAGATCATATTTCTCACCGGGACAGTAAGGAAGATTTAATAATAATAATTTTAATAAAAAAAATATATAAAGGTATAAAAATATAGGTATAAAAATAAAAAAAATATTATTATTATACCTAGGTCTCTCATTCAAAATTTAGGCATATTAGATTTGTCAAAGAATTTATATATTAACCCATTGGCCACAAACCCCGACAGCCTGCCGGGTGTGCAACTCAGGTACTTAACCACAAACCCCGGCACGCTGACGGGCTAGAGTAGGTCAGTCAAAAAACGGAAAACGAGCACGATAGTGACATTTTTCAATAAAATTTTCAATGCCAAACGCTCTGTAGGTAATTAATGATTAATTTCATAGAATTGGCAATAATATGTTTCTTATATTTTTTCCCTGATATTTGTGTTCCAAGTTTTGTATGCAGCCAGCCGCCATTTAATTTCTTCAATATTGCGAGTGGTTCTAGGCTTTTGGTAGTGAACCTGAACGTCCCTGATTGTTTTGAGGACTATCATAGACAATTATTTTATTAGTTATTAGTATACATGTATATAAAAATCAAAAATTATTATTGTTCGATTAATGAATATTATGTTTTTTTGTAACTTTTTGGATAAAAATGTGGAAAAAAACTTACGAAAAAGGAGAAGGTTATATTTGTAACCTTATTTACACATATTTTAATATTTTATAAAAATTTAATTTTTATGTTTTTCTTTACCTTAATCTAATATGTAAACAAATTTAAAGAAATTCATTCATTTGAATATACGGTTCAAAAGTAACAATAGATTTAGTACACCGATGCAGGTTTTCAATTTTTGGTACAAAATTAATTCAGTGGTAAAGGCCAACTTTTTGGTTCATTAATTCTGTGGCCAATGGGTTAAAATGCAAAAATCAGTCATTTTAAATACGTGTAGGATTACAAAAGATTTTTTAAATATTTATATTGAGGGATCAGTAGGGTTTATAGGTTCAATTAGGAATTCCACAGAGCCAAACCCTCTGATATGAAAATATCTGGAGTCGGTGAATTATTTTCCCATTTGGTCTCTGGTAGGTTGACATGTTGTTCTTGTATTATTTTGTATTTATAATACTTATATAGTGCAATTGCATAGCGTGGATTCACTAGATGATCATTTGGGAAGTGTGTGAAAGGGTTTAGTTTTTCCTGTGGGGAAAATTTAACCCGGACATTTAAATCTGATGCATAAAAATAAAGATTTCTATGAGATTATATGAGCTGTTCCCAAAACCAAACAAATTAGCCTGAGTGGTTAAATTAACATTCAAATATAGTAAATTAACATTAGAGTATAGATTTGACGATTGGTAACTGCAACGAAAGATGATTTGATGTTGTGAAATCTTGAAAATATGTTATTTAACGACTATGTGCAAATAAATGGAATAAACACTGCAACAGAATACATACATGCAGTCATACACAGAAAAAACCTGTCTTGAGTCTGATGATTACCGGACTTTTTCTATTTTTGGAATTATACACTGAAGAAATAAAATGATAAAAGTGTGTTGTGGGTGTATCAGTGTGACCGCAGTAAGCTCAATTTTTCCTTACTTCTGCGGAAATTTATGAAACATTTTCAAATAGTGTTTTTATTTATTTTTTTAATGTGAATACCTCATAAGAGTATCAGCTGCTCCCGTCTGCAGCCAGCGAGATTATGGCGTCCCCTATTGGGGTATGTTGATAGGCTGAAGGTAGTGAGGAGGAGGAGGAGAAGTGGGGGCAGAAGAAGGTGGGGAAGAACCTGACTATTTGGATCTGGTCTCCAAATAGGGCTAAAGCCATTTCAAGCAACGTTTCAATTCTGAATGGTGGTCTTCTGAGGGCGATACTGAGAATATCTTCCACTCTGGAACGTGCCGCAAAAAAACTATATATTATTTTAAATGAATTAATTGCGAAATAACACATATTATTAAAATTAAATTTATTTGCCCATGCCGGGATTCGATCCCGCGACCTTCGGATTGCGAGTCTCAGAGCAATCAATAAACTTCATTGGCCTGTATGGGGTCTTGGAGTCGAAAGGTCTTAAGAAAATGCAGATTGCGCTCAATTCATTCCCATTCCTTGGCTATTTCAGTTATTTCTAAGCTCATAGCAGCAAGACTCTCCTCTTACAACCTATATATTAAACAAACTAATTTCTGGTTGTCTGTGCTGTGAAATCCTGCGTGAAATCTGGTTCCATAATACAATAGTAATATAATGGTAGATACCCAACTATAATACAATATTATTTTTAATGCATTTTCAAAATCTGATTTGATTTTTCAAGATTTCAGACTATTGTGTGATTTTTCACAGGTCTAGTCTAGTATCTCTAGAATCATTTGGGGCATTATTTTAGATGATTCAAAAATGACGATTGATTATAATGGTTTTTGACTCATCAGGTCTATTTGATCGGTTTTCAGAACAACTCATATAGGTATCTTTGAGATCATTGTGTCTCCGTTACTATAATGGTTTGCACAATTTTTCTTTTCTGAATCCAAAGTTTAAAACTAAACTAACTAATTATCATGCCGTTTCCACGCAGTGGTAGGCAGAGAGGAAGGACCGCCAAATAACTCGATCTTGGCACACACTCCTTGCCTCGTCCACATTCATACATCGTCTCATGCTCTTCTATTATTCCGACTTTTCACATGGCCCGACTCAAGTGTCTGATTCACTTGGTCGTGTCTTCCTCAGGCAGACACGGCAAAATCCAAAGTTTCCAACCACAAATTGAAAAAAAAAATTAACAAACTTCCGTGAATTTAAAAAAAAAAATTTTTTTACATGAAACGGCAAAAAAGTGAGGTGACGATAACATTTATAATACATATGACTTTTTATATTTTTTTTCATTATGATAATTTAAAAAATTACATGGTTATTTCTAATAATAACATTTGGAAGCGTATTTCATCACCTCTCAAAAAAAGTTTTTAGTTTTCGGATACATTCATAAATATTACATTTATTTGGATTTTTATTATTCTTCCGTCAACATATGCCCAATTTTTCTAGGGTTAATAATAAGAGTCGACCGGGACAGGTTTTTCGTTCTCGGCCGAGACCGAGACCGAGAATAAATTAAAATCTCGGCTGAGACCGAGACCCGATACCAAGAATAGATAAATTGAGAAAAAAATGAAAATGCGCTATTTTTGCATAATATAGTATATTTAAGTTCTAAGAAAAACAGCAACGAATATACAAATCAGCGAATCGATGTGTTCTGATGAATGTGGCCACATAAGTCGTACATTTACCAGCTTTCCAATATACGTATAAAATAATACGTAATGATCTTGATATTCACTTAACTAGTTTATGTAGTTATTCTGGCTAGTAATTATAATTAAAATCACAACAACACACAAGAACATATTTTATTCTACTACGAACAAAATTCAAACAAACTTCCTTTAACTACAATTGTTTGTTTACAAAAGTAGTGAAATGAACGAACGGCGCGGCAGCAGCGGTAAGTAAAACCCGCTCGCTGCTAGCTGACCAATCACAATCGACAGCTCTCCCACGCACTGACACCAAGTGACGAATGTGAACGTACGCGGTAGATTTGAATCCCATCATCCTATACCGTACCTACTTACATTATCTCGGTTATGGCCCAGAATCTCGGCGATTTTTCACCGAGAACCGAGACAGAGTTCTCGGTAGAATTTGTAGCCGAGAATGCCGAGACCGAGATCTCGGTCGACCCTTAGTTAATAATAATAAGGGGGCATACATTAATTATGTGAGCTCAAAATGGGGGGGGGGGTCCAGCAAAATCTCACGTTACTTGAAAAGAATATGCGAAGTGGCCCAAATTTATCTCACCAAGGGGGGGGGGTCTAAATTGAAAGAAAAAATGCTCACGTAATTAATCTATGCCCCCTAATAATATTTGGATGATTGTATGCGCCATTTTTGTAAAAAAATCACCTCAAAGGCGCTATACAAAGGAAGGACACAGAAACAAGGCATGGTGGATGGGTGAATATATGTTGGTTGTAAATACTTACAGACGCAGCCGACAATGCGAGAGTCGAACGCCGAGGGGATCATGTTGGGCTGGTCCTTGGTGCCCACTCCGCGCTTCAGCCCCTTCATGTTGAAGGGGTCATCGTCTCCGCGCGCGATGGCCAGCAGCTCTCGCTTCTCCAGCCCGGTGGCGTGCTCCATGGGGTCAGCCATCACTGGAGAACAAAGAAATAACATTGGAAGTGGAACACAACATTGTTATCGAACTGCAAGTGTTTTAGGAGCTTCAGAAAACTATTCACTATGGGTGGAAACTGACTGAGGGAGATAGTACACATTGTGATGAACTTCAATCCCACTTATTGAGAATACTTGGGTGTCGTAATATTAATAGTTGGGTGTCCATCACTGGAGAACAAAGAAATGACATTGGAAGTGGAACACAACATTGTTATCGAACTGCAAGTGTTTTAGGAGGTTCAGAAAACTATTCACTATGGGTGGAAACTGACCGAGGGAGATAGTACACATTGTGATGAATTTCAATCGCACTTATTGAGAATACTTGGGTGTCGTAAGGTTTATAATGAATATTTTACTGGACCAGACATCCGTACTACAGGAATCCTCTAAATTATTCTGTACCTAGGGAACCCAACATTGTCGGAGCCCTGCTTTCTAACATGTATCATCAGCTATTTTCATAACCGTCATGCATTCTCTGTGGAAAAAGGAGCTGTCTGTTTGATAGATTCTCCTATCTTAACAAACGGATTGCAATTTTTAGAATACAGGCGTTGGATGGGAATGCTATCCTTGTTCTACAGGTATTTCAATGGAAGATGCTGCGAGGAACTAGCGTCATTGATTCCTTCGGCACCGGTGCAGTCGCGAAATACGCCCTACATTTGTATACAGTTGGAATTAGTCACATGAGAAAGGGTCGTTTCTATGACTCATTCTTGAGTGAACTCAAGAAACAGCTCGCCTGGCCTCTGTGTTTCCTCCCTCCTCTCTTCAAGACACGGGTTCACTCCTTCCTTTCCACAAAAAGATCCTCCACACAACATAACCAAAGATGACACTGGCCCTGAGAGAAATTATTTTCAGGGCCTTCTGTGTGGAGTTAATGAAAAAAAAACAACAATAAATAAAAGTAATGTAAACAAAGTTATTTGTCTTTTCATTAATAAAAAAAATAAAAAAACATTATTTTCGAAGATGTATAGATTTAAAACAAATTACATTTTCTCCCAACGGGTTCCTAGTTTCCACCCGCCTGAAGTGTGCTAAGATGAACATGGGAGATAGCAAGAGAAGAAAATTCAATGACTGCAATAAATTATGACCATTTCAGCGCTATACTTATTATTGACACAGATGCTAATATTTCAAAATCAAGGCTAGATGTAAATCTTTCTAAATTATTGTTGGTGATGCCACTCTCAACAACACTCGAGGACCAATAAACACGTGAGAAAAAAATGCATACAGCATTCTAATAATTATTTAAATATGGAAAAAAAACTTTGTGTTTTATTAGAAGTGTGGTCATTTGTAGTGGACTTTACACAGTAATAAATAAAGGTGTTTCTAATTTTATACATCAAAAGATTAGTATTCAGTAGTGTTTCCATGATGGATGCTAAAATAGCTGAATATTTCTGCAAAACGGACTTCCTATGTCCCTCAGAAGGGGGTGAGTTATTTAATTGCCCTTTTTATGTATTATTTCAACTTTTGTAAAGGTCGTGGGTCGTGACATTGAAAGCCTTAAAATCAACTAGATACTTCAGGCTTAATTTCGGTTTACGGAAGGTCTTCCAAAATAATAAAACTTTTTTTTTTTATACTAACTATTGGCTGGAGAATCCGAATCCGAAAGAATTTTTTTTCGGAAAGCAATATTAACAAAGTTACACGACTTTAAAATTTTCTATACGCATACATTAAAATCGACATATTGGAAGTATTATGACAGTTTAAAGTCATAGAAACAGCCACATAAAATTAAGTGTTGCCATATCAATAACTAACTTAAGTAATTATTTTTTATAAATTTTACTCACTTTTGGCGTAAACGCTAAACTACTTGAAAACAGGGATATTTTTTTAAATTGACGCGAGCAGGCGGTATAAAGGGGCACAAACCATGTGACACAAACCTAGCGTAGCCGTTAAACTACTTGAAAACGTAGGCTGTTTTTTAAAATTGACGCGAGCAGGCGGTATAAAGGGGCACAAACCATGTTACACAAACCTAGCTTAGCCGCTAAACTACTTGAAAACGTAGGCTGTTTTTTAAAATTGACGCGAGCAGGCGGTATACAGGGGCACAAACCATGTTACACAAACCTAGCGTAGCCGCTAAACTACTTGAAAACGTAGGCTGTTTTTTAAAATTGACGCGAGCAGGCGGTATAAAGGGGCACAAACCATGTTACACAAACCTAGCGTAGCCGCTAAACTACTTGAAAACGTAGGCTGTTTTTTTAAATTGACGCGAGCAGGCGGTATAAAGGGGCACAAACCATGTTACACAAACCTAGCGTAGCCGCTAAACTACTTGAAAACGTAGGCTGTTTTTTAAAATTGACGCGAGTAGGCGGTATAAAGGGGCACAAACCATGTTACACAAACCTAGCGTAGCCGCTAAACTACTTGAAAACGTAGGCTGTTTTTTAAAATTGACGCGAGCAGGCGGTATAAAGGGGTTAGGTTAGGTTAGGTTACGCATTTTTAAGACTACGAATTTTCATACTTTTGGTT
This sequence comes from Limnephilus marmoratus, assembly GCA_917880885.1. Lineage (NCBI taxonomy): Eukaryota > Metazoa > Arthropoda > Insecta > Trichoptera > Limnephilidae > Limnephilus > Limnephilus marmoratus. The sequence goes on along the minus strand of OU862928.1, from coordinate 4,270,070 downwards.
TAAGAATACGGCCGTTGAGATAGTTGTAATTCATAAAATAGGGATAAATATTTTTGAGACTTGGTAACACTGCCAACACATGTTCCTGTATTTCTTGTTTTTCTATGACTTTGTATTGCGTCAGTCAAAATCAGCTTCTGAAATGAATATTTTCATCTGTGTGTGTATAGAAAATTTTAAAGTCGTGTAATTTAGTTAATATTGCTTACCGCCGCCTAATTCTTTCAGATTCGGATTCCCCGGCCCATAGTTAGTATAAAAATAACTAGTTTGATTTTGTAGGAATCAGAATACATCGAAAATGACTATTTTCCTGTGTGTGTGTATAAAAAATTTTAAAGTCGTGTAACTTTGTTAATATTGCTTTCCGAAAAAAAATTCTTTCAGTTTTGGATTTTCCGGCCCATAATTAGTATATAAAAAAAAAAAAAATTAATTTGGAAGACCTTCCGTAAACCGAAATTATTCCGATACTTCATATCCATGCCACAAATTTTAATAACAGATTTTTGGAAGAACTAAATCCATTATCACGATTGTATCGCGACAGGTACTGAAAAAAATTGACGTGTGGACCCCTATAGATAAGATAATATTTCAAAGTTAACAAGCAGACATCTTTAAAAATAAGCCTAAATGTAACTTAACCGCTTTGAGGTACATGTTAATTTATAAATACATTGCTTTCAAGCGAAAAGTTTCGTGATATTTAAAAAAAAATGTGAATTTTATTGTTTCTTTTACATAATAACACAAAACATTTTTTCACCGGGGAAATAAATCTCACTAAGGTGAAGGTGTAACGAAAACATTAAGGTATCAAAAAACTATGAATCATGTGGTTTGTGGTGTAGAAACATTTAAGTTACAGCGACGAGACATGTCATGATCAATATTTCACGCAGTTCTCGGGCGAACTGACATTACGTAACATAAATTTGACAGGCAGGGTAAATAGGCTGGGTCTTCTAAAAACGTTAAAGATTGGTTTACTCACTTTTGTCGGCGAATCCCCGGCGCGCATTCGAGAGAATTGCATTTTTGTTAACAGTGTAGCGAGCGAGCCTTCCGCACAAGGCAGCCATTTTGAAAAGTATTAAATCGTCAGTCGTTCAGTTACCGCAGTGGCCGAATGGACACAGGGATACCAACACAAAATTTTATTTCCGATAAGGAAACGTGATTTCACATGGCAATATTTCAAATGTTCCCAGTTAGGAAAATAATTTTTTACGATTATTTTGTAGGAAAAAGTTGGTTGTGTATAATGTTTTCCCAACAAAAATAGGCGTCGAAAATAGTTTTCCTTATCTAAAAGATTTCATAATCTTCTCTTTCATAGATGGCGCGAGTTTAACTATTTTACGGAAAAACGCTTTTTACGAGTTATGCTTTATGAATTAATTGTTTGCGCCCGTATAAACGCAATATGAAAATTAATAAACAGTTTTTTCCATAAAAACTCAAATCCACATTCACAGTTTCCATCACACCAAGTTTCAACATTCCTCAAAAAATAAACAATGTATTCGTAAAAATATATTTTTTTATTGTTTACTATCTATTGCTTATTCTAATACCTATTCTCATTTTCGGGCCATCTCTTGGACTGGCTGATAGTCAATTTCAGAGATATACGTGTGTGTGCTGAGCGCCATCAAAATTTGATAGAATGCAACGAGTGTATCTGCCGAGTTTCAGAGTTTGAGAGCCTTGAAGGAGTAACCATCTGTTACTTATACCAGGGCGGGTAAGAGGTGGATAACCTCCACTGCCGAGGTTCAGCTTGATCGGATGCCGAGAAATGGGTTAATTAATTAAACTCCAACATTATATATATATTGTAATTAAATTTTGTATTTATTTAACAAAAGAAAAACAAATTCAAATAGATGTAAAAGTGGAAACTGATAAAAAAAATAATATTTTATTATGGTCTAGTTCGCCCGAGAGAGAGACAATTTTTTTGAAAAGATTTCTTATCTGGGAGATTTCCAATGTTTCTGAAATCTTTTTTTTTTTTTTTTCTTAATGATGTGCAGCTCGAGCGAAAGAGAGCTGAAGAATAAATGTATCATACACAATTTTATTATACAGGGTGTCTGGGGGTAAAGTGCACCAACTTCGGGAGGTGATTCTACACGATGGTAGAAGTAAAAAAGGTAAGTAGCTTCTTTCGAAACTCATTAATTTTTTTCATACCAGCTGGATTTTTCAGTATAAGATAATTTTTGTATTTTAACAAAAATATTTTTCCATGGAATAATACAAATTATTCAACTTTTTTTGCCTAAAAACTACCTAAAAAACTCTAAAAATTATGATTTATTTTTTATTTTTTGCTTGTACTTTGTCTAACATTTATCATATCACTTTGACCTTCACCGACTCTTCTCCACCATTCAAAGAAAAACAATTTAGATAGAGAATTTCAAAATAAGTTATACCCAATAATAATATATTTTTGTGCATATTTTTCCAACACTTTCTTGTACTAATTGAATGGAATCAAGCTCAGGAAATTTACCAAATTTAGAACATAGACTCTAAAACCTGGTTCATGTTGTGACTTCACAACTTATTATCTTCTTAATATGTTTATAAGAACTTAGTTTTAACTTTTAACCACTTTCAATGTTTAAAAACCAACATGTTGAATAAATCTTGAAGAAGTAAGCGCTGCACACAAAACATGTTGGTTTTTTAAACAATAAAAGTGATTAAAACTTATTTTATAAATTTTGAATTAAAATCGTATCACAAAGTAAGCCAAGATGAAAATAGAGAAATTTTGTTTCTACGGAATCAACCAAATACTACACTCCAAGCATGGGAAAAATATAATCGTCGTGTAAAATAAATCATAGATAAGTAGGTACTTTATCGTTTGTATAGATTTGAAAAGATTGTTTTAATATATTTTTAAAATACATACGTTAGTTCCAATTTTGAAAATTTCGGACTCAGAAAATGGAATTTAAACAGCCCGCCAGTATGTTAACTTTGTATACCTTCCCAAGATGTCGCCATTGTTGGCGAAAAAACGTAAGGTGCAAAACTTCACTATTTTCATTTTCTATGGTAAATTGTAATGGTATTTTTTTACACGAAAGTGTAGTGTCGTCGAATTCTTGGGTCCGTTTATTTTGTGAAATATCGGGTGAAGGTTTGTGATAAATGGTGGATTCCGCGATAAGGAATCGGTTTTATTGATTTTATCACCAATTGAGAGTGAGTGATCGTGTGTTTGGTGATAAAAAAAGCATAATAAGTGTGTGTTCTTGAAAATCTCGAATAGCCATTGTTATTGTCCTTCTTGTATGGTTTTCCAAATCTGGTGAGTAATCATCGATAATATATCATTATTTTCCTTGTCTTGCGTTTAAATCTATATTAAATAACTGGTAACCTACTGATTGTTCACAGTTACTTTATAATCTACATTTTGACAACTTAGAACTTACTTATAATATGGGATTTATATACCAACTCCTGTTGGCCTTATTATGAATAAATTCAGGTTATATCATTCATTTATACGACCATTGCATCTTTACCTAGATTATTTCAAACTCAACCCTAAAATTGCACAATCAAAATACGTATTTTGTGCTAGATACTTCAAAATATGACAACATCAAAATCAGACCTTTCACTAAAAATGCCTGCAGTCGTTTGTAGATATAAACAATCCGTAAAAAAATAATGAAATTATCAATAAGGACAAGGGAAGAAGGTATGACGAAAAATTATAATGTATTTTTCGCAATTAAAATATATATTGTTGGCTCATTCACGACATGACGAGTTTATTAGTCATATAAAATAATGTATTGGATTGTCTCGCCGCCTGTTACCAGTTCGCCCAGTACACGAACGTTAGTCGGGTACATTCAGTACACGCGCACCGGGCGGGTGCGTTCGGTACACGTGCACCGAGCCTGATGGGAACAGACTCGGGTACGTTGAGTGCACGCGCACCGAACGACCTCGGCGTTCACACTCCCGTTCAGGGTTGCTCCACATTTTAAGGGATCAAAAGAAATAATGCATTGTTTGTTTTATGGAAGTTTCTCATTTACCTATCTTCACTTTTTAATTCATTGGACAGAACAATTTAAAAAATCTTAAATTGTATTTTTAGTAAATATCCAGGATTATTTACTGGATATCGGTAATAACAATGAGAAACAATTATTTCAGGCATTGGAAATGATAATGATGCATTTTAATAGTTATTATGTTCAAAACACGGATAATTAACTTTTTTCCTTCACGCCATGTGCCACATTATAGGTAGGTAATATTAAAATAGGTTTTGATAAAATTTTAGTAATAAAGTTTATAGTAAGTAATTTAGTTGATACGATGTGTTATTTAAAAAAAAATCTGATTATGCTTTTCCAGCTACTCTTGCTGGATTACGTAGATTTTTTTAGGCGTGTTTTTTTCTTTTCTTTTTTAATTGAAAAAACTAAACTTAAAATCTTCTCATCAATAAACAAACGATGGCCGCCAAGTGAACAATCAATTTTAACGTAGTAACTACCTATTTAGATGCATTATTTTCCATTACCGGCGACTGGAATAGTTGTTGTGTTTTTAATTTTTCACAACTGTTTCAAAAATGATTTGTGCATTTTAACCGTGTCCAGTAAGTAATTCTAGATAATCAAGAGTAATATAAATAGTAACATAGATATTTTACAAAATATTATTTTTAAGGTCATCGTTGGTCATGTACACCGTACATGTGCCTGATAAGGGAGCTACGATTCTTACTTAGATGTTTACACATTTTTTTTATTTTGAAAATAAATTAATTAATCTAATGGACATAAAAAATCACAAATTAATCTTTTTCCATCGTCTTGATCGATAATTACCACTAACAATCGGTCCAGTTTTGGAGGAGAAAATAGGGAAATATAAATCCTCAATTTTTACGATTTTATTTAGGTAGGTCTCTTCCGCTCAGTTTTCGAAGGGGTAACAGCGACAGTGACACCACAACAACAGTTTTGTAAAATACCTATTATTACCGTTCTGCCATGAAGTGTGTCTACATAATAAAAATATCTGAAAAAAAACTTTTGGAGTGCATAGTTTGGGCAACCCTGCGTCGGAATGCACCCACAGGATTTTATATCGAACCCGACAAGTGATGTCATCTTCCCCTCTCCCTCTACCCCCCTCCAGCGACTATCTCGGTCTTCACACAATACAATCTAAAGCCCCGTTCACACTGATAATACGAGGCTTACTTCAGGATACCTACTTACTTATACCTGTACCTACGTATTTTGAAACAGGGTTCTACGTTCGTAGTTCCTACTCCGTAAGTTGTTGTTATTATTTTACACTGAACCGCTGATTCCTGGAAGTGTAATCTAATCGATTATCTAATCTCGATTTGAAAAAAAAACTGATGTGTCCAGTTTGCATAAGACTTTTCTACTCCTAGACCCCAGATATTTCACTGAAATTGATTGAAGAAGAAATTTTGATATTTTTCGATCAATTTCATCAAAAGTATATTTAGGTATTTTACAAAACTGTTGCTATCACTGTCCCTTTTACTCCTCCGAATCCTAAACGAATGGGATAACTGCACCTCAAGCTGATAAGGGAAATTATACACAGCTCTCTCATTCAAAATTTAGGCATATTAGATTTGTCAAAGAATTTATATATAAAAATGCAAAAATCAGTCATTTTAAATACATGTAGGAGGTACCTAGGATTACAAAATATTTTAAAAATATTTATATTGAGGGATCAGTAGGATTTATAGGTCCAATTAGGAATTCCACCGAGCCCAACCCTCTGGTATGAAAATATCTGGAGTCGGTGAATTATTTTCCCATTTGTCTCTTTGACATGTTGTTCTAGTATTATTTTGTATTTATTATACTTATTATGTTCTCGGAGAAAAGGTTAAATATTTTAGGAGCTAGGTATATGAAATGTCTTCGAGCTGACATGGTATGTAGTGTAGGTACATTGTAGTGTCGGTTGGTTATTGTTCTGGTGGTGTAATTGTGATGTAACAGGTAACATTGTCTAGTTTGTATACTGAACGTCTATTGATGGCGTTCAAACCAATTTAACGATTTTTGGAGGGTACTAATTCCTATAAGAAATAACATTAATTTCTTACAAAACCGGGACCAGCTCATTTTACACTAAAAAAAAGAATTTTTTACCCCAGTAGATAGGTAATAATTAGATGTAATTAATTCCGTGAGCGGAAATTGAAAAAATGTATATTATCGTTAATTTCTTAAATTTAAAAATACGAAAATGTAATTTTTCAATGACCTCCATGTTGTAAATTACAGCGGTAAATATGCACTTTTTCACGAAAAAACACTTTGCAGAAGTTGAATAATTGTTAGAATTACGTATTTCGGAAACTTTTTGCATTGGGGGAGGCGGAAAATGATGCATTTTAAATTTCAATTGCGGAAAATCAAAATTCACTTCGCGTCTTCACGAACTGACACGGCGCGGCCAATCTGTCACACAAGCCCGCTAGACAAACCCTACTTTGCCAGACAAACCATTTAAAAACGTAGGTTGTTTTTTAAAATAAAGATAATATTCACAAGCCCGCTAGACAAACCCTGTTTTGCCAGACAAACCATTTAAAAAAGTAATTAATTTTATACAAAACCGGGACCAGCTCATTTTACACTAAAAAAAATAAATTTTTACCCCACTAGATAGGTAATAATTAAATGTAATTAATTCCGTGAGCGGAAATTGAAAAAAATGTAGGTATATTATCGTTAATTTCTTAAATTTAAAAACCCGCTAGACAAACCCTGCTTTGCCAGACGAACCATTTAAAAACGTAGGCTGTTTTTTTAAATAAAGATAACAACATGGAGGTCATTGAAAAATGACATTTTCGTATTTTTAAATTTAAGAAATTGACGATAATATACATTATTTTCAATTTCCGCTCACGGAATTAATTACATCTAATTATTACCTATCTACTGGGGTATATATTTATTTTTTTGTCCAAAATGAGCTGGTCCCGGCTTTGTAAAAAATTACCAACAATGTGTGCCCTAGTGTCAAATTTAGAAAAGAAATTGGGGAATACATCTGCATGGACCAAACGTCGCCTGGTTTATCTTAGATGAATTAAAAAATACATAAGTACAAGCCTATTTACACAAGCCCTTCGAGTGCACAAATAAATAAATTAATAATACCGGTACTTAGAAAAAATCCCAGACATAATGCCGACCACACCAGCGTGAGTCTTATTATTAATTCTAAATAATATGTACTTATGGCGACTTATTTATGACTTATATACTTATGAGAGTACTTGTGACGCTTATGACTTTGACCTTATCCCGACCTCAGTAGACAATTATAATTTACATGTGTTTAGAACGAGCTAGGTACCTACCTGCCCCATATAATATTATGTTACGCTGATGTACTCATATCTCAGATGTTACAAACAAAATAGAGTGCTCTACATAATTACTTTTGTTCGAATCGACGCCAACAAAAATGACGCCGCAGAAAACCTGTAAATTTCCCTGATATATTATATAATAAAATTTCTGGTCTTTCAGACAGTACAGGTGATTCTGTTCACATTTAGTAGTGGGGGGTATGTAATAGGATGGAGCGGGATGGGCTTTTTCTGGTTTTTTTTACACCCCCCCACCCCCCTTATAAGTGAGATTTTGCTGGACCCCCCCCACTTTGAGCTCACGTAATTAAGCCGCCGCTACCCGAATTTCTACCGATTTCTTACATATCTCCCTTAAACACGTTAAGTTTTAAAGCTCTTTAAAAATATATGTTATTCTTGAATTTAATATCTAGACATTCCCCGCGCCCAAACGCAAATTATATAAAATTCCCTCCATAGAAAAAAAATCGCAAAGTATGCTCAAAAAATTATTACAATCCCATTTTTTTCAGTTATTTTAAAAGTTATATGTAGGAAAACATCACAGTTTTTCTTGGTCCTGTATTTTCTGCCTGTACTGAGCATTAAGGGATAACATGCTAAAATGGTTTACTAGATGCTGTTTAAGACAACCCCCGCGAGATTTTTGCTCTATTTGTAACGAGTCGTGTTTTATTAAACCTTTTCACAATTTTCGCATCTATTTTGTCGCTTTAAATACTAGCGCGCTCCTCTAACATTCGTAATTTCATATCTCACCATCTTCTTTTTTTTGAGCGCGGTTGCGGCGCCTTAATGTATGCCCCCTTAGTATTACGTTTATAAAAAGATTAGCGGCAAAAGTGGAGTTCATATTTATTTTAAAAGACTGGAGAATTTAGGACTCTTTAGGGTTTTATTTTTTTTTTATTTATTTATTTAAACGCCTATAGGTCTTTTACATAGAATGCAGTACATTTTTTTTCATCTCTGGCTTGCCATTGCAGTAAAATCATGTATTGGTTTCATAGTGCTTTCACATAAACGAAGTATTGAAATGGGTTGGTGATTTTTTGTGAAATGACCTTAACAAAAGCTTACAAATAAGAATTTTTTACGTTTTTACACAATTAAGTAGTTATTTATAATGTCGCGGGCGAAGGTGAATGGCTTTCGACTTCATGGGCCCTACTCTCTATCTTTCGGTTTCACAAACCCAGCACGTTTGTGGTTTAACCTTCATTAGCGGGCACTGTCAACTAAGCGGACACGGTCTATAATTACTGAAATATCTCCGTAAATATACTAAAAATATAGTTCATATTTTAGGTATTACTCCGTAATACATTTATGTATTGAATTAAACAATTACAACATATAAATATTTAGTGAGTGTACGGCACCCTCCTCCTATCGTGCTAAAAACTTCCTCGCGCTCCGGTGCCGTACACTCAGTAAATATTTATATGTTGTAATTGTTTAATTCAATACATAAATGTATTACGGAGGAATACCTAAAATATGAACTCTATTTTTAGTATATTTACGGAGATATTTCAGTAATTATAGACCGTGTCCGCTTAGTTGACAGTGCCCGCTAATGAAGGTTAAACCACAAACGTGCTGGGTTTGTGAAACCGAAAGATAGAGAGTAGGCCCCCATATGGTTATTATAGTACCAACCTATTACACAAGTCCAGGGAATACCAGTAGATAATTTCGCCTGAGATGAGATCGGTTCTTAAAACATAACTAATCAATGTACTTATAAGTTATAGTTACAAAAAAGGAAGAAAGTGTGTGGAGAGAAAGAAATTTTTTGAATCGTTTGCCTGCTCTAGGTGTCCAATAGTAGTAATAATAACAACATGCCTGGATGTAACACGTTTTAGAATTTGGATTGCCCTCAACGCTAGACATGGGCAAAATGATTCCCAGGAGTGAATAGATCCAGTCTGATTCCCCCGGCCTTTTTAATTGATTCCTTCTATTCATTCCTTTAATTCAATTAATTAAAAAAAAAAAAAAAAAAAACTGGGGAGACTACGAAACACCGCAGCACCGCACAAAGAGGAGACCGATTATTCTACTCGCAGGCTAAAACCTATAGATTAATGTGTTTGTCTCTTTTTAGTGTCACTTTTTCGTTTCATTTCAAATCACAATAAGTGGGGAGGCTACGAAGCACCACACAAAGAGAGGACCGATTATATTATTCTATCTCATTATCTCGCAGGCTAAATCCTATAGATGTATTTGTTTGTCTTTTTTTAGTATCGTTATTTTTCGTATGTAAAATGTATTTATAGCTAGCAATTAAATCTTTAAATTAAACAGTTTTTTGTTTCACCCCTAAAGTTTTACTTATTTTATTTATTAAACTTAAAAGTATTTTATGACAGCTGACAACAGCTGATTGGCCTTATAATATATGCAAATTTACATATTACATCTATCCAAGATCCACGTCTAAAAGTAGGTAGGTACTTGTATTCCAATATCTTTCATACGTGCCAAAAAAACGATTACAAGTTCACAATTTTTGCTTCTCACTTTTCTAGCCGATGCCGCGATGTTCGGATTCAATGTCGAAAGTTTTCGGCTAACTATGTAATGAAATTGAAGGCTTGGCCCGCCGAGGAATTGGTGAACCGCTGCGCTCGGACGGATTAAGGGCCGGCATTGAGGAATGAAAGAGTAACTTTTGACTAGTGTCTTGTGTCTTACCCCGCAGAGACTTGATCAACTCGCGAGCCGAGATTGACGTGAAACGATGGCGATGTAAGACGATGACATCTGACGTCATTTCTAGGTATGAGATTAACTAGAGACAACAACGTCACAAGTGAAAAAGACTTTTAGTTTTAATTCGTGAATAAAGCGCTTCGGACAATTTCCGATAGCGACAGACTAGCTACGAGTACCTGGGACGCGGACGGGACGGGACGCGCGGACCTTAGGACAATCTCAGGACATTGACTACGACAAATGATTAATTCCTTGCGTGAAAGGGACGCTCGGACAATTCGGCTGAATCGCGGCCGCGTTTTGATCTACGGGTTTTTAGAACGGCGGCCGGCGATAGCGGGATACGAGTCGTTCACAATACCGTCGACAACTTCGCGGCGCGCCGCCCATTGAATAATATTTAAATACCTATGAAACATTATAATATTTAAATCGTTTACGGAACACATTATTCATTGAAATAATTTAACAGTAAAATAAATGGAAATTAAACATTTATGTTGCCGTTAAAAATCGTACGATACAAGGCCAAAGGTAAGGAATGAAGAATCAATTCCTTTTGAAATTGAGAATCAGATCAAGTGTGTCACAAGATTGAATTTATTCATTTAATTCGGTCATTCAATTTTGCCCACGTCTACTCGACGCAATACATATAGGTATATAATTTACGACCCCAGTGACATTTGGCTTATTGCCTAGTTACCTGCCACAAACCACAAGTACATACACTACCACCGAACACACAATGTCTAGAAGTATTCCGATTTTCAAAATACCGAAGTCGCCGATTTACATAACGTCGGGTAAATGCAAAAGTTCAAACAATTAAAAAATTGTTATGTTTAACAGAACTCAAAATTGGCAAAAATGCATATTCGCGACTTCGGCATCGGTCCGACGATAAGTCCTTTCAACCTCTTGGTCCCCAAACAAACCAATGAAATTGATTGTTTTCTTTTGATGTGAATACGGTACAAGAGTCTTAACCGCTCCCGTCTGGAGTCGATGAGGCATCCCCAAATGGGGTATGTTGTGAGGCTGAAGGTAGTGAGAAAGGGAAGGATATGGGTAGGAGGAAGGTGGGGGAGTACCTAGCTATTCAGATCTGGTCACCAAACACGGCTTAAGCCATTTAAAGCAACGTATTTATTCTGAATGGTGGTCTTACGCCAGGGCGATGCTGACAGTATTTTCTACTCTGGAACGATATAATACTAGATTTTGCCCCCGGCTTCGCTCGCATATTCGCCCCCTCCCCCCCTCCCCCCTCCTTCCCCCCGCCCCTTCCCTTCACCCTCCTCCATACCCGTTACATTCATTTTTCAAACAGCTCGCGTGCCACGTATTAAAACGTAACAATCAAACACGCGCAGTTTTGCATTTATAATATTAGTATAGCTGTTGACTAAGATCAAAGTGTAGATTAGTACCAATTTTATACATATTTGAATTTTTACATCAAAGGAATCTCCATAGTAACCTAAACAAATAACAAAATGACAGCGCACGTCAAAAAATTTTTTTCGTCCGGACAATAAACGTATAACAAATAATTTCATAACGCCAGAGCTTATTCATAACGCCAGAGCTTACCAATATGTATAGCCTATACCTATTACTCGCAAATAATGTAGCTTTATATTAGTGAAAGAATTTTTAAAGTCCATTTAATATTTTTGTGTGAAAGAGTAACAAACATACATCCATACAAACTTTCGCCTTTATAATATTAATAATGGATTATTTTTAATTAATTAATTGTGAAATATTAGTAGCTGTGTATAAATTACGTCACAAATTTCACGATTTTTTTTCCTCCCCCCCCGTCCCTGTCACACATCGTCACATTTGTGAGACCCCTTCCCCCCTATTGTGACGTCACATATTTGCAATTTTCCATCTAAAAATAAACAAAACAGTAGTTCAGTATTTTCATAATCAAATGTGACGAGTAATCTCCAATAATTTATTTTTTTTACATTAACTCCACATAGAAGGCCCTGAGGGAAAACAATCCATGGAAAAAATCATCCCTCACATTGATAAAAAAAAGTCCTTCGTAGTCTCCCCATTCTTGTCTACTTTAGTTTTCTGAAGGTTTCACTTCTACCCCGTCTGAATTGCACACCCTGTTTTTTTTTTAAATATGCATACTTGTACAAGTGTACAGGTAGGTACCTAAGTCTTACTATACTCAAATCTATTCGCGCAAAAAATCTTGTTGGAAGTTCATTATTTTTTTTCTATGTGCATAATTGCATAACCGATTTATTTTACAAATTTATGTTACAAAGAGCCTTTCAAAATTATGGCTTTTAATTCATGTAAATTCTTTGTTAATTAATGATAATTGATAATTAATACTATTCTTTACAATAGTAATAATTGCGGAAAATAACAATCTCAATGGCGCCACTGTCGCTTTCGTTTCAATTAAAATAATTATAATTGTTTTTCACATGACAACATCTGTATTATTCATAAATGCGCGCGCATTTCTATATTTTGAACGCATTGTCATTCTGTGATACCAGGTTTCAAAACTAATTTTACTATATATATTTTGCATGAGAAAGGTACGTTTAAATTAATATTAACGCATTACGAAAGAGAAAGAAGCCTTTTTGGCCAGTATAACAAAAATCAAAAAGTTTTTTGTGGAATTATTTCGATATTCTCGTACATAGACGTACGCCCGAGTTATATACTTGGCTTCCAAGAAACTTAGCGTTTTGTATTAGCTGCTAACCCTGTACAAATTTAAAGTTCGCCCAATAATTGAATTTGGGAGCCACCTCTGGGCTGGAGCTCAAATTCTGTTCAAATGATGGCGGTTAGTCTGATTGACAATCAGTTGTGGATAGACCGCAAACATGTTGTGTCTGTTATACAGATATTTCAATGGAGCCTGCTCTAAGCAGCTAGCAGCATTACTCCCCCATTGCGTATAACTTGACGGTCGCGAGCAGAACATTGAAAGTTGACACACAGCTGACATTGGTTGGCTTTATGAGAACCGGTCGTTTCTTCGACTCGTTTTTGTGTAAATCGGTTCTAAAACATCTGTTTTTCCTGCTTCATATAATCCGAGCCTCTTCAAGACCTGCATTAATAAATCTCTCCCTGTAGCCCTAAGTTAACCCGCCTTATAACGCTGCCCAACCACGTTGCGACATAGTCCTTCCGTCTTTACACCGTACAGACAGAGGGGCTCTTGAAAGGTGTTACATAAAAAATATATGTTTTAGTATTATTTTGGACAACGAACTAGTTACAGAATTAATTTTTGTTCAAAATCAGCTAAAATGAAGTCAGAAGTCAACTGTCCATATAAAAATATATCCACTAAATCCATTTCGTGTCGCGCGAGTGCAAATTATAGTTGGTAGATACTTTCAGTATCGACCTAGTGAAAGACCACCAATCAAAATAGAAACGTTGCTAAATGACTACCGTGTTTGGTGACCAGTTCTGAAAAACCAAATACTTCCCTAACCTCTATCTTTTCCATCTCCTTCTCTTACCCACTCCCAACAGCAACATTTTCGGCTTAAAATCATGATATCAATATTTGACAGCCCTGAACTATTATACTTGATTTCATTCCATATACCTCGCAATTCAACATCGAGGCAATATCTACCGTTCCATTGTGACAACTCCAACACAGGATCACAATAATTGTATACCTCCGTTCGCCGTATACAAAATTTGGGTAATGACTATAAAGACTTGTCGACATATTTAACACATAATTCACTAAATATATACAAGTTATAGTAGAATTTATATCAGAAAGAAGAATGACAAATTTAATTAAACCAATTGCATAGCTAGCTCTGTTTCGACTTACTTCACATGTATTGTACTTTTTCTAGTCTACAGTTTTTCCATCTTGCATGGTGAAGTATTTTGTTTTTATTTCAATTATTTTTTGATTATATTTTTCTTTTAGATTTGGTTATGATTTTGATTTTCTTTGTTACAAAAATTACATGTAAAAGCGCAGCCGGGTGTGAAATTCAAAATGAATAAATAAATAAATAATGAAAGTAGGAGGGATAACATTTTTGTCAGACGACGGGACGAGAAATTCAAAGCAAATTAGACTGCCGACAAGAAAAAAATCAAGCACCCAGAAATCTCTGATGTACCAGGCCGTCCAACTGTATAACAACATCCCGAATGAAATTACTGAGATAGAAAATATAAATAAGTTTAAAAAAGAATTACGAAAATATGTCTACCTCAATTATTAATGTCTTTATTTGTGTGAAATATTTAAAGAATGATTATGTTTGACAACCAATGTAAATGTTTATATCTTTATAAAATATTAGCACACACAAAGATGTGAGCTAACTTAAGATTAATAAATAAAATAAATAAATAAAAAATAGATTATTTAAAGCTTGAGAATCTTTCTTTCTTTCCGAAATTAAACATTTTTTAATGTACATATCTATAGAAGACCAAGCATTGACATTTATAAAATCAATAAAATCTTTGTGTTCTTAGAAAAAATGTTTATATTAATCCCGTCTATCGGGAAAAATTCTCACCCTGGCAACACCGACGCTAGTTACATCTAAACTAGGTACGCTCGTGTATGACGTCTATTCTATTGGGCACTATGTAAAAAGGCGTCGCTTACGTTACGCAACATTCTCTCATTCCTTCATTTGTGATGTCGACCTCTTAAAATAACAAAGTTCCATCTGCCAAGAAAATTTCATGCGATAGTGATCTCTAAAATACCTCTCTGTAAAGTCTATTATCGCAAGAAATTACGCGATCAGATAAATGTAGTGCGATAATGAACCTTACAACTATTACCGTCTTCTGCTCGGAGCCCGCTCTCCCGTTGCCAACTTCACTTCGGTAATCTGTCATACAATGGTAACCATATGTATATAGCTCATTGAACGTTGTCATTTTGACTGTATTGTTTGATAAATCAGTGAAAAACATCGGCAGTCATTGGCTATCTATGTTTTTGTGATAAAAAAGCGTTATCGCTGTGATTTTTCGCAGTTTTTACACAAAATGTCGGAAGTTTCTAATTGTTCAGTTCGCGCCTTGAATTGCGCGGTGAATTTACACATGTTATTATTGTTTGTCTTGTCCCAATGAGGGGCGCCGTCGCCGTGGACCACTTTTTTCATTTGACCTTTTTTAATCTGCGCTGTCTGTTCATAATAATAATATAATCGATTCTTATTATAATAAAATAACGCCATTTAAAAAAATGTGACAGCTACTATTCTGTGAGCTAAATTTAATAGTGTTGTGTTGTAGAATTGACTTACAAATTAATAATTTAATAATAAATTGATATTACTTACCTATATTGAAGTGAATTTTGAAGTGTTTTGTATTTTTATCATTTGACGTGCTGTGTTCTGTGTGATAGAGTTTTATAATAATATAATTTGGATTACATTTTTCACAATGGATTGGTAAATATATTTATTTTTATTTTATCCCATTACACGTTGCGTTAAGTACCTACATACCTAGGTAGGTACCTACCGATAATTTATTTTAGATTCTCAAGGCCATTCTATTATACGCATTCTGTCGATTATGTATTGTTAATTATTGTCATTCTCGTTGTCTTTTTAAAGAAAATTGTTTGAGCCACTCCGGCCTCGAGCCTATTTTGTCGGTAGGTAAAATAAAATCCAAATGAATGGAGTATTTCTGAACGCATCCGAAAAATTAAAAACTGGGTAAATTTATACAAAGCCGGGACCAGCTCATTTTGGACAAAAATAAATAAATATATACCCCAGTAGATAGGTAATAATTAGATGTAATTAATTCCGTGAGCGGAAATTGAAAATAATGTATATTATCGTCAATTTCTTAAATTTAAAAATACGAAAATGTCATTTTTCAATGACCTCCATGTTGTTATCTTTACTTTAAAAAACAGTCTACGTTTTTAAATGGTTTGTCTGGCTACGCAGGGTTTGTATAGCGGGCTTGTGAATATTATCTTAACTTTAAAAAACAGCCTACGTTTTTAAATAGTTTGTCTGGCTACGCAGGGTTTGTCTAGCGGGCTTGTGTGACAGATCGGCCGCGCCATGTCAGTTTCGAAGACGCGAAGTGAATTTTGATTTTACGCAATTGAAATTTAAAATGCATCATTTTCCGCCTCCCCCAATGCAAAAAGTTTCCGAAATACATAATTCTAACAATTATTCAACTTCTGCAAAGTGTTTTTTCGTGAAAAAGTGCATATTACCGCTTTTGCACTTTGAAAAATGACATTTTCGTATTTTTAAATTTAAGAAATTAACGATAGTGTACATTTTTTTCAATTTCCGCTCACGGAATTAATTACATCTAATTATTACCTATCTACTGGCGTAAAAATTTATTTTTTTTAGTGTAAAATGAGCTGGTCCCGGTTTTGTATAAAATTAATAAAAACTGTTTTAGAAAAGTGACAAATTACCCTCATAATTCGAAAAAAACAGTGACCCGGGTGACCGGACAACTCAGAATGAAGTCAACTCAACAGCTCATTTGAAAAGTCATTAAAAGTTTAAAAAAAATGGTTAAAAAGGTTACGCCAGGTTTAAGTTATGGACTAAAAATTAATAAATAAAAAAACTGTTCAATCTTAAGAGGAACGGCTGTGTGACATTTTTCATAACAAACTTAAATTTCCATTTGAGACCAAACTACCTACCCAACCATACTGGATAATATTTTTTTCATTAAAAGTATAGAAAATATTTAGTATGGATTCTTAAAAAAAAACCTCCACGCAGCATCCCCAAGATGACGTAAGCAATGAGGGAAATTATTTTCCTTAAGCGTCGATGACACAGGGCGAGTTTACAAGCTACTATCTACTAAGTTTAAAAGCGGGTAAATCGGCGAGTGAGATTGTCATGATGACACACAAAACTGTCCACTCGCTCAGAAGCGTAGGAAACTGAGTCCGCTGCTAGCGCCAATAACAAGAATAACGACGCCTGCGTGAACTAATTCTCCAGATGTTTGACAGTCGAAATCAGCTGTTTATCGGAAGCCATCTTGGAAACATAAATAAACCAATCACGAGCAAGCGTGTAGGCGACTTAAGTTGGCGACCTTTCAACTTTTTTTCGTAGATTGTCAACAATCTGCTAGTTAGCAAGTAACACGATGACACTGAGCGAGTTTACTAATAGATAGTGAATTTCCCAGATAGTAGCTTGTAAACTCGCCCTGTGTCATCGACGCTTGGGCCTTCTATGTGGAGATAATGTAAATAAAGGTATCGCAGTAGAATGTGAATCGAACACAGATGCTTTGTTTGCATACAACATGTTTTAATTCAGAAAATAAAATTTACCTAAATAATAATTTAAAAAAAACAACAATGTTTTTAATATAAAAAAGCAAAAACGTTGCTGTCAAAATTATATTCATACAAACATAATCATGCTCAAGTCAGCTACAACTCAAAACACCTCGTTTTGATTTTCTCAACGAAAACGGCGCTGTAGTAATTACTTACCATTATTAATATTCGTTTCTTCCACTCTTCCCTGTCTTGTGCGGCTCTTTTGAAGTCTGCAAAAAAGACAGGGAAGAGTGGAAGAAACGAATAGATGAAATTGCTGCAAACCAATCCCAGGATTGAAACCAGAGAGAGAGATTAATATTATTTCGAGTTTTGGTACCGTAGTTACGGGCATGCGAAGGCGAAGTGCGAATTTAAATACATATTTGCAAAGAGATGCGAGAAACTCGAAGAAACGTGTCGGGAAAGATAAAGTCCTTATCTAAATATTATATATAATATTATAATGACTTGATAATACTTACTACCTATGTAAAATAATTATTTCACTGTACACAATTAGTTCGGTGACTAGGCACCTAGTTCACGCCAAACAGACATAGATTACGAATTTGTCATTTGATATTATGAAGTTTTTTCATGTATTCAATAATATTATTATTTTTTAATTTATAACAAAACTGTTTATATACATATAAGCTAGTTCTGCTGTTTAATTATGATTATACGTGACAACTGTATCGCCTTCTGAATGCATTACCAAACTGTGTTGAGGTCACTTACCGAAGATTTGGGAGGCGGGAATAGGTACCGCCGCCCCGGGAACCTTTATTGGATAACCAACACCTCTGCCATAGGTCACCCCAAGTGGTTCGCTATGTTTGGTGATTTAACAGGGGTGTCCGGGTTCATGGGGTGAGGTTTGTCTAGGTCATGGAGACGGATGACCAGGACACACTGAACCCCAGATTCCTACCCACCCCTTAAACCCCGAGGGAAATTATTTTTCTCAGGGCCTCCTGAGTGGAGCTTATGTAATAAATCCTATAGATGTATGCGTTTGTCTCTTTATAGTGTCGTTTTTTCGTTTCATCGAGTTTAAAATTACGACGGTGCTAAAGAAGTTTTCACTTCAATAATAACCCAAGATAACAATGAAATCTAGTGGGTCCTGTTGGTCCACAAATCAAACTCAAAACTATATCATGAATTGGTGATCCCTAAGGCCACAGTCAATGATCACGTTGTTTTATTACCGATTTTTATGAAATCGGTGTATTTATGTATATTTTTGGTTATTTAAAAAAAATTTCATTTACTTATAAGTATGTTGGAGAGGACCAAACCTACAAACTACACCCATTCAAAGTCAAAATTTTTTAAGGGCCCGCAACCCGAATTTCTACGGATTTAAAAAAATATCTTTTTCTTGAGGAATAATATCTAGACACTGCCCGCGCCGAGCACATTATAGTCAACCAAATCAAGTTATACGCCAGGCCCAAATCTACAAGAACCCTTAACATATTTTGGACCGAAATTTTTACGAATAATCCTGGGTATTTTAATCCTATGTCTAGAATGTCTCGATCATACAACGATCTTGTTAAAATACACAGTGCCATACATATTTTTGTAAATAATATAACATGTTTCAAAAAATATCTCCACAATTTGTGCACTTAAAAACAAAAAAATTGTTGTTTTATTACTTTTCAGTAAATACTTCGTTATAAATATTGTGTACTTGTTATTATTATGTATTTCAATTTTTTATTGAAGTTTTCAAGTTATGTGTAAATAATACTTGCATTGTTTTTCATGAGTTTGCTTATGTGAAAATGCATATGTGATTACTGCAGACGCATTAGTCTAGGAATATTATTATATTTGTATTCTAATTCTAATTTATTATATATTACCCACAAAAATGTTGTATAAATATCCTGTTTGTGTCTCAAATAAATAAATATAAAATTCCCTCGATAGAAAAAATCGCAAAGTATGCTCCAAAAATTATTATAAACACATTTGTTTCCGGTATTTTACAAGTTATATGTATGAAAAAAATTCACAATGTTTCTTTAAATGCTGTTTAAGACAATGCCCGCGAGATTTTTGCTCTATTTTAAACGAGTCGTGTTTTATTAAACATTTTCGCAATTTTCGCATCGATTTTGTCGCTGTAAATGTTAGCGCTCTCCTCTAACATTAGTAATTTCGTATCTCTTCATCTTCTTCTTTTCGATCCCAGTTGCGGAGCTTTAAGGGCCTTTAACTAGTCAGCGGCCGAGAATCCAAATTTCGTCGAAAGATGTTCTTACGAACGTACAGAGCCAATGAGAAAGATTAATTAT